>CAIGQV010016645.1:26559658-26576133 GCA_903798115.1 Danio jaintianensis | reverse complement strand
ATTCTGAAATGTACAACAAAAACGAACCCTAAGTAACGTATTTGACATTTGCATAAATATAGACAGCGCCCTCAGGAGGATTCTGAAATGTACAACAAAACGTACCTTAGTGACGTATTTCAGATTCACGTATTTCAGATTCACAAAAACGTAGTCAGCACCCTCTAGTGGATTTATTATTTGAAGTGTACAACAAAACATTTTATGCTTCACAAAAAAAAAAATTATACTACATTATGTACATTATGTTATATTTAGCATGTTAAAGTCAACTTGAGCAGTATGACGCCAACAACTTTTGTTGTTGTCTTTTGTTGTTTTTGTTGTCATTAATGATATTTCTCTCGCAGCAAACTATTCCTGTCTTTCACTCTCTCCGTTACAAACACCACCACTAGTCTAAACTCACTAATGCTCTGCTTACATTACAGAGCAGAACACGCCGTTTCAGTCTGGATGAAGAATGAAGGTCAGTCTCTGTGTGTGTGTGTGTGCGTGTATTTTAAAGCGTTCCAGTACGTCTAACGCACATAATTAAGCGACGACTTTAATCCTACAAAGTACAGGCTCGCTTACGCAGACATGTGAATGTATACAGTAAGACTCATTGATGTGAAGGACATAAACACTCCTGCTTTCCCACACACACACACACGCGCACGCGCACGCACACGCACACACACACACACACACACACACACACACACACACACACACACACGCGCACACGCACACACACACACACACAGTCTGATGCACTGCTCAGTGTCTCATCTCCTCTCCATCTGATGCCTTCATTTCACATGTGCGCGCTTTTGTGAAACGCACACACATAAATGCAGACGGATTTGGCTCTGGCTCACATAGTTAAGAAAGTCCTGTGAAAACAGTCGTAAACACAGTCGTGCTGTGAGACGTAACGTATAAACAGAACAGCTCATTTATAAGAGCTAACCGGAGAGCGCTCGGTTTACAGTGACGCGCAGCTTATATGGTCAGCGGCGCACTTCTAGACTGTTTTATCACTGCATTAATTTACTTTTTAACACAGAATATTCTTGCTTTAGTTCTCGTTGTTGACGTCTTGAAAATTGCATTGAAGATTTTTTTAGCTCACAGTGAATGTACTGACTAAATGATATAATGAGGCTTTGTGATATATTTAGAATTATTTAAAGAGTTTATAAAGAAAATTTGAAACACATACAGCTGGGAAAATAAGTATTGAACACATCACGTTTTTTGCTGGGAATAATATCCCTAAAGAAGCTGTTGACATGGAATTGAACCAGATTTTGGTAAAAACCCAAACAATACAAACATAAAAATAAAACAAAAAAATCTGAAAATTTTGTTATGTGTAATAACAATGGAAAGACACAAGGAGAAAGTACTAAACTACTGAAGCGTTTTTAATAATTGATATAAAAGGCTTTTTTAATGATGGTAGCTTAAAGACGCCTCTCATTTGGAGAATGAAGTCACATGCATTGCTCAGGTGTGAGTTTTTCACAGACTTCAACAGAGTGTAAAAATCTTGATGGTTCTGTGGGTCTCGTCTATCAAATCTGAGCTTTATTTTGTATTTTCTATTGGATTCGAGTCAGGTGATTAGCTGGGCCATTCTACAGCTTAATTTTCTTTCTCTGAAAGCATTTGAGAGTTTCCTTGGCTGTGTTTTGGATCATTGTCTTGCTGAAATGTCCACTCTGGTTTCATCTTCATCATCCTGCTAATGTAGATTTGGACTGAAGCAGATAATATTCATTTACACTGAGGAAGGAGTAACTAAATGAGTTAATAAAACTATTATGTTTAGAAATGTGTTGAAAAAAATCTTCTTTCCGTTAAATAGAAATTGGGGAAAAATATACAGGGGGTTTCAACTGATCTGAGAGCCTTTAACTAAACTGTAGGCCTGAACTAGTGTGACGTGTCTGATTTCCTGGCTCCGTTCAGAACAACACAAGAGGCCTGAATCTGGCAATGGAGAAACGCGATCCTTGCTTTCTCAGCCGCGTCACTCTCCATCTGGCTGTCAGAGCTGCATGTGATTCATTTACATAATGTAAACACAGACTCGCCAACTATTTGACTACTTTTCTGGATGACTAGTCAATTAGCGAAAATGAGTAGCCGTGCAAACTCTACTCAAAACAAATCTGTTCTGAACATGCAGTACTTTTATAGCAATTACACTCAGTTAAATATAAACACACAGTATTAAATGGTCAAAGAGGGTTGTTAAATATGTTCCATATTCCATATAATTCAATTCAAGTTTATTTGTATAGCGCTTTTCACAATAATTATTGATTCAAAGCAGCTTTACAAAGGCGCACATTATTGCATTACAATCGAATTCGGAAAAGTGAAGGTTACTAATGCTAATAACTTTAACTAATTAACTAGTAACTAATAGCTTTTAACAGTTAAAGTTATTATATATAAACATAGTTAACCTGCAGTTATAATATATAATATATAGCATATAAGTTTCATTGTGTTTAGCTGAGTGAATGTATACAAGGGTTGTCACGATACTGGAATTCCAACATAGGCTCATTCTGAAAACGTAGCCCTATATACGTTTCTGGAGATCGCAAATTATGTAGCCAGAAGTACATATGGCTGTGTTTCATTTTTTAAACGAACGCTACGGGGTGATATGATGCCATTCCTTTTCGCGCTTACCAGCTGACCGCTTACCTCCGCTTTCCCGCTGTTACCAGTTTGTCCAGTTACCTCGCCACATACGTCGATGGACTTGAGACGCAGAGAGTAGTAGACCACGACGACGGGGTTCGAGTCCAGTGAGGAAGGGTTCCAGAAAGCGGGTAAGACAAAAACAGAATCCAAAAAATAAAATAAACATGTAAATAACAGGGTGAGAATGTGGTAAAATCTTAAAACGTGGTAAAAATCAGGCGAGGGCTTTTCTTTTTCTGAATTGCTTTTGAAAACACTGTTGGTTGGGTTTAGGGAAGCGGGTGGGCGGGTCAATCTGTGCTTTTAAAAACACTATTGGTTGGGTTTAGGGAAGGAGGAGGGTGGGTCAGTCAGTCATTCAATCAGTCAAACAGTCAGTCAACAGCAGCCTCTGGTGGATTTACGTGAGAATAGCAGGTGCGAATGGCACTCGCGAGAAAACATTTGAGATCTCAAAAAGCGTACACAGCGGCCTCTGGTGGATTCGCGAAAACAAAAACTGCAAAAAAAAAAAACGTAGGTACTGGGATGTATTTGGCGGTCTCCAAAAATTTATATAGAGGTACGTTTTCAGAATGAGCATGGGTTGTGGAATTCGGTACCAATCGATACTGAGAACGTCCATTTCCAGCTAACATTTGAGCGCTATTGAGCGCGTTCTTAAACAGCGCTGATTTGTCATTGTGTTCACGTGCTCAACAGAAATGACTGTGATTGGCCATGAAGGTCATCAGTTCACCAAACTCACCGCTATTTACTGAGTGTAACTGCAGATACAGGGGCACTGTTGTGTTTTAAAGCCGCGATTCATTATCGTATGTCAGCTTTTAGACAAACCAGCTGATCGACGTGACTTTGAAACGCTCAAATGTTAGCGGGAAATGGACGTTTTAAAAATTTCTGTATCGATTGGTACCGAATTCCAGTATCGTGACAACACTAATGTATACTGAGCGAATAATAAAATGAAACTTTTGCGATAAACATAGAATGTATTTAAAGACTTTATAGAGAAGAAAATCCACAACAAACATTTATTTACAAGTTTGTTTACACAAAATACATGAAATAGGTTAAATATGTAGAACATACTGTATGTATTTTCTTTGAAAGAAAACAAGATTTAAAGATAGGATATGAAAAAAATAAACTACATCCCTTTCATCTACCTGAATGTAAGTTTCAAAAAGCTACGTTTTGTTTGTAAAATATTTTTAATATATTTTAAATAATTTAAAGTTTGGGACATACTGAGTAAAAATGTTTTATGAAGATCATCACTAAATATCGTCATATTATAATTACTATAATTATTTAGCACAAGAAGTCAGAATAAAACAAAAAAGCATAATACTAAACTCAATATACATATATGTAAACACACACATACCCATACCCAAAATTATTTATATATTTTTAATTATATTAAGAAAATTTTTAAAACAATAAAGTTGCTATATGTTTATAAATATCGGGTCGGCTCGGGTATGGCGTAAACAACATTTAAAGTGAAAATAAATTTAATTATTTGTATTATTATAAATTGTATTATTTATGTTTTATTATTTATTTTATTATTATATAATTCTATATTTTTTATAATAATTTATTATATCGTTATAATTATATAACAAAAGTCATAATGATTTTTTATAATATAATATAATATAAAAGAAAAGAATATAAAATAAAATAATAAAATAAAATAATAAAATAAAATAATTAATCATAAAAGCAAGTACGTTTATATTTTTTAAATTATATTAAATGTTTTATGAAGAGACTAAATGCCATCATAATATAATTATTATAATTAACACAAAAATTAGAATAAAAAAAACAAAACATACATATTAGTCAATATTATATATAAACGCACGCACGCACGCACACACACACATTTTTACTCAGACGTCCCAAAATTATTTATATTTTAAAAATTATATTATGTTGCTGTATTTTTATAAATATCGGGTCGGCTCGGGTATGGAGTAGACAACATTTAAATTGAAAATAAATTGAATTATTTGTATCATTATAAATTGTATTATTTATTATTTATTTTATTATTATATGATTATAATATACATTTCATAATAATTATTTATTTATTTGTTTATATATTTGGGATGTGAAAAATAAATACAAAATAAAAAAATACTTAAAAAATGTCAAAATAACAAACTATGGTCGCCACAATTACATAACAAAAAAGTCAAATATTTTTAATAAAATAATATAAAATGAAATGAAAGAATATAAAATAAAATAACTAATCATAAAAAAGCAAATACATTTATATTTTTAAAATTATATTAAATGTTTTATGAACAGACTAAATACCATCATATTATAATTACTATAATTAACACAAAAAGTCAGAATAAATTTTAAAAAATACACATATTAGTCAATATTATATATAAACACACACACACACATAAACACATTTTTACTCAGGATGTCCCATAATTATTTATATTTTTTAAATTATATTAAGAATATTTTAAGACAATAAAGTTGCTTTATATTTATAAATATCGGGTCAGCTCGGGTATGGAGTAGACAACATTTAAAGTGAAAATAAACTGAATTATTTTTATTATTATAAATTGTATTATTTTTTATTATTTATTTTTATTATCATATAATTATATATATTTATATATACATGAAAAACAAATACAAAATTAAAAAAAATAGTTTAAAAATGTCAAAATAATCTATAATTCCCATAATTATATAACAAAAGTTTAAAATAAAATAAAATAAAATAAAATAAAATAAAATTTCCCAGTGATGGGTTGCAGCTGGAAGGGCATCCGCTGCGTAAAACATATGCTGGATAAGTTGGCGGTTCATTCCGCTGTGGCAACCCCAGATTAATAAAGGGACTAAACCGAAAAGAAAATGAATAAATGAATGAAAATAAAATAAAATTTAATTAAATTAAATAAAAGAATATAAAATAAATAAAATAAAATGAAAATAAAAGAATATAAAGTAAATAATATAAAATAAAATAAAACAATAAAATAAAATAATTAATTATAAAAAGGCAAGTACAATAAATGACTTAAATGTCCTAACTGACATCTAAAAAAGCAGAAAGCTGCTTTTCAGGATCAGATGTACTTTAGGCCACTCTATAGTAATTATAATTAGCTTAATTAAATGATAATACAAGTCAACAGGGTGTGCCCATATACAAAGTGAGGTGCAAGTGAGTGTGTGTGTTTGAAATAACACATCAACACATCAACATCAACACTCAACCAGAATGAGCAAAACCTTTAACCCCAGCCAAAACTCAAGCACATCAATCAAGCCCAACACAGCTGTCAATCAACCCCCAGAGCTGTCAATCAAAGCAGCAGGGGTCAGGAGATAATGAGTGAAAAGAAGACGATTAATCCAGCGCATGCAGGAAAGTGAAACTGCAATGAGCCGAAGCAAAGATGAGGCAGGATAATAGATGGAGAGCGGACAAAAGAGAGCTGCAACTGTGTCTTTATCTGCTGGCCTTTGTAAAGCAAAGAGTGTTCATCTGAATGGCTCTGAACTCAATCAAAATCTCCCTTTTTTCTCTCTGCGTGTCAGTCTGATGGCTGAATAAAACCCCTGAGGATGGAGATTTTCACACAAAGAGACACTTTTCATTCCTTCACACAGCAAATAATCACAGCAAATCAGTCAGAGAGTAAGTGAAGCTGCTTCTGCTCCACATTTCAGACTCATCTACAAGAGTGTGAATCTATTACACAGATTTAGAGGAAATTATGTCTATCAGAATGAGAAATACTAGCGCTGATAATATTTGTTGAGTTGTCTTTAACACTGAAACTACCAGAATTAATGACATATATTAATATTAAATGTGTATATATATACATATATATACATTTAATATTAATATATGTCATTAATTCTGGTAGTTTCAGTGTTAAAGAAATTAGAAATTAGTTATATATATATATATATATATATATATTAATAACTAATTTCTAATAACTGATTTCTGATCTTTGCATGATAACAGTACATAATATTTGACTAGATATTTTTCAAGACACTAGTATTCAGCTTAAAGTGACATTTAAAGGCTTAACTAGGTTAATTAGGCAAGTTAGAGTAATAAGGCAAGTCATTGTATAAGGATGGCTTGTTTTGTAGACAATCAAAACAACATATTGCTTAAGGGGGCTGATAATATTGACCTTAAAATGGTTTTTAAAAAGTATAAAAATATTATAGGAAATACTGTGAATATTCCTTGCTCTGTTAAACATCATTTGGGAAATAAAAAAATAAAAATAAAAAAAATAAATACACAGGAGGGCTAATCATTTTGACTTCTACTGTGCATTCAAAGCTTGTACTGAGATATTAAAATGAAGCTTCGAATGTTGTCATATTTAATTAAGTCATCACCCTAAAAATATAACCTGTTTGGTATTACAGCCTATAAATGTATAGTTAAGCTACTAGACCACCCGCGAATGTCCCCACCCCATTTTATTTTCACTTTCACAAGCAGGGGAGAAGGCTTTTTTTTTTTTTGGAATTAAAATTTCAGGAAAAATAAACAAAAAAGTAATTTGATGTATAAAGTGGGCTAAAAATGTTGCAATGTAAGCAAAGCAGTGTAAAATTGTAAAGCTGCTATTTTGTATGAAAAATAAAATAAAATTTTAAATGGGCCAAAAAGTCCTTTTGTGCAAACTTGTTTTTTTTTGTAAATAAAATAAAATAAAATAAAATAAAATAAAATAAATATCACTTTCTTTCAGCTTGCTCCCCTTCTTTATCAGGAGACACAATAGTGGAATGATCACAAAAAAAAAAACGATAATAATAAATAAATAAATATATAAATAAATAAAATAAAATAATAATAATAAAATAAAATAAAATAAAATAAAAATAAAATGCCTCACTTTCTTTCAGTGGAATGATGAAAAAAAAAATTTAATTAAATAAATAAAATTTAAAAAAATAATTAAAATAAAATAAAATAATAATAATAATAATAATAGAAATAAAATAAAACAAAACATACATAAAATGCCATTCTTTCAGGTTGCTCCCTTCTTTATCAGGACACACCACAGTGGAATGATCAAAAAATAATAATTAAAAAAAATTTATAATAAAATTCAAAATTAAAATAACAAACCAAAACTAAATTTAATTAAATTAAATAAATAAATTGAGTAACTTTAAGTTCCTTGGAGCTTGAAGATGCTATTTTGGTTAAAACCTTAATATACTTTATGACTGACTTTACTGACTAGCTTAAAAATTAGCTTCATAATTTTATCACATCAATTCTTAAAATAGAAAAAAAAAGGTTTGCTTTTATATGTTATTTGAGCTGTAAAGTCTAATTAAAAGCATGACAACGATGCATTTTAAGAACCAACAAGGACTCTTTCCTTATATTGGCAGACAGAAGCAGCACACATCACATCTGCACTCAGAACAGCCTGACAGTGTCTCTGCTTTCATGGCCGTCTGTTTGCATGACTCCTCACTCAGACTTCTGCAACTGTCTGTTATGTAAATACACAAAATTCCACTCATATCTGGAGGGAAACTGCGTCTGCAGCTCCAAATGATTCTGACTTCTGGTAAAAACAGACTGTTCTGTTAATTAGCTGCTGTGATAACCTTGATTTTAATTCACTAGAAGCTTTTAAAGAGCTAAAGTCACTGCAGGTAACAGAGTAAAATAATTAACTAACAGTGCTTCTGCAGTTTCATTTAGATTTTTTCCTAAAATGTTGTATTTAAATATGCAAATGAGGTTTTCTTTTAATAAATATGCAGCAATTGGCATACATTTCTAGCAAAGAAATAAATGAACATTGGATGAGAAGTCAGGTTCAAATGAATGAATGAATGAATTTATTTATTTATTGACTGATTGGCTGGCGGCATGGTGGCTCAGTGGTTAGCACTGTCGCCTCACAGCAAGAAGGTCGCTGGTTTGAGTCCCAGCTGGGCCAGTTGGCGTTTTCATGTTCTCCCCGTGTTGGCGTGGGTTTCCTCCGGGTGCTCCGGTTTCCCCCACAGTCCAAATACATGCACTATAGATGAATTGGATAGACTAAATTGTCCGTAGTGTATGAGTGTGTGTGTGAATAAGTGTGTATGGGTGTTTCCCAGTACTGGGTTGTGGCTGGAAGGGCATCCGCTGTGTAAAACATAAGCTAGAATAGTTGGTGGTTCATTCCGCTGTAGCAACCTCTGAAATAGAGACTAAACCGAAGGAAAATGAATGAATGAATGAATGAATAAATATTTATTTATTTATTTAAATAATTATTCATTCATTCATTCATTCATTTATTCATCCATTTTATTTACATATTATAATCAATGGCTCTAACTAAGAGGATTTTGAAAATCTTTATCATAATTCAGAAAATAAAGCCAGAATAAAAACACATTTTCACAATTTCTGTATATAAAATGTTGTATATATTCAGGCAAATTATACTTGAACAAACTATAATATAGACATAAATAAAACTGTAAAATCTGATGTATGTAAGCACCGCTGAAGAGACGATTTATGGCTAAATGTAGGAAAAAAATGATAATTTTGAGAATATATACAGTTAAAAAGCAAAATGATTAGAATGAAATTTGAATTCTTTTTGAAATATTTTCCAAGTGATGTTTAATGGAGAGTAGATTTTTTCAATGCATTTTTAAACATAAAAGTTTTGATAACTCATTTATTTAGTCTCTGCCATGATAATATTTTACTAGTTATTTTGTAAAAAACTAGTATTCAGCTTAAGGTGCAATTTAAAGTTTAAGGTGGGGTTTATAATAAAATATCATAAAATAATAAAAAATTCAATTAAATAAAAATATAAATTACATGAAACTAAATTTAATAAAAATTGATTAAAAAAATTATATAAAAATATTTTTATTATAAAAAAAAAAAAGACAATTGAAAATGTTCTTGCTCTGTTAAACATCAATTGGCAAATATTTGAAAAAACATTCACAGAAGGGATAATAATTTTGACTTCAACTGTTTATATTATAACTGAAATCTACAGACACAAACTAATAAAATGTGACAAAAGAAACAAGTTTTCTTTATATTAGACTTAAAAAATACTACATGAAAACCCAAAATCTCAAAATCGATGTGTCAAAATATTAGCGCCACAACTATATATGAAAACATGAAAGAGCTGACAGAAATTATATTCTGAGACAGGAGAGACAAATAAAATCTTTTTAAAAAAAGCTTATTTTATGATTTGGTGACCAAAGTTTGGAACTGAGCTTTCAAAATAGTTTATTATATGTATTATAGTTATACACTGCAAAAAAATGTAATGACAATAAGTCAAGACAACAAATATTTGCATGTTGCTCTAACGTATTTTAATAAGTTAATCAGGTTTCAACTAAAATTTCTAAGTTATACAAAGTCTAACTTCATATTTTTAGTAAAGTCTGATTGATGTACGTTAAGATGACTAGAAAAGTTCATTTGATTCAACTAAAGCAAGATTTTTTTATAGTGTAAAATTATAATAAAAAAAAAATATATATATATATATAGAGAGAGAGAGAGAGATTATGATAGAAATGTACACTGTAAAAAAAAGTTGACAACTCAAAATTGTATCGCAACTTGCTGCAGAGCTTTTTTTGAGTTGATTTAACTTTCAACCCAAGTACTGCATTTAACTCGATTTAAGTTGAGTAAACTAAAAAATGTCTCGAAGCTGGTTGCCTTAAAATTTTAAGTTGAGTCAACTTTTTTTTTTTACAGTTTATAGACACAAACTAATAAAATGCCACAAAAGAAACACTTAAAGGTGTATTTTGGATGTTTTCTTTACATTTTCAAACATTACAGTTTTAATAACTAACGTATTCTGTCTTACCATTTAAAAACATAACAAAATTAAATACTAATGCCTTTCATCTTACCATTTGGAAACCAAATAAATAACTGACAAAAGAAATACTTAAAGATGTATTATTGGACATTTTCTTTAATTTTTTTTTTTAATAACAGTTTTAATAACTAATATCTTGTCTTTCGATTTAAAAACTAATAAAATGCCACAAAAGAAACATTTAAAGGTGTATTTTTGATGTTTTATTTACATTTTCAAACATTAACATTTTAATAACATCTTCCATCTTTCCATTTAAACACTAATAAAATGCCACAAAAGAAACACTTAAAGGTGTATTTTAGATGTTTTCTTTAAATTTTCTTTTTACTTAACAGTTTTAATAACTAACGCCTTTCATCTTTCCATTTAAAAAACTAATAAAATGCCACAAAAGAAACACTTAAAGGTGTATTTTTGGATTTTTACATTAGACTAAAAAAAACTTCATGAAAAGCAAAAACGCCCAAAATCTCAAAATTGATGTGCATGAAAAGCAGTGTTTTCTCTCTTTTAGATGACACACAGTTGCTGCAGGGCGACACACATACTCATATAAACACCCACAGACACCATATAAAGCCTGCAAACACCCACTGAACGCTGCTGTTAACACACCGTGAGCTTGAAGGATGACTGTGTGGACGCCGCTTATGTGCAAAGCGCTCAATGTTTGGATGTTTATGCCGAGATGTAATTTACAAGGTCATCCTGAAACTCAATCACCCGACCATGAACATTCCTACAGCCCTTCACACACACACACACACACACACGCACACACGCACACTGGATGAAATATAAAATAAACAGAGCACATTCAAATAAACAGCAGAAGCAAAACTCAGACTTCCAATTCAAGACTCTTTCAATGACACGAGACCAACAAGAGCTTCTGGCCAACGGTGAAAACAGAGAGCAAAAACAGCGTTTCCACTCCGATTTTACAAAAAACAAATCTTTTTTTATTGGCACACAGAAGTATACTGTAAAAAATGCTGGGTTCCACGCAATTGCTTTAAGTTAACTTAATTGATTTGTGTTGGGACAACTTAATCATTTTTACAATAAGTGGATTCAACATAAAAAAATTAGGTTGTCCCAAAAGCAACTTAAAAATTGTGTTGTTTCATTCATTCATTCATTTTCCTTCGGCTTAGTCCCTTACTTTATTAGGGGTCACCACAGCGGAATGAACCACCAACTATTCTGGCATATGTTTTATGCAGCAGATGCCCTTCAGCTGCAACCCAGTACTGGGAAACACCCATACACTCTCACATTTACACACATACACTACGGCCAATTTAGTTAATTCAATTCACCAATAGAGCATGTCTTTGGTTTGTGGGGGAAACGGAGCACCCGGAGGAAACCCACACCAACACGGGGAGAACATGCAAACTCCACACAGAAATGCCAACTGGCCCAGCCGGGGCTCGAACCAGCGACTTTCTTGCTGTGAGGTGACAGTGCTAACCACTGAGCCACTGTGCCGCCTGTGTTCTTTCAACTCTTTTTAAATAAGGAGTTTAGGTGTATTAAGCATTCACATACACAAATGCTGGGTTCCACACAATCGATTTGCATTGGGACAACATGAAGGAATTAAGTCAGCTTATTAGTTTTTACAAATTTAAGTGGATTGGACATAAAATAATTAAGTTATTGCAAAAACAAACCCTGAAGAATTATGTTGTTTCAGCTCATTTTAAATAAGTAGTTTGAACAAACAACATTTTTTGAGTGTAGGACATGTTCTTGTATTTAAAACCGATACAGATAGATGAGGGAATGAAATTACACAGAACTGGGCAATATAAAATAGAGGTGGGAATATTTAGGGGACTTCACGATCCGATTCCGGTTCTGGGAGTCACGATTCGATTCCAAAATGATTGTTTGCCTGCATTTTTTCCTATTTCTTTGGCTTTCTCCAACTTTACATTTGAACCAGAATTGGAGTTTCTATGTTTTTGTTTGTGATTGGAATCTACGTATGATGGTACTGGCATCTTAAAAAATATATATATTTTATTAGCAAAGTTATATTCAGCTGAATGACACATTAAAAAGAGTAGTAATGAAGAACAAACAGTTCTTATTACAAAAAGAAAGCATTACATTTTTGTTTGTTTGCTTACAACTTTTTACAAAGAAACATCTTCAAAGCAAAAACGTTGATATAAAAATGCTATTTGGAAATTATGTTAGAATTGCTTTTAGTTCAGAGCCACAAAGAAAAAAGCTTTAAAACATAGTAGTTCACAATGCTTCATCGTGATCGTCGCACAGTCGTAACCTTTGACTTAAGCTTTTGAGAATCGATTCAGATTCACATTTTTTTCGTGCACCCCTAATACGAAAGTCGCTTTGGCTACGTGAATGAATGTTAATGCTTGCCATTGTATTACAGTCAGTGTTGGGGGTAATGTATTACAAGTAACGTGTTACGTAACAATACTGAGTTACATTTGATCTTTTTAACTATTTTTTAAACCATTATATATTTAAAAATGTTTAAATGCTTTAAATAACTTTAAAAGCTACAATGTTTATTTTAAAAATATTTACTGCCACAACTACATACATATGTATTAAAAGATAATTTAATAACACTTAAAATCAGAGAGAGAAGAAGACATGTTCCCAAAAAAAATGATCAAGTAAGGAAACTAAAGTTTGGAAATGGGCTCTCAAATATATTTTTGTTTTCAGATTTTATGAAACCATTTTAAAACTAGAATAATTATTTTATATTAAAAACAAATCTTCTCATTAATGAGATTTCAATGATCAGACATTTGAAATTTGTTACGGGGGCTGATAATATTGACCATAGCAGTAAACAAACAAACAAACAAACAAACAAACAAACAAACATAACTAAATAAATCCAACCAAACCTTCTCCAGAATAAAAATATAATAGAAAATGCTGTAAAAAGTTCCTTGCCCTAATTGCACATTCATTCATTCATTCATTCATTTTCCTTCGGCTTAGTCTCTGATTACCAGGGGTTGCCACAGCGGAATGAACTGCTAACTTATCCAGCATATGTTTTACACAGCGAATGCCCTTCCAGCTGCAACCCAGTACTGGAAAACACTCATTTACACACACACACTCATACACAACGGCCAGTTTTGTTTACCCAATTCACCTATAGCACATATCTTTGGACTGTGGGGGAAACTGGAGCACCTGGAGGAAACCCACGCCAACACGAGGAGAACATGCAAACTCCACACAGAAATGCCAGCCGGGACTTGAACCAGTGACCTTCTTGCTGTGAGGTGACAGTGCTAACCACTAAGTCACTGTGCCGCTCTTTATTAAAGCATTAAAAATATATATTTTTGTATCAACTTATTAATAAGATTTCACTGATCAGACACAATATGAAAATTTGTTGAGGGGGCTAATAATATTGACCATAGCAGTTAAAATAAAAAGAAATTACAGAGAAAGAAAATTGTATTTCAGCCAAACTAAAGAAAATAAGACTTTCTCCGGAAACAAAATGAAAAGGAAATGCTGTGGAAAGTTTCTTGCTCTATTAAACATTTTCATTCATTCATTTTCCTTCGGCTTAGTCCCTTTATTAATCAGGGGTCACCACAGCAGAATGAACCGGCAACTTATCCAGCACGTTTTACGCAGCGGATGCCCTTCCAGCTGCAACCCGTCACTGGGAAACATCCATACACTCTCATTCACACACATACATTACGGACAATTTAGCTTACCCAATTCACCTATACCATGTCTTTGGACTTGTGGGGGAAACCGGAGCACCCGGAGGAAACCCACGTGAACACGGGGAGAACATGCAAACTCCACACAGAAATGCCAACTGACCCAGCCGAGGCTCGAACCAGCGACCTTCTTGCTGCGATCGTGCTACCCACTGCACCACCGTGACGCCCCTCTATTAAACATCAACTGATAAATGATAGAATTTTCACAGGAAGGCAAAAAATTTTGTCTTCAACTATATACAAAAACAACCAGAACCAAGGGCGAAACTGCACCAGGTTCAAGAACAAATGCTCGAAAACAAGCCTTAAAATGCAAGTCGTGGCAGATGGCTATTACATAAACCAGAGGCTTTGGTAAATTTAGAACAAAAACAAGTAAGCCTTTCAATATGTCCTGTCCAAAATTTCTGTTTTAACAATGAATATTTCAACAGATGAAAGAAGTAATTTCAACGCTGCTAAACTCCACACTTCTCGCTTTCTGTTGTGAAATCTGCTCGTGATTACTGCATCTGATCCTTTCAGCACAAAGTGAAATAAAAGAAGGCATGTAGAGCCTCAGCTGGCCGTCCAGGTGGAGCACTGGAACGCTCGCTCGGCCGAATGAAAGGCGGGAACAGGTGTGTCCGGGACAGGGTCAATACTAAAGACACACAGATGAAAGAGAGAGCAGACTAGAAAGGACACAAGATAAAGGAATTAAGACGGACTGACACACAACACCTTCAAATACCAAATACAGCTGCTTGCTTCCCATGATGCACTTGGGTTAGGGAGAACCATAGAAATGGAACACCAAAATGGGGTTTAGTGAGTACATGTAATTTCTTTTTGCTTCATTAAAGAATAATAAAAAATTAAATCAAATCAAACACAGAGAACTATAGAAATGGAAGACCAAAAATAAAATAACATTTTACTTTAGAGAACAATAGAAATTGAATACCAAAATGGGTTTTGTGTTGTGGCTGGAAGGGCATCCACTGCGTAAAACATATGCCAGAGGAGTTGGCGGTTCATTCCGCTGTGGCGACCCCTGATATTTCAGGGACTAAGCCAAAGGAAAATGAATGAATGAATGAATAAAATAAAATAAAAAATCTAAATAATTAATAATAAATGAATAAAATAAAATAAAATAATAAAATGAAATAAATATTTATTAAAATAAAATTATAAATAAATGAATAAATAAATTGAAATAAAAATAAATAAATAAATAAAATTAAAAAAAATTAAATATTAAAAATTTAAAATATTTTTTTTTTTATTAAATTAAACAATTATAAAAAAATTATAAAATAATAAAATTAAATAATAAATTAAATAAAAAATAAAACAAAATAAATTAAAATAAAATAAAAATAATAAATTCATTAATTAAATAAATAAATAAATCAAAATACAATTTTGAGAACCACAGAGAACTATAAAAATGGAAGACAAAAAATATATTTTCATTTTTAAAATACCATAGAAATTGAATACAAAATAATTGGTTTTATTAAATTAAATTAAACAAATTAAATTACATAACAAATTTTAGAAAACCATAGAGCACTACAAAAATGAAACACCAAAATAAAATAAAATAATATCTTTTCATTTTTAAAGAGCCATGGAAGTTAAATACAAAAATATCTTTTTAATAAATAAATAAAATAAATTTTGAATAAATAATAATAAAAAATAATAATAATAATAATAATTTTGAAAAACAACACTGTAATATAAACAAAAAAAATAAATGAAAACAAAATAAACAGTTTTTAACAAAACAATTCTTTAAAATATCTAAATATTTAATTGATCATTGATAAAATAAAAGCAATGATCACATAAAAGCTGCACTGAGTGATTCAAAATGTCATGTTAAACATTATCTCAAATAATATGTTATTATATTTTAATATATTGTATATCCTTATTGTTCTCCCCATGTTGGCGTGGGTTTCCTCCGGTTTCCCCCACAGTCCAAAGACAAGCGCTATAGGTGAATTGAATAAACTAAATTGGTTGTAGTGTGTGTGTGTGTGTGTGTGTGTGTGTGTGTGTGTGTGTGTGTGTG
>CAIGQV010016645.1:26542357-26558769 GCA_903798115.1 Danio jaintianensis | reverse complement strand
CACACACACACACACACACACACACACACACACACACACACACACACACACACACACACACACACCTGAGCAGCATTCAAAATCCATTAAGCGCATTATTATCATCATTCAAGCCTCGTTCTGTGCTCATGAGCGAACATAAACACACTCAGAACTTGCTGGACATTACACTAGTCACGTATCCACACTGTAAAAAAATTGCTGTAAAATTTTCCGTTTTCACAATTTGTTTAAGTTTAGTTTTTGAAAAGATTAGCTTGATGATAGGATGCACTGTACATAATTGTTGTAAAATCTGCAGTATTAGTGGCAATATTGGTTAATATTATTACAATATTTCTACAGGTGGTTTGTCAAGCCCACTCAGCTGTATATACAGTGGGTACAGAAAGTATTCAGACCCCCTTAAATTTTTCACTCTTTGTTATATTGCAGCCATTTGCTAAAATCATTTAAGTTCATTTTTTCCCTCATTAATGTCCACACAGCACCCCATATTGACAGAAAAACAGAATTGAAGTGGCTTCAAAACATGAAGGAGTGGCTTTACAACAACTCTGTGACTGTTCTTGAATGGCCCAGCCAGAGCCCTGACTTAAACCCAATTGAGCATCTCTGGAGAGACCTAAAAATGGCTGTCCACCAACGTTTACCATCCAGTGGTAAACAGAACTGACAGAACTGGAGAGGATCTGCAAGGAGGAATGCAGAGGATCCCCAAATCCAGGTGTGAAAAACTTGCTGCATCTTTCGCAAAAAGACTCATGGCTGTATTAGATCAAATCTACTGAACACTGAGCAAAGGGTCTGAATACTTAGGACCATGTGATATTTCAGTTTTTCTTTTTTAATAAATCTGCAAAAACGTCCACAAATATGTGTTTTTCTGTAAATATGGGCTGCTGTGTGTATATTAATGAGGAAAATAAATTATTTTAGCAAACGGCTGCATTATAACAAAGAGTGAAAAATTTAAGGGGGTCTGAATACTTTCCATACCCACTGTATATAATCAATGTCAATAAAGCTACCATAAACCATAAACAAAAAGGGGGGGGGGGGGGGGGGGGGGGGTGTGAGCGGTAAGTGAAGAAATGTCCCGGTGCTCCCTATGGCCAGTCCGTACCTGCCTGTCCAACTGCTCGGTAACGCAAATTTCTGATCAGTCAATCACATGGCAGCAACTTGATGCATTTAGGCATGTAGACATGGTCAAGACGATCTGCTGCAGTTCAAACCGAGCATCAGAATGTGGAAGAAAGGTGATTTAAGTGACTTTGAATGTGGCATGGTTGTTGGTGCCAGACGGGCTGGTCTGAGTATTTCAGAAACTGCTGATTTACTGGGATTTTCACACACAACCATCTCTAGGGTTTACAGAGAATGGTCCGAAAAAGAGAAAATATCCAGTGAGCGGCAGTTCTGTGGGTGCAGATGCCTTGTTGATGCCAGAGATCAGAGGAGAATGGCCAGACTGGTTCCAGCTGATAGAAAGGCAACAGTGACTCAAATAAACACTCATTACAACCGAGGTCTGCAGAAGAGCATCTCTGAACGGACAACACGTCCAACCTTGAGGCGGATGGGCTACAGGAGCAGAAGACCACACCGGGTGACACTCCTGTCAGCTAAGAACAGGAAACTGAGGCTACAATTCGCACAGGCTCACCAAAATTGGACAATAGAAGATAAGAAAAACGTTGCCTGTTCTGATGAGTCTCAATTTCTGCTGCGACATTCAGATGGTAGGGTCAGAATTTGGCATCAACAACATGAAAGCATGGATCCATCCTGCCTTGTATCAACGGTTCAGGCTGGTGTTGGTGGTGTAATGGTGTGGGGGATATTTTCTTGGCACACTTTGGGCCTATTAGTACCAATTAAGCATCGTGCCAACCCCCCAGCCTACCTGAGTATTGTTGCTGACCATGTCCATCCCTTTATGACCACAGTGTACCCATCTTCTGATGGCTACTTAGAGCAAGATAACGCGCCACATCATAAAGCGCGAATCATCTCAGACTGGTTTCTTGAACATGACAATGAGTTCACTGTACTCAAATGGCCTCCACAGTCACCAGATCTCAATCCAATAAAGCGCCTTTGGGATGTGGTGGAACAGGAAATACGCATCATGGATGTGCAGCCGACAAATCTGCAGCAACTGCGTGATGCTATCATGTTAATATGGACCAAAATCTCTGAGGCAATCTCTTGTTGAATCTATGCCACGAAGGATTAAGGCAGTTCTGAAGGCAAAATGTGGTCCAACCCGGTACTAGTAAGGTGTACCTAATAAAGTGGTCAGTGAGTGTATATTTTGATATGTATATAAATACACAAGATGACTATTTGGAAAAAAATCTATAAAATATAGAAATGCAATAATCAAATGTAAAATAAGAATGTCTTAAGTGTATAACTATATAAACTCAATTAATCAAATCCAATCTAATTGTCAAAGCTGAAAACTTTATAATGTCTTGTCCAAAATGGTTTAAATTAACTTGAAATCTCTTGACATACTGCGATGTGACTATTGCAGATTCACACATTGCAATGCTGAAACGATATATTGTGCAGCCCTACTCTGTACTGTACTGTACAAAAAAAACATGACTAACACAGTTACATACAAAAAATCCCAGCTTCTCAGTCTTGCATGGTCTTAAATGCTCTCTTTTTTCTTTTATTTGGTCTTTTCAGCACCTCTGGGTTTCCCACACTGCAGAGATGCAGCGTGAAGCAGCATCTGCCGGCTGTCCATCATGATCTACTGGACTTCAGCCACTGAGCGACCGCAGATGATAAACTCTATTCTCCAGCACAACTTCATCCTTCAAGAGCGGCTGTGTGCTGTAAAACTAGATCTAAATCACTGCGTTTATCCAACAGGTGTCCACCGACAGTGAGAAGACCATCCTATAGCAGCCATTATTAATCCGAGAGCCCTAAAAGCTGGCAGGGAGAGAGGTGAGAAGGTGATGAGAAAGCTGATGAAAGGCAGGACGGGAAGGCGAGAGGGAGAGAGTTTTCCTGTGGGATTTGAGACGTGCCCTTCATCCAAGACAAACAGGAAGGGAATGATGTCTGTGAGGTGCCTCTTTCACACATGCATATTTGTTACAGCTAAAATTACAGATAAGTAAAACAATAATAATAATAATATAATAATAATAATAATAATAACAATTATTGTTATTATTCTTATTATTACTATTATTGAAAATGGGGCAGCACGGTGGCGCAGTGGGTAGCACAATCGCCTCACAGCAAGAAGGTCGCTGGTTCGAGCCCCGGCTGGGTCTGTTGGCATTTCTGTGTGGAGTTTGCATGTTCTCCCTGTGTTGGCGTGGGTTTCCTCCGGGTGCTCCGGTTTCCCCCACAGTCCAAAGACATGCACTATAGGTGAATTGAATAAGCTAAATTGGCCGTAGTGTATGTGTGTGAATAAGCGTGTATGGGTGTTTCCCAGTACTGGGTTGTAACTGGAAAAGTATCCGCTGTTTAAAACATATGCTGGATAAGCTGGCGGTTCATTCCGCTGTGGCAAACCCCGATGAATAAAGGGACTAAGCCGAAGGAAAATGAATGAATGAATGAATGTATACAGTACACAGCTATGGAAAATAATTTCTATGGATTTACAATATCTGGATTCATAGTAATATGTTTAAGTAAACAGAAACGGCTTTTATTTTATTCTGTATACTACTGATTTGTCCTATTTTAAATTTCCTGATATTATTAACTGAGATTTCTTCCAAAAATAAAAATAAAAATGTGTCTTTTGTTATTGCATAGCATAAAAAACCTCCCATGGTTTCAATATTCATTTTAGACAAGACAATACCAATGTTTTAACTTAAATTTGGTGAAATACCACAGATTTTCAACATTTGTTATTATGATCAATTGCAATTTTCTATACAAAAAAGGTCCTAATTGACAATGTTTTTATTTGAATTTCGCATAATAAAAAGACAACTTTGAGAACTTCACCACAGCTTTTTTATGCATACACCAAAAAAAAGTTCCTTTTTTATTGGTCTGTCAAGGTCTGTCTAGCAAACACACAAGACAAGTGAGTGTGTGTGTGTGAGTGTGAGTGTGTGTGTGTGTGTGTGTGTGTGTGTGTGTGTGTGTGTGTGTGTGTGTATGTGTGTGTGTGTGTGTGTGTGTGTGTGTGTGTGTGTGTGTGTGTGAGAAAGAGAGTCTGTTGTATAGATTAAACACTGAGTGATTTCAAAGCCGGACCTCCAACTGTGTGCAAAACAAGTGTTAGGCAGCTGAGCGTCTGATAGCAGAATACGAAACAAGAAATACACACACACATAAACACCTGGCTGACCATTTGCCACCGTCGCTACGGCCAAAAATGAGCTTAGCAAAAGCCTGACAATAAAGTCCCACATACAGAAGAATTCAATTCAATTTTATTTGTATAGCGCTTTTCACAGTTATATAGTATTACTACTGTATAGTATAGTATAGTATATAGTGTACTATAGTATAGTATATACACTATATAACTACTACATAATATATAGATTATAATAATAACATAATACTATATAATATAATAGTTATATAGTATAACTATAGAAGAATACCACAACATGTGCACTAACAAACAAGCATGCTTCATAGGAAAGAAATATGACAAATATGATGACTTTAATCTAATTTATTTCTCCCAAATAGTACTATAACCAACCCAGATGTCAATGAGTGACTCTTAAAGGCTCCTAGTTCACCAAAAAAAAAATAATAATAAAAATAAAAAAATCGACAAGTATTCCTTTTAGCCTTTAATAATGTCTTATTTCTGTTGAAAACAGAATAAGATATTTTTAAGAATGTTGGGAACTTGTTGGAATCCAGTAGCCATTAACACTATTAGTTATTATTAAAACTATGGCTCTTCCGAAACTGCCTACTACTCGAGTACGTACTACATTTGAATTTACTACAATACCGTTAGAAAAGTGTGTTCTACTTAGTATGAATGGGAGTATGAATGAAATTCAGACGTACTACATCCGCTAGTCAATGTCACGTGACCTACATGGAACCTACATCCTCATGAATTATCTTGTGTGGCATCATGGTATAGGGTAGCGTTCATTGCATGCGCACTTCAGAATCTCGCCAGAAGTAGTAGGTCATCCACATGCTTCTTACTTACTGTTTTTTGAATATTATGAATTCGGACATATTACTCGGCTCGCATACTGTTTTTAACGTACTTTATATACAACAGTTCTGTCTGGTTCTTGAAGCTGATTGGCTGATATCCGTGCGATATTCTGCAAGTAACAGCACTCGACCCGCCTCTTCACCCTTCACCCTTGTGTATTACTCTGCGCACACACAGCAACAAGCTGAGGACACTCTACAGTTTGACAAATATTGCTGCTTTTGCTTCATAATGTTGTTTTTTTTAGTCAAGAATGTAGTTGTTTAGATTGCAACTATGCAGTTTATTTATAAGGTTAATGCCTATTTTAAAGTATTTATCATTTCTGAGAGACGGCCATTAGCCTGCCATACTGAGTAGACCAAAGACGGTTGACGTTGTCTATCCACAAGATGGCGACATAATAAGCCCTTAGAAGATTAAAACAGCGTAATTTCTAACTACAGCTGATCAAATCATTATTAAACAGGTAAGTGATATTCTAAGTCGATCTCTCTCTTTTGTATGTTGTAGTGCTGTATTTATACCATATAATTGTAGTGTATTGAGTGTGAGATGGGACTCGCATATCAGGAATGTGTGTTGTGTTGACAGAAAGAAAGAAGAAATGCCCGCATGTGTTAAGCGTTTTACCTTATCGCAAACACAACAGCAATCTGGTAGTGATTGCGCGCTTTTTTCGGGGTTAATTATTGTGATATCCCGATTGAAACAGAGAAATACTGTAGACTGTAATAATGTAGGGACATATCTCTGTAGACGGATGGCATTTCATGTCACGTTCAGCCTTATAATCTTAAAATGTCAGCAAAATCACCTGTTTTGTCATCACTTTAGACATTATGCTAGAGAATCATTCATATACTAGCTCTAAAGTGACGTTGGTGAATTAGTAACGGCTTGTGCTGTTCTGATGTCAGCTGCAGATGTGAATGAATGGCGGAAGAAAGTAGTTCCTAATAAAAAAGGGTTTTTAGACTCTCCGTGTTTGATTTTCTTTTTTATATACACGATTGTGCCGTCGAACTGTTGTATAAACGCAATATCACACTCGTAGCAGTGCGATATGGCTGTATATCAGCACTGGTGGGACACTAAGGCACTCGGCCTGCAGCCTCGTGCCAACACACGCCTCCCACCAGTGCTGATATACAGCCATATCGCACTGCTACGAGTGTGATATTGCTCATATATAGTATAGAAGTATTTTGGATGCAGCCTATTTGTTTTGTTTTGGTTGCTATTTTAGTTTTGTTGCTGTTTCTGTTCTGTTTTTGTGGTTTGGTTTGGTTTGGCTTTGCTTTGCTTTTTGTTTTTTTTGCTGTTTCTTTTTTGTAACTTTTTCGTTTCATTGTTTTTGTTTTGTTTTGTAGAATTTCTTTTGGCAGCCTGATTAAATAAGGATAATTCTCCATAATACTGTGCACGTTACAAAATAGTATTAAGTAAGAGTATGGGATTATTCCAAACAGCAATTTAAAAACTAAATGAAATGTAAATAATGATATTTGTTGTCAATTCTAAAAAAAAAAAACTAAAATGTAAAAAATAATTGAACACAGAATAAGATATTTTAAAGAATGTTTAAAACTTGTTGGAGTGAAGCAGCCACTGACATTAATAGTAGTGGAAAACTGTATGGAAGTCATTAGCTATGTTTCTATCCAAAGGTGAGAATTAGGTTTATGCGCAAAACTGTAATACATCATAAAACATTTGCGAATGAAGCACTGTTTCCCTACAACCAGTCAAAGAGAACAACATCGTCACTTCCTAATAAACTAGCACCAAATATCACCTAGAAAAATGGAAATTTCTGCGGCAAGAGAAGCCACTGTGTGCTCTTTCTCCTTATATAATAAATTACTTGTGCTACAAAAGAAGAAGACGAAATGTAATAAACGCGCTGTGGCTCTTGGAGGCGTTAGACACTCTTTAGGAGCGCTGGAGTTCTGGAGGTAATAATAATAGTAATAATAATAATAATAATACTGAATGGCGGCACGGTTGCTCAGTGGCGGCACGGTGGCTCGCCTCACAGAAAGAAGGCCGCTGGTTCGAGTCCCGGTCTGTTGGCGTTTCTGTGTGGAGTTTGCATGTTCTCCCCGTGTTGGCGTGGGTTTCCTCCGGGTGCTCCGGTTTCCCCCACAGTCCAAAGACATGCGCTATAGGTGAATTGGATGAACTAAATTGGCTGTAGTGTATGAGTGTGTGTGTCTATGTGATAGTGTATGGGTGTTTCCCAGTACTGGGTTGCGGCTTGAAGGGCATCCGCTGCATAAAACATACGCTGGAATAGTTGGCGGTTCATTCTGCTGTGGCTACACCTGGTAAATAGGGCACCCAGCCGAAGGAAAATGAATGAATGATGAATAATACTGAACAACTTTGATGATGGACTTTGGCTGAGCTGAGGGACTTTAAAATGACCAAAACAACATTTCAGATGTTTTACAATATGCTCGAAACACTGGTTTGTCCATTAATGCGGTCTCATCACACAAAATCACATGAATTTTTTGATGCGAATGCTGGAATTTAATCAGTAAATGTGTTTCCATCTTAGTTTATGCGCATTTTTTCTTACTGGATAACAAGTTCATCCTACTCAGTTATGCGCATACGTTTTCTCAAAATGTTTTTACATCTTAGCACTTCCATTAAGCATTTTTTTTATTATGATATTCCAAAATGCACATAAAAACAGGTGGATGGAAACCTAGCTGATGGCTACTGGTTTCCAACATTCTTCAAAATATCTCTTTTTGTGTTCAACAGAAGAAAAAAAAAAAAAACTCAAGCAGGTTTGTAACAAGTGGAGGCTGAGTAAATGATGACAGCATTTAAGTGAACTATCCCTTGAAGCTTTTGCATGTACTGCTTTCCCAAATCTAGCAGATTTGAGACTAAACCGAGAACAAATGGAAACTTTTACTTAGTTAACCTGCTTCTCAAATACTTCATTAATGTCTCCTATAAAGTCCCAATAACTTATAATGTGTTCAATCATGCCAAGACACCAAAGTCTGCAACCAACTGTCAATGTGAACTATATAAAGTATCATAAACAACCAAGAACAGCTATTCACATCCACTTTTTAGATTTTAAAGTGCTAGTTCACCCCACAAATAAAACTTAACTCATTATTTACACACCCTTAAATGGTTCTGAAACTTTATGAATTTCTGCTTAACAAAAAAGACGATATTTTGAAGAATGTCAGAAACCTATAACCACTGACAAACACAATAAACAAACACTATGAATGTCAATGCTTACCAGTTTCAAACATTTTTTGAAATATCTTCTTTTGTGTTCAATCGAAAAAGAAAGTTTGTGACAAGTGAATGGTGAGTAAATGAATTTTCAGATTTTGGGTGAACGATCCCTCTTAATGCTTAATATACATCAACAAACTGACTCGTCTTTATTTTATTTCGCCTCAGGAAATTCAACATTTTGAAGCATAGGCAAAACAACTGACAACTGAGCTAAAGTATCCAAATGCGAATGTGTGTGGTAATCCGTACAGCAGCTGCGCTACAAATCCAGCATTAGAAACATGCATAAATGTTGTAAAATGTTGACACTCACCCAAGTTTTCCTCCACGAGTCCCAGAAGCCCAATGAGCAGCACACACAGCCAACGCAAGCAGCTCCTATAGAGATCCATCGTCCTTCTGCACAACACCAGTGAGCCAGAGAATCCCTCAGCTCTGCGTGTGTGTGTGTGTGTGTCCTCTACAGAATGTGAGAAACTGCACACCCCACAGCAGCCTCAATCACAGCTTCACACCGACTGAGAGAGAGACATAAAGAAAGAAAGAAAGAAAGAAAGAAAGAGAGAGAGGGAGAGCGAGACAGAGGGGAGGGGATTATTCACAATCTTACACACAGTAGCTTCAGTGTAGTTTGTCCAGGCTCCGCCCCCCACTTTTTTTAACCACACCCCCATGTTTTTTAACTCACCCTCCCTTTGCTTTTTTTTTAAACCAACCAAACACACCGGTTGCAGGGAATACTAGTATACAGTTTGCTGATTATGTGCTGCTTTAAAAGTGATGCAGTTATTATATTTATGAGGTTTAGAGAATGCAGCATTAATTCTGGGGCACAGAATCAGAAATTAATTATTATCAATATATTGAAAAAACTGCCTAATATGATATAATAAAACAATAAAACCATATGTATATTATTTAATTTATAACAAAAAAAACAACAATAAAAGGCATTTATAATCAATTATTAAATTAACATAAATTGATATAAGATGATAAAATGTAATATAATATAATATAATATAATAAACAAAACTTAACTTATACCTCATTAGTATACCTCATAATAAAATATATTTATTTATTTTATGTTATTTTATTTATAAAAAACAACAATAAATTACATTTAATTAATTATCAAATTAACATTAAATTGATAAGTTTATAATATAATATAATATAATATAATAAAAAGCTTAACTTATACATCTTTATTATGCCTCATAATAAAAATATTTTATTTATTTGCTATTTTATTTTGTTAATTTATTCATAAAAATCAACATTAAAATGTATTTATAATAAATTATTAATTTTAAATTAAATTAATAGAATTTTATATAATATAATATAATACTGGGCGTCACGGTGGCGCAGTGGGTAGCACGTTCGCCTCACAGCAAGAAGGTCGCTGGTTCGAGCCTCGGCTGGGTCAGTTGGCGTTTCTGTGTGGAGTTTGCATGTTCTCCCCGTGTTCGCGTGGGTTTCCTCCGGGTGCTCCGGTTTCCCCCACAGTCCAAAGACATGCGGTACAGGTGAATTGGGTAGGCTAAATTGTCCGTTGTGTATGTGTGTGTATGGATGTTTCCCAGTGATGGGTTGCAGCTGGAAGGGCATCCGCTGCGTAAAACATATGCTGGATAAGTTGGTGGTTCATTCCGCTGTGGCGACCCCAGATTAATAAAGGGACTAAGCCGAAAAGAAAATGAATGAATGAATGAATAATATAATACTTATACTTCATTATTATATCTATATTTAATTTAATTTATTTTTATTTAATTTAATTTATTTTCTTATTTATTTTTTAAATTAATTCTTTATTTTTTCAATTTATTTAATTTAATTTAATTTAATTTACTAGAGTGGCAGCCTGCCTAAATAAGGAGCATTTTCCATAATACATTGCACATTACACAATATTATTAAGAGTATGGCATTATTTCAAACAACAATGCAAATAAAAGACATGCAAATAAAAGACATGTGTTGCCATTTTTGGCATAAAAATCCCATACTGGCATACTAACAACAAAAGCAACATAATACTGTGGTAACTGCAGTTATTGGAATTACAATAAAATGGATAATAGACTGCAGGAAATTCAAGAAAAGACCCCTAAACTAAAACTAACACACAAGCAAAACAAAGAGAAAGAGAGGTCAAACGAACACTGCTCCCTCTCACCGGGGCTTCTGGATAACCAATCAACCAGTAAATCTGTGAAACACACACACACATAGACATACACACATATAATGAGGTGTAATGGAGGTCATCATTAGGCTTTGACCTTTGACTCTTCTGCCAATTTGTACTAGCCTGACCTTTAGCCTATAGCAAGCTCATCCAAATGAAGCTGAAGCAAAACTTTTACAGCAATGAAAACTAAAAGCACGCAAGCTCTGTTAAATATGGCTGTGGCTCCTCTTTTATAAGCTTGAACCTGTTCTGTACACACTTATACTGGAGCGAAAACCAAACTCACTCCTGAAGTGTTCAGACTGTGACAACACTGCAATAAAATTATTTTCTTTGCTGGTTTTCCAGAACAAATGTGTAATTCTTAAAGACATTCATTACTTCACATTCATTCATTCATTTTTCCTTCGCCTTAGTCCCTTATTTATCAGGGGCTGCCACAGCAGAATGAACCACCAACTATTCCAGCACATGTTTTACGCAGCGGATGCCCTTCCAGCTGCAACCCCGTACTGGGAAACACCCATACACACTCATTCACACATACTCATACACTACAGACAATTTAGTTTATTCAATTCACCAATAGCGCATGTCTTTGGACTGTGGGGGAAACCAGAGCACCCAGAGGAAACCCACGCCAACACGGGGAGAACATGCAAACTCCACACAGAAATGCCAACTGACCCAGCCGGGACTCAAACCAGCGACCTTCTTGCTGTGAGGCGACAGTGCTAACCACTGAACCACTTTGCCGCCCAAATAAAAACATGTATACTTGATGCTGTATGATTTTGACACTTCTAAAGCACAAGAAAACGGCATACTATGTTTGCAGATATTTAAGAAACATGCTATGCGATCATACTTGTTTAAAGTGGACCTATTATGACCCTTTATACAAGATGTGAAATAAGTCTCTGATGTCCCTAGAGTGTGCATGTGAAGTTTCAGCTCAAAATAAATCACAGATGATTTTTTTATAAACCTTTGGAATGGCTTTGATCCAAACTGTGCCATTTTGGTGACTGCCACTTTAAATTCAAACAAGATTGTGCTCCCAGCCCTCTTTTTGAAATGATCTTCTACAGGTATTGCTAAAATACTAATGGCAGATGGCTGCTTCTCACTCAGGGCTGTCTATGCTAATGAGGAAGAGATGGTCACTAATGGGCAGTGTTTTCCTCTTCTGATGACACGTACAAAGGGAGAATGTCAATCAAAGTGTTTCTGCAGACTGTTTTTATCAAGTGTGATTATAAAAAAAATGCTATTCCATTAGAGGCTGGCTATATTCACAAACTGTTCACACACAACTGTGTTTAAATCCCTTATAAAAGTGATTTTTGCATAATAGGTCCCCTTTTCTTATATGTGTTATTCTGCATGTGATTCACAAGTGTTTTCTGTTTATTTACAGTTGTGAATTGCATTATGGGATGTCGATCTCTGCTCTGTCGACTTTTGATGTTGAAAATTCCACTTTACAGTTTAACAAAGTGACTTTTATTTACATTTTAGTAGTTTGAAATAATATAATGTATAAGAAATAATATCGAGAGAAATCAGAAGTCTGTAAAAGAACAGAAAATGTGCTGGCAGTTTATTACAAGGTGTTTGTAGCGTAATATACAACACCAACCCAGACAATATATCACTTTAAACTATTAAAAATGTTCATAAAAGTCACTTTCTTAACTTTTCAAGGTTAAAAGTTGTTGGAAGAAAGATCAGGTTCCCATAATGCAATTCAAAAGCAGAAATAAATTGGAAAAATAAAAACATGAATCACAAAATATGAAAAATCTGCTAATTTATGGATATACAGCATTGAACACATCATCGTTTTTCTCAGAAAAAATATTTCTAAAGGTGCTGTTGACTTAAAAAATTTCCCCGAATGTTGGTAACAACCAAAGAAATCCATATATGCAAAGAAAACAAAACTAATTAGATTACAAATGAACTTCTCTGTAATAAAATGAAATGACGCAGGGAAAAAGTATTGAACACATGAAGAAAGGGAGGTGTAGAAAGGCAGTGAAAGCCCAGACAGCAGCTGAAATCTCTCAGTAGTTCTTCAGCAACCCTTTGCCCTTCGTCATTGTGAATTAATATTCACTGCTTCAGTCCAACATCTACAATAGCAGGATGATGAAGATGAAACCAGGGTGGACATTTCAGCAAGACAATGATCCAAAACACAGCCAAGGAAACTCTCAAATGCTTTCAGAGAAAGAAAATCAAGCTGTAGAATGGCCCAGCCAATCACCTGACTCGAATCCAATAGAAAATACAAAATAAAGATCAGATTTGATAGACGAGACCCACAGAACCATCAAGATTTTTACACTCTGTTGAAGTCTGTGAAAAACTCACACCTGAGCAATGCATGTGCCTTCATTCTCCATCTGAGAGGCGTCTTTAAGCTGCCATCACCAATAAAGCCTTTTATATAAAGTATTAAATACGTTTCAGTAGTTCAGCACTTTCTCCTTGTGTCATTTCATTGTTATTATTCAATTCAATTCAATTCATCTTTATTTCTATAGCGCTTTTACAATGTAGATTGTGTCAAAGCAGCTTCACATAGAAGATTATAGTGAATTGGAATGGTGTCCGTTCAGTTTTTAGAGTTTAAGTTCAGTTCAGTTCAGTGTGGTTTAATTTTCACTGCTGAGAGTCCAAACACTGAAGAGCAGATCACATAACTGATCTGCTGATAATTATCAATTATCAATATTAAACTGATAATTATTACACATAACTCATTTTTCAGATTTTTATGTTTGTATTGTTTGGGTTTTTACCAAAATCTGGTTCAATCCCATGTCAACAGCTCCTTTCCAAAAGTTATTCCCAGGAAAAAAAACATGACGTGTTCAATACTTATTTCCCCCGCTGTATTTACAGTGTACGTAGGCAGATTACAGGTATTTGAACGGATCTACAGTGTTTTCATTTATTTTATGTCTGTTTGCAATGATCAAATAACAAATCCAACAAATTAAATCAGCAAACACACACGCATTCCACCTAAAAATGAGCCACCCATACAAACAGCAGTCAATCCGCTCCATCTGTTCTCCACAAACTCATCCTCCAAATGTTTGCTCCTGTTTTCGCAGCTGACAGAAGGGACGCTGGTCTGTTAAAGCTAGCGTTTGTCAGCTTTTGCTTGGTGTTATAGAATGTGCTTTGATGCCATTAGGAGAGGTGAGTGTGTTGTCGCTGCCATTATGTGTTCTGTGTGTCATAAAGTGAGGTGTTGATTGTCCAAATGTGGAGGTGTGGAGGCAGCAAAAATAGACCTTCAGCTGTCTGAACAACACACGCTTGCTTTATAATGCTGTGATCACTTAAATAGCACAAACTAATAAAAGCATAAACAGTTTAAGCCTAGAGATGCTCAGACGACGAGTGTGCTTGCAAAAGTATAGTGAGCTGACTATGTAGGCAGTACTGTTAGGTTGTGTTTTAAATTGCAAGTTGGAAGTAAATTACATTTTAACTTAGATTTGAGAACAATTTTAGAGATACTAGAGATAAATTTAGAGATCATATTTGAAGTCAATTTTTAAGTATGATATGGTTACATTTTATATTAAAGGGCACCTAGTTTACCCCTTTTTCCAGATTTAATATAAGTCTTTTGTGTCTCCAAAATGTGTCTGTAAAGTTTCAACTCAAAACATTATGTATTATACCTTACAGAAGTTCGTCATTTTTAGCTCTGAGCATCTTGTAGCTGTTTTTGTGGACTGTGCCTTTAATGCTAGTCCTCCCCGCCCACCGTTCCCACGTGCCTGTCAGTGTGCCTCAATCTCCGCCCTCGGCTGCCTCAGATAACAGACAGACATGAAGGAAGCAGATCTCACGTAACGTTTGTGAGAAATATTACAGTAAGGACTTTCCCAATGATTATTTGATGTATTTGTTGTGGAGTTGCAACGATGAGTCACACACAATGTCGTTACAAAGTTCACGCACACAAACACACACACACACACACACACACACACACAGACAGCGCGCACGTTTAGCTTTGCACTGTTTTTGCACGGCAAATGTGACAGGATACACATTAATATCCACTGCTGTATGGATATCCGTTATGTTAATGTACAAAATAAACCTGATTTAATGTCCACAACCCGGGATTGAAGCGTCTTCTTTTAGAACTGTACTGACACGCGGCTGTGGTGATAAAGTAAAGCTGAAGTAAATCGCTGTAATTCATTACAAACATGCACTGTTTTAAAACCATGTTAAACTTGTAAAACTCACTCTTGATCACATTTGTGTCACGCTGTGCTCTGCACACAAAGGCACGAAACACGGGAGTTATCAAACACGAAGATTTATTAACAAACACTCACTGGCAGATGGAGACACGGGAAGACGGAGACACAGGAACATGGACAACACACCATGGCAATACAATACTGGACAAAGGAGGAACTAAACTACGGGGTATATATACACATGAGGGATAATGAAACACAGGTGAAAATAATAAACAGGAAACGGCGGGAAAACAGAACAAAGGGATCACATGATGACAACATGGAACAGACACCTGACAATTTGATGATGATTGATGATCCTAGCGAACTGAACAGATCTTTTATTCCCGGTTGCTTTACGCATGTCCTGTCTTGTTGATATGATTATACGCGTTACTACGGAGACATGTTAATATGCAGCTGTCAATCAATTCGGTGGGCGGGGAAACCGCACTCCTACGTCAAGTTGCGGTCGGCCTCAAAATGGGAGGGATTTGGATGCCGTTTTAACGCCAGGAAATTAAAAAAAAGAGACTTATTGTCTTTATATCACCCCAATATGACTGTGGACACACTATACCTACACACAGTTCTGTCCAAACAGCTTAAAAAAGATGATTTTCATCATAGGTGCCCTTTAAGTCTATTTAACTGAATGTATTGTAATTACATTACAACATCGATGCTGTAAAAACAACCTTGTGAAATTAAAGTCACATTAAGCTTTTACCCGAAGTTTATCGTTGGCTTTAAAACTCTAGCTGTGCATAGAGCCCATTAAAAGTTAGAAGTAAATTACATATTAAGTTAGATTTGAGAACAAATTTAGGGATACAATGGATCACATTTTAAGTCAATTTTTAAGTATGATGTTGCTACATTTTATATTAAATAAAAAAATTAATTAAAACTTGTATTATTTGTATTAAAATATAATCTAGTGTGCAACAGTAAGTATTAGGTGTTAATTATTTATAATCATAATTATTTATAATAAATTATTTATAATGCAAATTCACTTAAATTGTAATCTAAAATGTAACTTTTAGTTTCATTTAAATGAAGTCTAAAATGTAAATTTAACATGTAACCCAAATATACTTTAGAAATGTAAAAAAAAAAAAACATTTAGAGTAATAACGAAGTTAAATTAATCGTAAATAATTATTTAAAATGTCATTTAAAATGTAACCTAAAATAAAACCTAAAATGTAACTTAATTTAACTTAATTAACTTAAAATAAAAATTTAATTTCCAAAAAAAAGATTGATACTTAAAATGTGACAATTTAAATTCAGCTTAAAATGTAATTTGAAATATAGGTGTGTTTCCAAAAGTATAGTGAGCTGACTTTGTAGGCAGTAAACTGTTAGGCTGCATTTTAATTTGGACATTAAAAGTAAATTACATTTTAAGTTAGATTTGAGAACAAATTTAGTA
>CAIGQV010016645.1:26483910-26542347 GCA_903798115.1 Danio jaintianensis | reverse complement strand
GCAGTACTGTTAGGCTGTATTTTAAATTGGACGTTAAAAGTAAATTATATTTTAAGCTTAAGGAATACATTTTAAGTCAATTTTTAAATATGATGTTGTAACATATTATATAAAATTTTAAGTTAATTTAACTTTTATTACTTTAGTATTAAAATATAATCTAGTATGCAAAAGCAGGTATTACAGGTTAATTATTTGAAATCAACTTGTAAATTAACTTAAATTGTAATCTTAAATGTAACTTTTAGTTTCGTTTCATTTATTTAATGTTAAAAAAGTAAATTTAACATATAACTTAAATATACCTTAACAATATTTGAAAAAAAAAACAAAAAACATTTAGATTCATAAGTTAAATTAATTGAAAAAGTTAACTCAAAATGTCATTCAAAATGTAACTTAAAACCTAAAATGTAACTTAATTTAATTTAAAATCGATCTAAATATTAATTCTTAAATGTAATTAAAATTTCATTTCAACCAAAAAGATTAATACTTAATAGGGTTGGGCGATGTCGACCAATTTGGCATTGTACGATGTCTAATGTGAAACATCGCGATGGACGAATTCATTATTTATGAATAATCAATTCAGAACGAATTAATTATTTGCAGCCTACCGTTTCAACTACCTGACCCGCATAGTCTTTGTTTTAACGTTACCCATAACCAAATCATAAATAAATAAAGATAAGTTACACACAAATTACCACCTGTCAATCACTTTTTCCGTGGGACTCTGGCATGAATAGGCAGAGTGATCTGTGTCGTTATAATGGCGACAACAAACTTGGTTGGTAAAAAAGGTGCACAACCAACAGGAACCAACCAACAGTATCTGAGGTTTTCCCTAAAATTACTAAGTACAAGTGTGAAAGCAAAAGATTGAAGCAGTGTACTGACGCTGTGACACGTTACCTGATAGATTCAAAAGACCGAAGAGTCATTAGATAGAGACAAGATTAATTAAATATCACGTTTAACAACTATTGTGAGATGCGATCCAGCGGTACATCCTTGACAAACTGTCCGATGTGCACTGCTCTCTGGGGTGACTGCTAGAGCTCAGAGTCAGACACGCGCATAGCCTACACTGCAGCACATGACTGTGTGTGTTTGTGTGTGTGTGTGTGTGTGTGTGGTCACGTGATGTGCGTTTTCAGCGGTATAGTGTGGAGGGAGATCTTTTCAGAAATGCTAGATGAAACGCCAGTGTGGACGTGGATCGTTTTCGTTGTAAAATGCCATTTTAAAACTAAGACGTATTAGTGTAAACGGGGCCCGAGTGTGTATTTTTCGCTAGCTGATTGCTGCTGCGACGGGGGCGGGGCAGAGGATCGCGATGCCAGCTCAGCATCGTGATGTCTATTGGCCAACTACCGTCTATCGACCCAGCCCTAATACTTAAAATGTGACAATTAAATTCAGCTTAAATTTTCATCTAAAATGTAGCTTAATACAAATTAAAATGCAACTTTAATCTAAAATGTAACTTAATTCAACTTAAAATCTATCTAAACCTTTATTCTAAAATGTAATTAAAATTTTATTTCAACCAAAAAAGTTATACTATAAATGTGACAATTATATTTTGAATAAAGTTTTAAGCTGAAATAAATTAAAATGCAACTTTAAACTAAAATGTTACATAATTCAATTTAAAATTGACCTAAAATGTATTATAAAATGTAACATTAAATTCAATTGCCAAGAAAATTTAAACTTAAAATGTGACAATTTAATTCCACTTAAAATTTCATTTAAAACATAAATTAAAATGCTAAATTAAAATGAAACATTAACTTAAAATGTAAGTTAATTTAACTTAAAATCTATCAAAAAATTTATTCTAAAACGTAACTCACGTTTTAATTTTTTACTTAATTTACAAAAAAGTTATTTAAAAATGACAATTGACTTAAAATTGATCATACAATTTAACACATTTGACTTAAAAATGTAATTTAATGTGCAACTTTAAATTGTAACAACTTAAAACTCACTGCAATTGTAAATATGTAAACAAAAAAAACAATAGTAAATGTAACAGAAATTTATATTGCCCTAAATATGTGTGTGTGTGTGCGTGCGTGCGTGCGTGCGTGTATGTGTAATCCTTTAGCTTTTCGCATAGGACGCATATGAGTATGTTTTAGAAAAGACCTTGTGTGTGTGTCTAGTTTGCAGAGAGAATGATCACAGGTCAGTCTAATGGCCTGAAGAGCTTCACTGACCCCACACCTGTTTGAGATCATCACATACCATCACACACACACACACACCACTGTTTCCTACACACTGCTATTTACAGGCGAGCCTCTGCATTCATGGCTATGAATAACCCAATTTGTGAGCAAATTAATCATTTGAACTGATTCTATTTAATTCACCGACCACAACGAATCAGTCAGACTCTTTGGAATGTAAAACTAAAACTAATACTTTAAATATTTACTCTCATAAAGCGTGTAATGTGACTGCTTGTAAAAGGTCTGCAAAGTTCAAAAGATCATGACAGGTAAAGAAAAAATTGTTGTTGTTTTCTGCAAAAAAGGATTTAAAGGGGACCTATTGTGCCAATCGCGCTTCAAGGTTCAAGGCAACTGTACCTAATGTGAGTACGTCTCTCTGTCATTCCTAGAGTGTGTATGTGAAGTTTCAGCTCAAAATACCACACAAATAATGTTTTATAACTATCCAAAATCAAACAAAAAATGCTCAGGGGTAGCTTAAATAATGTGTCGGTGCTCTTTGGGTAAGGGATTCATCAGAATAAACAGCAAAAATCAACCAGTCCAAAAAATCGTTTTAAATATTTTTTCCACATTCCTCGAGTGCCTTGGAGTGATTTTTTATGTGTTATAACGCTTTGAAACTGACCCTTTTAGGTTTTGATCCTAATTGTGCCGTTTTGGTGACTGTCACTTTAAATTCAAATGAGATTGTGCACTTTTCAAAAGAGGGCGGAGCTACAAATGCCTGTGTGTCAGCATAATGGCATATTTGAAAACAAGACTAATGTCATATGCTAATGAGGGAGAGATGCTCACTAATGGGCGGGGCTTTCCTCCTCTGATGACATGTACAAAGGGAGAATGTCAATCAAAGTGTTTCTGCAGACTGTTTTTATCAAGTGTGTTTATAAAAAATACAACGAATACATTTTTATCATTAGAAGCTGCTTATATTCACAGACTGTTGCCACATAACGGTGTTTAAACCCCTTATAAAAGTGATTTTTGCATAATAGGTCCCCTTTAAATAAAATCAGCTGTTCAGTGTTTGGCTTTTGTGTTTGTAATCAGACTCAAGTTCATGTTCAAGATTTTACATACAGTATTGGTTATACTGTAGCTATACACATATACTGTAAAGAGAGTTGGTTGTCAATATCTGCCATAATTTTCTTATCAGTGCATCCATTATACTCAGGGGCACTCCACACAGAAATGCCAACTGGCCCAGCTGGGACTCGAACCAGCAACCTTCGTGCTGTAAGGCGACAGTGCTAACCGCTGAGCCACCGTGCCCCCCATCTGCATTTATATTACAAAATCGTGATTGAGCACACACAGTTCATAAAGGTTTAATTATTTATTTAACTTTTTCGGGTTAGTTTAAAACCTTTTTTTTCCTGGATTTGTATCACCAAGACCCTAAATGTATATAACTGCAGGACTCAGGATCGATTTTTAAATCAAAAACATTTTCCCCATTGTGTGCTTGGTTTTAAAATAATAATAAAACAAAAAAAACACCTTTCAGTTCATCTATAACTTCACTGACCCACGGTCACTGCACAATAAGCAAATCCCAGCCGGTTCTGTCACTTTTTCAGTTCATCCCCTTAAAACATAACCATTGTGGTCCGTGCTATTTGCAAGCGTTGTGAGAATTTGCAGCATGTTTTTCTATGTGAATGTGTTGTGAGAATTTGCAGTGTGTTTCTTATGGCCCGTTTCCATTGAGTGGTACAGTACGGTACGGTACGGGTCACCTTTATCAGGCTTGCGTTTCCACTGCCAAAAGGGTACCAATGGTACCAATGGGCGTGGTGTACGACAGAAAGTTTCAGTCGATGTCATTCTCGCTCAAGGAAAGGTCAAAGTAAAGCTGTACGGATCGCTCACATATCATATGAGATGCTTTATACATAAATACTTGTGTATAAATGTTCTTTGCTAACCTTTCTATGAACATGATTTGATTATAACTGCAGATCAATGATCTACCTACTGTAACTTCTGCGATTATATAAAATAAATAAATAAATAAATGCAACATATCATCACATACAGACCCTTACAGTCTCTGAAATGTTACCAATTACAGAAAAACTACACACAGCATACATTTAGTCCTTATTTGAGTTCAAAACAACACGCAACATATAGCCCAGTCAGTGCAAACGTCTCATCTGTATCTTTAATCTTCACCAGCACATGTAACCTCTTGTTAGAAAGTAATTCCGTCACTCCGAGTTCATAATAGTCCAAAAGGTGATGATAATAGTTAAACATGGCAGTTTGTTCATGTTTTAGGTTGCTGAAAGAATCATTTGCTCCTTTGTTTTTTCGCGCTTCACTCTCGCGTTTGTCCATTTCTGAAAGTATCAGATGTCAGAAGCACTTCAATAATCACGTGCGCGTTATTATCATCAGCTTAAGAAGTTTGTTATTTCAAATATAGACGCACGGCGAGCGCAGGCGAGCTCTCTGGAGAAAGTGAAAACGCTCGTGCTTTTACGTCTCGTAAAACAACAACAGGACACAGCAGATTCTGTTCTTCTTGGCTTTGTGGCTGTTCCTCAAGACGACGACAAGGTTTGTTTGAGTTTGGGTCGACCACGGCTCATTATTATATGTATATTATATTACGGTGTAATGTCTCAGCTGTGCATTTAAAAATGGCGCTTCCTGTGTTTTCATTCTCCTGGGTTATGCACAAGCTAGTGACGCATCTCTGTAAACCAATAGTGTTCAGCTGCATGTCTAGCTCCGCCTTTTGGTACCCTTTTGTCGTGCTAGGTACCCTTTCGAAACGGTACCCAAAAAGTGGTACGGTTCACTTTTTGGTACCTTTTGACAGTGGAAACGGCCATAAAAGCATTCCGAACCGTACAGTACCGTACCACTCAGTGGAAACGGGTCATAAATGTGCATATTTTATGAGGATTTTCAGCACGTTTTCTATTTGTGCTTGCATTGTGAGACTTTGCAACATTTGTGCTGTCAAACCGCTGAAGATGTTTTCTTAATTTGCTGCTGTTTTTCCTACTTGCATGTGTTTTCATAAGTTGCATCGCATTGAGCCCTTTCGGCTACCGTACTAACAGGCATAAATTCAATTCCCAATTTCTATTTGCTCAATGTGAAGGGTAGTGTACAATTGAAGTCAGAATTATTAGTCCTCCTGAATTATTAGCCCCCTGTATATTTTTTCCCCAATTTCAGTTTAACAGAAAGAAGATTTTTTTTAACACATTTCTAAACATAATAGTTTTAATAACATATTTCTAATAACTGATTTATTTTATCTTTGCCATGATGACAGCACATAATATTTTACTAGATACTTTTTAAGATACTAGTATTCAGCATAAGTGACATTTAAAGGCTTATTTTAATTAGGGTAATTAGGCAAATCATTGTATAACAGTGGTTTGTTCTGTAGACAATTGAAAAAAATATATTGCTTAAGGGGGCTAATAATATTGACCTTAAAATGAATTAAAAACTGCTTTTATTCTAGCCGAAATAAAGCAAATAAGACTTTCTCCAGAAGAAAAAATATTATCGCAAATACTGTTAAACTTTCCTTGCCCTGTTAAACATCACATGAGAAATATTTGAAAAAGAATAAACATTTCACAGGAGGGCTAATAATTTTGCCCTCAACTGTAAATGCAGCTACAGACAGCGAGGCAGAGTGAGTGAGGGTGTGCGTGTGTGCGTGCATGCGTGCGTGCGTGCGCGTGTGTGTGTGTGTGTGTGTGTGTGTGTGAGGGGAATGTGTTAGAGTTCAACACGAGTGAATGGAGCATAATCTGCACATGCACGCTGCTCCACATTTATTCTGCTTAAACAAAGACAAACACACTTTCACACACTAACGAGGGCTCCGCTGCCACCTGGCTCATCCCTCCAATTAAGAATTCCCTAACGAGGTGCCAATTAGAGGAGAAAAAAGAAAGAGACAAAAGCGAAGGGTCACAGAGGGCAGAAAACATGAAACACCGAGAGAAAGACGTAGACAACAAGGCGAGAGGAAGTGATGGCAATTACACATGACAAGACAGAAATCTGTCTGTTTCGACTCTCCATGTGATCTATTTTTGTTGTTCCCCTTGTTATCGGCAGGAGTTTAAAGGGCAAATGTTTGACACTGGTAAGTGCTAAAAGTGGACAAAGGAAGCAGCTATTCACCATAAATCTTTCGGGATGGGTGGTACAGCAGGGTGGGAAATGAACGGTTGTAGGCTTGAGCGCTAGAAAAGTTCTGTTCATGACAGAGATGGTACTGTATGGATGGTTGATTTGAAAAACGTGCACTATTTCCATAAGCAAAATGAAAGCTTTGTTTTGCCATAGAATGAGAAGAATTAAAAAGTTCATTTATTTTTATTTTTTTCTTAGAATTCTGAATTTAGTGACTTACATCTCACTTTTTTCTTAAAAATCTGACATAATATCTCAAGCTTTGCGCATTTTTATTTATTTATTTTAAACTTTTATTTTCTTTTTATTATCATTTCATTCATTCATTTTCCTTCGGCTTATTCCAGGGGTGTCAAAGTCAATTCCTGGAGGGCCGCAGCCCTGCAGAATTTAGTTCCAGCCCTGCTTCAACACACCTATCTGTAGGTATCAAACAAGTCTAAAGCACTCAATTAGTTTGATCAGGTGTGTTTAATTAGGGTTGGAACTAAACTGTGCAGAGCTGTGACCCTCCAGGAACTAGCTTTGACACCTGTGGCTTAATCCCTTTATTTGTCAGGCACAGTGGAATGAACCGCCAACTATTCCGGCATATGTTTTACACAGCGTATGCCCTTCCAGTTGCAACCCAGTACTGGGAAACACCCATAAACGCTCACATTCTCACACACACACATACACTACAACCAATTTAGTTTATTCAATTCACCTATAGCGCATGTGTTTAGACTGTGGGGGAAACCGGAGCACCCGGAGGAAACCCACGCCAACACGGGGAGAACATGCAAACTCAACACAGAAATGCCAACTGGCCCAGCCGGGACTCGAACCAGCCACCTTCTTGCTGTGAGGCTACAGTGCTAACTACTGAGCCACCGTGTCGCCCTTATTATCATTTAACTTTTTTTATATTTGATTATATATATGTATATATCCTTCAAATTACTTTTTTTTTTGTTTTGTTTTTTATCTGAGTTTACAACTTGACATTTTGTCTTTCGTTGAGATAAAAAAAAACATTACATACTCTTATGACAGATATTGACAAATATCAAAATATTTTACTTTTCATATATTTATTTTTAGAATAAATCAAGCATTATAACATCTTGTGAATTACATCTCACTTTCTTCTTAAAAATATGATTATCTCAAGATTTTGGATTTTTTAATTTTATTTATTTTTCGGAACTTTTATTTTCTTTTTATTATCTTTTAACTTTTATTATCTTTGAATATATATATATTCCTTCAAATAATTTTTTTTTACATTTTGACTTTCTCTTTGAGATAAAAAAAAAAAAAACATTAAATACTCTTATGACAAGTATGAAAATAATTTACTTTTCATATTATATTTATTTTTAGAATAAATCAAGCATTATAAGATCTCATGACATACATCTCTTTTTTATTGTGATTGTAAGTTTACATCTTACAGATTTTTTTCTTAAAAATGACATTATATCTCGAGATTAAGGCTCTTTTTCTGTTTTTTTCCCCCGTAATTTTACATTTCTCTCCGAATTTTAGATGTAAAAAATTACATCTCAGAATATCAATGTTTTTAATTTAGATTTTTCTTTTTAATTCTGAGTGTAGATTTTTTTTTTTACTTTTTTTTTTTTTTTTGAAGGGCAATCTCTGCGTAAAACATATGCCAGAGAAATTGGCAGTTCATTCCGGTGTGGCAACCCCTGATAAATCTGAAGCTGAAGGAAAATTTATGAGTTTTTAGTTTTTTTTGCTTAGTTTTTTTTTTTTTTTTTCTGCGTTTACATCTTTACATTTTGACTTGCGATAAAAAGAAATGTTAAATACTCTCATGACATTTCAAAATATTTTTCTTTTCATATTATATTTATTTTCAGAATGAATCAAGCAATACTAACATGGTTATTTGAATATAAAACAGTAAAGATGAGCAAGTTAAACAACATTAATACCGCAAAATAAACATAAATCTCTAACACTGGGCAACAAACAATATGTAATTCACAATGGATTAATAGTAGCCACATTTTGTTGTAATTTAAGCGCACAAATCACAAAATAAACGAAGCAAATGAGATAATGGCGTAAACATGCCCACAAAATGCTTCAGTCTGGACACGAAGCCTCCACTGTTTTTACACCTGCACGTCTCCAAAAATATTCACGCAAATGGATCCTACTTAGAGCTCTGATAACAACCCACACGCAGACATTCCTCTGCAGGTCACCACCTCTGAACATGACCTCTGACCTCTGTCTTAGGATCAGTCAGTCACGGCACTGTGAAAAAAGAAGTCGACTGCCTCCGAAAACATACAATATCCCACCCGGAAAAACAGAAAGACGGACCAACGGACAAAGGAGACTAATAGGAGAGAGAGGATGAGGAAATGAAGCATGTTGCGTGTGTGTGAACTGGTTTGGGTGGTTTACAGGGACAGAAATTTGTGTAATGACAAGGATATGACGTACTGTAGGTATTATAACATTGAGATCATTTGTGAGGATATGCCTTATGTACTTGTAACTCAAAATCTACACTGTAAAAATTGTAATGACAAAAAAATCTAAATAGTGAAAAGAAAAACAAAATATTGGATTGTTTTTTTTCCAATATTGTGTAGCCCTAATTTTATTAACATAGTGCACTCTAAACCCTAATAAGTTGAGACTAGTCAAAATAATTTGAGGAAAGTGATTCCCTCGGTTCGTTTGAGTAATGGGAAATCGACAACTCAATTAATTGAGTTGACCAAATGTGGTCTCTTCATTGAATTAACTTAAATGTTTAAGTACAGATGACGTAAATGTTTAAGTACAGATAACTTAAATGTTTAAGTACAGATAACTTAAATGTTTAAGTACAGATGACTTAAAATGGATAAATAGACTACACTTTTTCAGCTTTTATATTCTTTACTTACTCCCAGGGCCGTTTATATCGAAGTTGATATTTAGCCGCACCATGTTGGTGTTTCATAACATCTAATTTTTACAAGGTGGGTCGACAGCCCAATGCTCAACCCCCAAGCTGGAGGACCAGGGCATACACACATACACTACGGACAATTTAGCTTACCCAATTTACCTACAGCACATGTCTTTGGACTTGTGGGGGAAACCGGAGCATCCAGAGGAAACCCACGCCAACATGGGGAGAACATGCAAACTACACACAGAAATGCCAACTGACCCAGCCGAGGCTCGAACCAGCGACCTTCTTGCTGTGAGGCGACAGCGCTACCCACTGCGCCACCGTGCCACCTCGTATTTGACTTTTTGTTTTTAAATTTTAAAACTAAAATCAAATAACAGCTCGTTTTTCATTTTTCAATATCTGTTTCTAAAAGGAAAATCCAATGACCAAAATACACTGGTTTAGTGGTAGGTTTGGGATAGGGGGAATGAATATACAGAGTGTAGAGTATAGAAATCATTACATCTATGGGAAGTCCTCATAAAGATAACTGTACAAGTGTGTGTGATGTGTTTGTCAGTCAGTTCAGTCTGGTCACAAACCTCCCACTTAGACAGGAAAAGATAGTCTGAGCGATAGGTAAATGTGTCAGCCACTTTGTTTTGTCTTTGCGTGTCATTTAGAGGTGGGTTTATCTGAAAGAGATTGTACCTCCAATTTGCATTATTCAATGAAGTAGAATATTTTAATTTATTCAATTCACCTATAGCGCATGTGTTTGGACTGTGGGGGAAACGAGAGCACCCAGAGGAAACCTGGTAGTTAACAATAACCATAATATGTGTGATGTGTTCTCACGGGTGGTGTCTGATATTGCACAGGTGATATTGACATGTAACTTATTATTTGCATACATCATCTTAATAGAAATAACGGTATGTTTATGAGCTGTAATATTACTTTAATCGTAGTGAACGCAAGCCATTTTGCGATGGTGTATGCGATGTTCAATTTTACATATAGCTGCCACTTGCACAGCTAACAACATCCTAATGATTAATTTAAGGATTAAACAGAACCTCTTGCGCCTAAATTGTGTATATGTGGCAAGCACTGTTACCTGAAAACTCTGTCACACCGGCTTTACAGTGAATGCTTTAGTCATTTTCATATCGGACTTGAAGCCACTGGAAGTCTTTTATCCACTATTCGAAAAGTGTAAGTGATATGCCATTATTTGTAACTTTGGGGGTTTCTAAAACAAAATCTGCCAGTGTTATTTTTATTCTCTCATCTTCAGAGTTCGGTGTAACGCGTTCCACAGTAACGCGCTCCTATATTCTAATTACATTTTTGAGGAACGCAGTAATGTAACGAATTACATTTTAAATTTGTGTAATTTTATTAGAGTTACTTATAGTCAATGTAATTGCGTTACTTACGTTACAAATATAGTTTTTAGAAGACTTTTTTTTTTCTTTTAAATCACGTTTTCTGCTGCAACGTCAGTTAATGAGCATGTGCTTTTAAATTGCTGGAGAACACGAGCTGAAATGGTTGTTGTAAAGAGTGGTTGCTTCTTCAAGTGGAAATACAGACAAAAACGTAAAAGCGTAAAAACGAAAATATTGCTGTGAAATGCAGTCTATGTCCAGTCTCTAAAGAACTTTCGACTGCTTTTAGTTCAACCAGCAACTTAAAGCACTTGAACAGAAAGCATTCTACGACAATACTCGTCACCAAGGAGGTGACATATTGCATCTTTTGTGCCCACGCGCAACCCAGTTGAAAACCGCGAATCACGTGACAAGAACTGACTAATCAGCTTCATACTTTGTATGGAATATACACATTTATGGACACTAATTACCTTAGACAAACACTGAACACCCAAACATGACAGTGCTTTTTCCTATGGATGTCAATGATTACAGGTATCCAGTTTTCTTCTAAATGTCTTCTTTTGTGTTAAAAAAAAAACAAGTGAATGATGAGAGGATTTTATGTTTTGGGTGAACTCTTTAAGTCTTTTGAATATGTCAAGCTGCTGTGATCAACCCATTGTAATGTTTTTCAGTGAATATTAAATTACTGAAAGAGCTGCAGTTTATTTTGTATTTTTATAGGTATATTTTACGTTTTAAAAGTAACTACAAAGTAAAGTAATTAGTAATGTAATCAGATTACAATTTTCCAATAGTAGTCGGTAATTTGTACTCTATTACTTTTTTAAAGTAACTTACCCATTACTGCTCATCTTCAGACTATATTTTCGTGGCTGTAGCTCTCTGTCATCAGACGGCTGAAGGCATTGACTGAGTAATTGACAGCTGATATTGACCAATCCATTCGCGTTCAGTTTTAGAGCAGTGGGCCAATTCAAAGAGCTTGAAGGACGGGCAAGCATTGCAGGCTTATGTTTACTGTAAAAAGTTGACATGACAAGTGTTTTAAACCATTCCTGAGCGCTGCGTTTTAAATTTTTTCGTGCAAAGATGCATTCTGTGTGAATGTCTCCTAATTCTGCGCATGCGAGGAACATTTTGCATTAAAAACAGGGTGCATGGCAACAATTTTATGCACTCGCACAAATGCTCCCAAATATAGTCACATAGAAAAAATTCTGGTCGCAATTTCGAGCCCTGAGTAATTACAGTAATTAAAATACATTGAGTTAAATAGACTTAAGCATTTATTTAGTTGCCCAAGCGTACAATGAGACGAAAAACCGTGTAAACACTAGCACCATCATTAGCAGAAGGCGAGCGCAGAAACTCCATTGAAAATACTGGGGTTAAATAAATGTTGATATTTTAAAAACATGCCGAGAAAAAAATTAATGTAATGCAGTGCTTCTTGTCCGGTCTGAGACCCACTTTATATCGTATATCTATCAGCCAGTGAAGATCACTGATTTTTAAAGAAACGTGGTGATTTTGTACAGTTTACTGGAAGCGCTTGGGCTAGCTGACTGAAAATGAAGAGTCCGTGTGCATATGTACCCCATTGTTTAAACACCATCATGACAAATCACTTCCTCGGTGCATAAAACAACTAAGATCTGACTTCCAGTTGTGCTCTGTTTCTCGGCTGTGTGAGCGAGCAGGTGCTGGAGTGGATCTGGAGGTCAGCAGTCGTGCTTCAGCTCCCAAATATAGAGCGTCCGTGTCACCGGCTGCGAGATGCGGATCTCATATCAGGCCACAGTCCGCCCTCACACTGCCGTCTTTATCTGAGCTCCACAGACTGGCATTCAGAGCTGGATCATGTGTGTAGTGTTGTCTGTCTGTTGTCTGTACACTCACCTGAAACGTAAAACCGGCTCGCGACCCCGAGCGCAACCTCTGACCTCCCTTCCTCTCTGCAGATATGAGACTCCTGCTAATATGGAGTGTGTTTGCGCACATGTAGGTTTGGCGTAGCTAAAGCTTCCGCATTGATCACGTTACGGTGGTATAAATGTTACCGGTAACAGGAGGGTCTCGACCAGGAGTGAACATATATGTAAGATAAAGAAATTGAGTGTGTGCGAATGCATTTACCTGAGCAGGTATCGCTGTCCCGCTTGCATTAGCTCTTATGAACCAGCAAACTTCGAGCACTGGAAATCTGCAGTGGGACACGGAATAATATTGTTTTATAATTATAACAAGGTAAGCAAGACTTTGTGACCACAAAACCAGTCATGAATGTCAAATTGTTTTGTACGACATCTGAAAGCTGAATAAATAATCTTTCCATTGATGTATTTTTTGTTATGATAGAACAATATTTGGCCGAAATACTGAGAAAATCGCTTTAAAAGTTGTCTATATGAAGTGCTTAGCAATGCATATTAATAGTCAAAAAGAAGGTCGCTGGTTCGAGCCTCGGCTGGGTCAGTTGGCATTTCTGTGTGGAGTTTGCATGTTCTCCCCGTGTTTGCGTGTGTTTCCTCCGGGTGCTCCGGTTTCCCCCACAAGTCCAAAGACATGCGGTATAGGTGAATTGGGTAAGCTAAATTGGTCGTAGTGTATGTGTGTGAATGAGTGTGTATGGACGTTTCCCAGTGATCGGTTGCAGCTGGAAGGGTATCCGCTGCGCAAAACATATGCTGGATAAGTTGGCGGTTCATTCCGCTGTGGCGACCCCAGATTAATAAAGGGACTAACCTGAAAAGAAAATGAATGAATGAATTTACTAAATAGCTTCATGATCTTTACTTGTTATTCTAATGATTTTTGTCATAAAAGTAAAAACTATATACAATTTTGACTCATACAATGTATTTTTGCCTACAGTATACCTGTGCAACATACTGTAAGATATGACTGATGTGGCCCCATAAAGTAAAATAAGTTGCTGTTGAATACAAGTTAAACCGGTTTAAAGTTGCATCATTGAGAGAAATAGAAAAACACAAATGAGCAACTGGATGGTATATGAGTCACATATTATAATGTCATTCAGAAATAAATGTAAAAATGGCAACTGGAAGCTTTGAGTGAATGAATGAATGACAATTTATTTTTGGCCACTGTTACTTTACATTACTTATTGCATTATTGATAATACAGCTATCATGATTTTTTTTATTTTCACTCAAACAAATAATTTTCTGTTAACATTTAGTTAAGCACTTGTGTTTTATAAATACAGCACATCATAGTAAACTCCATAAAAATAACCTATAGGCAACTAGTAAAAATAATATGCTTAAGCTGCTTTTTTTTACAGCAAACATTTATTTTGAGGAACAAGTAGAGCAGGACAATATGATGACATATTATTACAACATAGCATACCAAATGTAGACTTTTTTTTATTATTATTCTGTAAATATTGTGATATGTAAATATTAGGGGAGGGACGGTTCACAAAATTGTCTGTTTGCTCTGGATCACAGCTCTGTGGTCACGGTTTTTGATGTGATTCGATTTACGCTGTAAAACAAACCTAATGTAACACTTAAATGCCATTTAGAATTACCATACATCAGCATTAAATACATAGCCTTTTAACCGTTTACAGTATTTAAAAAAAAGTTATTCTTAATGTCGAGTATTTAGTTCATTCATTCCTTAATTTTCCTTCCTTAGGCCTATTTCAGAGGTCGCCACAGCAGAATGAACCGCCAACTATTCCAGCATATGTTTTACGCAGCGGATGCCCTTCCAGCCGCAACCCAATACTGGGAAACACCCATACACTCTTGCATTCACACACACACTCATACACTACAGCATTTAGTTCATCCAATTCACCTATAGCGCATTTGTTTGGACTGTGGGGGAAACCGGAGCACCCGGAGGAAACCCACACCAACACTGGGAGAACATGCAAACTCCACACAGAAATGCCAACTGGCCCAGCCGGGACTCGAACCAGCGACCTTCTTTCTGCGAGGCGACAGTGCTAACCACACATTTCAAAATGTGGTTTTGATCACAGATAATCCTTACTTGACATTGCGTATAATGTGATGTGATGTGGCTATATGCGGATGCGCACATTGCAATGTCGATGCTAAAATGATATATTGTGCATTCTTCACACTATTCACACTGTAATACACAGAGAATAAAGATTTAATTCTCATGGGACAAAAAAACGAAGCTAATCTGAGGCGCAGCAGTGCGTTGAGAAAGCTTTTAAGGGTTATTGGCTTATTGGTTATTAGCTGCCTGATGCTGTTGATTTCTGATGTCATGTCACTGCATGTTTCCACCAAACGAATGAAGACAACATCTAATGTGAAACACAAGACTTCAGTCACAATTACATCAGTAGCAGTCACAAGTCAGTCAATGTAATCGAATCTGTGAACGAAAACCCTTTCATACTGAAAGAGAACGAGAGAGACAGAGAGAGAACGGTATGTTAGAGGCAATGTCTCTAGCTCAATATGAGTTAACAAGTGCAGGCCAAAAACAAATATTATGTGTACATTCATAGCTCTCTCACACACACACACACACACACACACACACACACACACACACACACACACACACACACACACACACACACACACACACACACACACACACACACTGGATTTACAGTAAGAACACTCGATTTTGTTTATAAAGTTGAAGGTCCTGAATTATTAGCCCCCTGTATATTTCTTTCCCAATTTCTGTTTAACGGAGAGCAGATGTTTTCAACACATTTCTAAACATAATAGTTTTAATAACATATTTCTAATTACTGATTTATTTTATCTTTGCATAATATTTGACTAGATATTTTTCAAGATACTAATATTTAGCTTAAAGTGTCATCTAAGGGCTTAACTAAGTTAACTCGGCAACGATGGTTTATTCTGTAGACAGTAGAAAAAAAATATTGCTTAAGGGGCTAATAATATTGACCTTAAATTGGTTTTAAAAAAATTATAAACTGCTTTTATTCTAGCCGAAATAAAACAAATAAGACTTTCTCCAGAAGAAAAAATATTATAGGAAATACTGTGAACAATTCCTTCCTCTGTTAAACATTATTTGGGAAATATTTAAATAAGAAACAAATAATAATAATAATAATAATAAATCAGCACAGGAGGGATAATAATTTTGACTTCAACTGTACGTAGCCAAGTATCCAAGTCATACTTACAGTACAAATATCTGGACACTTGTGTTGATATTTTGTATCCAATGCGGTGTTAATCAGATAGTGTTTAGTTTTAAAAAGTTTCCAAATATTTGAAATTAGACCGCTATAATTTAGATCAATCTTCAATATAGCACAATGCAAAAGAAGAATGAAAATGTGCATTTGTTTGTATCAAAGAGTTACATGACAAAAGAAAAGACTGTCAAATCTCCCAATTCATGTCATTTTCTGATACTTTCTAGTGCTGAGTGCCTCAAGACAGGTGCACATTGTCCATTTTACAATTACCCACAATTCCCTGCTCATGAACCTGAATGACTCTGCCAGCTGTTACTGTCCGAACCTGCAGGACTCAAGTTTTCATAAAAAAAAAAAAAAAAAAAAAACATTTTACAACATCTACTGCTTCAGCGTCTGGGAAATTTTTGGCCTATTTTATCATCCGCCAAGTTAAATCACAAAAAAAAAAAAACATACAGCGCAGACTAGGTGTGTCTTTTAACTACTCTACAACCAATAACCCTCACATTATTGATGATTTATAAGTTGATTTTATCCTGAGGACCAAAAAAATGTCCCCATAAGGTAAAAAAAATAACTGGTACTGCTATACTTGTGGGGACATTTGGTCCCTAAAATGTGGTGAATACCAGGTGCACATACACACACACACACACACACACACTAATGAATTTAGCTATATTAATCAGGACATAACATATACTTTATGTTGTTTTTATATACAGTTTTATATATATATATATGCATTTTCTAACCTTAATCAACCCCTCAAAGAAAACCTTTTACATCTTTACAATTAAAGATAACTGTGTTTGCTTAATTATTTTCTAATTTGACAAATGAGAAAGTCCCTAAAGGATGGTTTCTGAAGATTTTGCTCACTTCTGGGTACAAATGTGTCACCAAAACATAGTTAAGTACACAAACACACACACACATACAACTATTTTTATGGGGACATCCCACAGACGTAATGACTTTTATTCTGTACAAACTGTATATTCAACACCCCTACTTCAACCCTACCCCTAAACCCAAGTCACAAAGTAAACACTCTGCACTTTTACATTTTCAAAATACTACGTTTTGTATGATTTGTGAGTGGTCTTCCTTATGGGGACCAAAAAAATGTCCCTACAAGGTCAAAATTTACTGGTATTGCACTACTCATGGGGAGATCTGGTCCTCACAACATAAAGTGTACTCACTCACTCACTCGCTCGCTCACTCACTCACTGAAACACTCACACACATATAGAAACAAACACACACACACACGCACGCACACATTTACATAGAAACGGACACACACACACACACACACGCGCGCACACACACGCGCACACACACACACAGACACACACAGACAAACACAGACAAACAGACTTAAATAGAAATACATGCACATATATACACATAAACACACACACGCACGCACGCACACACACACACAAACACACAGAAAGACACAAACACACACACATAGAAACACATAGACATGCACATACATATAAACACACACACACACATAGAGAAAGACACAGACACACACTTACTGTACATAGAAACACACAGACACACATATAGAAACACACACACAGAAACACACAGACAAACACACACTTACATAGAAACACACAGATACGCACACATATACATAGAAACACACACACCTACACACACTTACATAGAAACACACATACACACAGAGATTCACACACTTACACACACAAATGCACACACACACACATATAGAAACCCACACAAACCAACACCTACACACACAATTACACAGACACACACACACACACACACACACTCACACCCACACACACACACACACACACACACACACACACACACACACACACACACACACACACACAGAGACTCACACTCACACCTCAGCCACACTGAAGCACAGGGGAAAGGCTTCACAGTGCATTGGCTTTTACGGCCGTCCCGTTTGGCAGTTGGGTAAAATATTCCGGAGCTAAAATTAGCAGCACGACACAAAGACCCTCATTGAGCAGAAGGTCTGGCACGGAGAGCGAAATCACAGCGAACCTGTCCAAAGCGTAAGAACAGCTGAACGGCGAGAGCACATCTCCCGATAAAGTGTCCTGAGAGCGAGGTCAATCTGATAGCGGCTCAATCAGACACACTTCACACTCCAATCCGTATGATGACGCACTCTAATCCACAGCACAGCAACAACACCACTCACCCTGGAAAATCCAAAGGATTCCCTCACAAGTGTGTGTGTGTGTCTCTCTGTGTGTGTGTTTCTATATATATATATATATGTGTGTGTGTATGTGTATGTGTGTGTGTGTGTGTGTGCGTGTGTGTGTGTATGCGTGTGTGCGCACATGTTACAGACGTTTCTATTTCAGCGCGAGTCACTGAAGGATTATACTCACATCTCTTCTTTCACGCTGAGCTTTAACACACACAGAACAACATTGGTCGTGTTGAAAGCTGCTATTGTCTGTGAAGTTACTTCAGAACAATAGATGCCATCAGCAAAGCTTCACAACACCACTAATATACTAGACTATTACACTTGGCAGACAAGCACACAGATACAGGATTATCTGCGATGACATTTGAAGAGCTCAATGAAACACCAAGCAGAAAAAGAAAAAATCTGAAAACCACTTTGCTTGATATACTACAGTATATAAATGAGCAATTTTATGGGCTTCTAAAACAAAAAGTATAAAAACATTTAAAGCTGTATAGAAATATTTGGGTTACAATAATATTTGGTTAGAAGAATAGTCCCATTTAGGCCTGTCATGATATCTATTCTTTGTTGTATGATATATATTGCACCAAAATATATTGCCATAAACAATATTATTAAAAACGCCAATTTATGCCACTCATTATATAATGCCAGAATGACAATATAATATCATCACAGTGCAAAGAACACATAACATTTTACTCTTAAGAATATTTCATTTAATTATAGTCATTTTAACAATGTAATAATGAGGCATTGGAATCAGAATGTGAAAACACATTTCCTAAATAAATAATAATAAATGTTTACAAAAAAGTGCAAGGCAAAAAGTAACAGAGGCTGCGATATCTGTTACCAGATCTATTTTCAGTGGTCAGACACCCACATGAAAATATACTAGGAATCCATAGTAAATACTATAGTGTTTTTGTAACTGACACCTCCAACAGAGATAGAGATGTTGCACAATTAACTAAAATGTTGAAGAATTGTTTTTTTATGTATGGGCGATATATATTGCATCACCAAAAATGATTGAGGTCATGTCCATGTGTTGTGTGATAAGTCCATATATTGATTATTGTGACAGGTCTAGTCACATTGTATTCAGTGGTGTTCATAACAGTGTCAAATGCTTGGAGACTTAATTACCTAAGATTAATAAAAGCTTTTGTACATGCCATTTTCATTGTGAGTTAATATGCTTAACAGTTCAACATGAACATGTTCACATGTTAATCTTGCCTAACACATGCTGAAATATGAAATAAAAAGAATCATTTGATTATTTATATGGCTATTGTACATTAACACTGTACAATAGGGCTCCAATAGTACATATATTAGTTCAAGAGTTCACACTTGATGATTGATTATAAGGCTTGTTTGGCATGCTGTCCCGGGAGAGAGGTCTGAGCTCATAAGATCCTCGAGCCCGGGGCTCCCTCCCATTTGCAAGGCGAGAGGGGAGTTTGAGCTCAGGTAGATCTCGAGAACTCCCCTGCTGTAGTAGCTAACGAACAGATAGTGATTGCTCTTAAGAGATAACTACTTACTAGGAGCATGTCTATGGTGCTGATTTGGATTAGTCAATTAACTTAAGTTGCGTGTTTTTGGACGGTGGGAGGAAACCAGGGAACCCGGGGGAAACCCACGTGAGCACGGGGAGAACGTGTAAACTCCGCACAGAAATGTCGGCTGGCTTGGTAAGGACTAGAACCAGTGACGTTCTTGCTGTCAGGCAACAGTGCTAACCACTGGGCCAACCATCTAGGAAAGGAGGAGGAGTAGGGGTGGAAGGGGGGATTCTTCAAAACGAAGATGACTGTTATATGGAAGGGTATTTATAGTGGCTTAGGAATCGTCTGATTGGTGAATCATAAATTGAATAATGCGGGACCAGCCGCAAGCAATCATAAGCACGTGATCCTCTCAAAGTTAGTTTATAAATAAACTTCTCTTAAATTAACTAATTAGCTGCGGTGAAAGAGAATACAGGAACTTGACTGGCCTGCCTGCAGTCCCGACCTGTCTCCCATAGAGAACGTGTGGAGCATTTTGAAGCGCAATATGCAACAGTGAGGACCCCGTACTGTTGCCCACCTTAAGACTTGTTTGCAGGAAGAATGGGACAAAATTATACCTGAAACACTTCATCACTTGGTGTCTTCAGTCCCTAAACATCTTTTAAGTGTTGTGAAAGAAATGGCAACATTACAATAGGTACATGCTTTACTGTATCAACTGTTTTTGAAATGTGTCGCAAGAACCAAAATTGGAATACATGTTTATTTTGGATAAATTATGAGGAACACAGTAAATAATGTTTGTTGTATTGTCTGCAATGAAATACAAGTCAAAGTAAATTTAGAAATCACTACTTTTATTTGCGTTTTCCATAAGTAATATGGATTCCATATGTAAGTTTAATCGTGATTAACATTTTTAAGCAAAATAATCATGATAATCCTTTTTTCTGTTAGCCGTGAGATATTAAAGTAATATCAGCACTCATACAGCTTCTTCCCTCTTATGTATTACTCCGACCACATGAGTGGCAAGCAGACAACTACAGTTTGACAAAATTGCAGCTGTTGGACAACATAATGTATTTTTGAGGCTTTTTTAGGCAAGAATGTAGTTGTTTAGATTGCAACTATGCAGTTATTTATAAAGATAGTGCCTATTTTAAAATATTTATAATTTCGGAGATTCAGCACATTGGCGGCCAGCCTGCCATACTGAGCAGAACAAAGATGGTTGATGTTCCGCCACAAGATGGCGACAGAGAAATACTGGGAAATCTCTGTAGACTAATGACATTTCATGCCGTTCAGCCGTATAATCTTAAAGTGTGAGCAAAATCACCTGTTTTGTCATCACTTTAGACATTACGCTAGAGAATCATTCAAATACTAGCTCTAAAGTGACATTTGTGAATCAGTAATGGTTTCTGCTGTTCTGACGTCAGCTGCAGATGTGTATGAACGCCGGAAGAAAGTAGTTCCTCATACAAAAGGATTTTTAGACTCTCCGTGTTTGATTTTCTTTTTTATACACACGATTATGCCGTCGAACTGTTGTATAAACACAATATCACACTCTTAGCAGTGCGATATGGCTGTATATCGTCACTGGTGGGACACTAAGGCACTTGGCCTGCGGCCTCGAGCCAACGCACGCCTCCCACCAATATCGACCATATACAGCCATATCGCACTGCTACTTGTGTGATATTGCTCATATGACTGAGTTTATTGTTACACCCCTATTTCTATTACATTTCTTTAAATTTGATTGAAAAAAAAACAGTATTGTGTTTTATTTTATTGCCATTTTTATTGAAATAAAAAAGTTCTACAGAATTGTCTTTATTCTAAGCAAAATAAATCAATGATTAAATAGTAACAAAATAAATAATATATAATTCTCAATTTATCCAGAATCATTCAGCTCTACCGTATATCGTGATAAAAGCTTCGGCAATTAATCGCAACAAGAAAATTTGATACAGTCATATGCCTAACCTAAGCTCAGGGATGCAGATAAATATGGGTTATATAAGGGTTATCCATCAGCAGTTTGTGCGTTTATAAGTGCATACGTGAGTAGCTTCATACACACACACACACACACACACACACACACACAGCATTGATCAGCAGTCCAGCCTCTGAGACAGGAAGCAACGAAACTCAACTAGCATAAGCTCTTTAACAGACGTGAGCACTGGAGAAGGGGAATGGCAGACCGGAAGGGTGCTAAATCAATCTTAATAGGCAATCATGAACGTATAAGAGCACAGCAGGGCATCTGTATAATGTCCCATGTGATAACTACATTATAGTGTACAGCAGCATATGTGAATGGTGCTTGCCTGTGCTCCTGTGATGCTATATACATACAGTTGAAGTTGAATTATTAGCCCTCTTGTGAATTTCTTTTTCAAATATTTCCCAAATGATGTTTACCAGAGTAAGGAATTTTTCACAGTATTTCCTATAATATTTTTTCTTCTGGAGAAAGTCTTATTGTTTTATTTCGGCTAGAATAAAAGAAGGTTTTAATTTTTTTAAAACCATTTTGAAGTCAATATTATTAGCCCCCTTAAGCAATATATATTTTTTTTTACGGTTGTCCACAGAACAAACCATCGTTATACAATGACTTGCCTAATAACCCTAACTTGCCTAATTAACCTAGTTAAGCCTTTAAATCATCATGGCAAAGATAAAAGAAACCAGCTATTAGAATTGAGTTATTAAAACTATTATGTTTGGAAATGTGTTGAGAAAATCTTCTCTCCATTAAACAGAAATTGGGGGGGGGGGAAATATACAGAAGGGCTAATAATTCTGACTTCAACTGTATATACAGCTGTGGAAAAATGATAAGAACTTTACTGGATTTACTGTACTGTATTTATAAAGTATGGGTGTGAGTCTTATTGTGTGATACTGGATCACAAAACCAGTCATAAGTGTTCATTTTTCTATGAAATTGAAATTTACACATCATCTGAATTCTGAATAAATAGGCTTTCTATTAATGTATAGTTTGTTAGAATATAACAATACCTGGCTGATACACAAATATTTGGAAATCTGGAATCTGAGGGTTAAAAAAAATCTAAATACTGAGAAAATCACCATTAAAGTTGTCTAAACTATGTGCTTAGCGATGCACATGGCTAATCATAAATTGAGTTTTTATATAATTACTGTAAGAAATTTACTAAGTATGCTCATTGAGCATGATCTTTGCTTAATATCCAAATTATTTTTGGGGGCATAAAAGAAAAATGAATAATTTTGACTGATAGAATTTATTTTTGGTTATTGCCAAAAATATAGATGTGCAAAATAGGACTCCAGGGTCACATATTTGTTTTATTGTATACACAACCTGACAAAAGTCTTGTCGTCGATCCCTTTGTAGAGCAACAAATAATAAATTGACTTCTAGTTGATCATGTGGAAAAGTGGCACAAGGTAGATTTTTCCGATGAATCATCTGTTGAACTGCATCCCAATCATCACAAATACTGCAGAAGACCTATTGGAACCCACATGGACCCAAGATTCTCACGGAAATCAGTCAAGTTTGGTGAAGGAAAAATCATGGTTTGGGATTACATTCAGTATGGGGGCGTGCGAGAGATCTGCAGAGTGGATGGCAACATCAACAGCCTGAGGTATCAAGACATTTGTGATGCCCATTACATTACAAACCACAGGAGGGGGCAAATTCTTCAGCAGGATAGCGCTCCTTCTCATACTTCAGCCTCCACATCAAAGTTCCTGAAAGCAAATAAGGTCAAGGTGCCCCAGGATTGGCCAGCCCAGTCACCAAACATGAACATTATTGAGCATGTCTGGGGTAAGATGAAGGAGGAGGCATTGAAGATGAATCCAAATAATCTTGATGAACTCTGGGAGTCCTGCAAGAACGCTTTCTTTGCCATTCCAGACGACTTTATTAATAAGTTCTTTGAGTCATTGCAGAGATGTATGGATGCAGTCCTACAAGCTCATGGGAGTCATACACAATATTCATTCTTTTTCCACTGCACCATGACTTTATATCCTATACTGTACATTATTTCTGTTAAGTGACAAAACTTTTGTTTAAGCAAAGTCAGACCTTACTGTCCTAATTAAATAATTAAGAATTAAGGCATGATCATAATTAATTTTGGTAAAATAAGCGTAATCTACAGTCACAGCCAAAAGTTGAGAATGACATAAATATTGGAAATTGGAAAAGTTGCTGCTTAAGTTTTTATAATAGCAATTTGCATATAACCCAGAATGTTATGAAGAGTGATCAGATGACTTGCATAGTCCTTCTTTGCCATGAAAATTAACTTAATCCTGAAAAAAACTTTCCACTGCATTTCATTGCTGTCATTAAAGGACCTGCTGAGATCATTTCAATAATCGTCTTGTTAACTCAGGTGAGAATGTTGACGAGCACAAGGCTGGAGATCATTATGTGAGGCTGATTGGGTTAGAATGGCAGACTTGACATGTTAAAAGAAGGGTGATGCTTGAAATCATTGTTCTTCCATTGTTAACCATGGTGACCTGCAAAGAAACATGTGCAGCCATCATTGCGTTGCATAAAAATGGCTTCACAGGCAAGGATATTGTGGCTACTAAGATTGCACCTAAATCAACAATTTATAGGATCATCAAGAACTTCAAGGAAAGAGGTTCAATTCTTGTTAAGAAGGCTTCAGGGCGTCCAAGAAAGTCCAGCAAGCGCCAGGATTGTCTCCTAAAGAGGATTCAGCTGCGGGATCGGAGTGCCACCAGTGCAGAGCTTGCTCAGGAATGGCAGCAGGCAGGTGTGAGCGCATCTGCACACAGTGAAGACTTTTGGAAGTAGGCCTGGTTTCAAGAAGAGCAGCAAAGAAGCCACTTCTCTCCAAAAAAAACATCAGGGACAGATTCATCTACTGCATAAAGTATGGCGAATGGACTGCTGAGGACTGGGGCAAAGTCATATTCTCCGATGAAGCCCCTTTCCGATTGTTTGGGGCATCTGGAAAAAGGCTTGTCCGGAGAAGAAAAGGTGAGCGCTACCATCAGTCCTGTGTCATGCCAACAGTAAAGCATCCTGAGACCATTCATGTGTGGGGTTGCTTCTCATCCAAGGGAGTGGGCTCACTCACAATTTTGCCCAAAAACACAGCCATGAATAAAGAATGGTACCAAAACACCCTCCAACAGCAACTTCTTCCAACATTCGAACAACAGTTTGGTGAAGAACAATGCATTTTCCAGCACGATGGAGCACCGTGCCATAAGGCAAAAGTGATATCTAAGTGGCTCGGGGACCAAAAGGTTGACATTTAGGGTCCATGGCCTGGAAACTCCCCAGATCTTAATCCCATTGAGAACTTGTGGTCAATCCTCAAGAGGCGGGTGGACAAACAAAAACACACTAATTCTGACAAACTCCAAGAAGTGATTATGAAAGAATGGGTTGCTATCAGTCAGGATTTGGCCCAGAAGTTGACTGAGAGCATGCCCAGTCGAATTGCAGAGGTCCTGAAAAAGAAGGGCCAACACTGCAAACACTGACTCTTTGCATAAATGTCATGTAATTGTCGATAAAAGCCTTTGAAACGTATAAAGTGCTTGTAATTATATTTCAGTACATCACAGAAACAACTGAAACAAAGATCTAAAAGCAGTTTAGCAGCAAACTTTGTGAAAACTTTGTGTCATTCTCAAAACTTTTGGCCACGACTGTAGAGGCCTTTGCCTTTCATATAAGCCACTTCTGATACCCAATGATCAACTACAAGTCTACAAGTTATTATTTGTTGTTCCTAACACTTAAATAGGCGACTTTTGTCAGGTAGTGTAGAGGTATGATAACATTTATTCTAAATATCAAATAAAAACATTGTCATCTAGAGCTTTTGTTTTCTGAAAATTCCAAAATCAAATGTTCATAAAGTGTTAAAAAAAAAAAAAAAAAAAAAAAAAAAAAAGCTAATTTTGATTTCTAACTCTTCTGAAGTTGTTATCGTGCTGTCTAAAAATAACATAAACATGGTACATTTAGGGTTATTTCATTCAATAATAATAATGATAATAATAATAATAATAATAATAATACTCAAAATGGCAATATATTAATGTTTGAGTAAAATATCATTTTAGTTTTATTCTTCTAAACTTTACACAATTTAAAATAAAAATTACATACATACATACATACATACATACATACATACATACAAGTAAGAAACAACATCTGTACTTTTGAACAGTACACACACAACCGGTTCTTCAGCATTTTTCTTTTGTGGTGCAATTTAGCACTGCTAAGTGATGCTTTGGCTCATAATCATAGAGGAACCAATTTAAGTGGTGTATTATAGCACCAGTAATGGTTCTTTAGTGGTTCTTTTGGGGTGGCTAAGATGCTACAAATCACCACACTGCAAAAACTCCTTATAGTCAAGAGTAACAGTCTTATTTCTTGCCAAAAAATCTTATTTATTATTACCGTTTATAACCCTAGTTTTTAAGACATTGTTTCTTTTTACTTATGCCTAGGTAAGTTTTCTTATTTCAAGAAACCTTACCAAGCATAATAATTAGACCGCAATGGCAGATAATGTGATTTGTTTTTCACTCTTAAATCTTAGATGGTTATTTTTTGCAGTGCATCTTTCAATATACAGTTGCTACGAAGCACTTAATGTGGTTACCTTATAAGTCAAAGAACTGCTTTTACGCTATCTAGTACCAAGTAGTGTAAGATAAATGCACCTTTATTTATTTGCTTGCTCCCTTGTTCATTTATTTTAGTCAAAAGCTGCCAATCTCATGATCAATAAAGTTCTTCTCTTCACACAAACACCAAAGTAAGCAGTTTCGAGACTTTCTTTTATTTATCTCTCTCCTCAAAGAGTGAAAATAGGTTTGTGGGTGGTATGGATGGGCGGTTTTACGGTATATTACACACAGCGCTAGAAATGTTTCATCTTAATTTACTGTTTTTACAACAGAAGATGTATTTGGACAGCTATGAGTGGACATTATTAACACATCAAAGAGACACGAAAAGCATGATTTAGTTTCAATTTGACACATATAATGAGCGCTTAACCTCAAAAGTGATTGGTCCAATTAGAATTCAGTGTAAGAACGATCTATTCTATGATGATGTTTAACCGTTTGTTTTGTTACGCAAGACATCTTATGAACAATCCTCTTTTTGTTTACGTAAATGAAGAGAAAAAGGATCAATTGAGCTTTCGTATCTATCTAAAAATGCTGGGTTAGTTTAACCCAAATCTGCACTGCAAAAATGCTTTAGCGGTCTGGTTTCTAATCCAAATATCAAAAAATTCTTAAATCACGAAACGTTTTCTAGGCAAGCAAAAAATATGGTCTTCTTATTAGAATTAATGTTACAATTAAGTGTGTGTTTTCTTTAATTAAACTAAATAATCTGCAGTGAAAAAAGTGAAACAACGGTGTGAAAGTGCATTTTTATATTGGATTAAGTGATAAATTATGGTTTCTGGTTTTAACCTGTGTTATTCAATTTGATTTAAAGCAAAAAACGAACCCCCAAGGAAAAAATAAAAGCATTCGTTTTTCTCAAAGAAGTACTTTTACTTTAAACCAGCAGTTTTCATGTCATGAAAAAGGTACTGCTTATGTGCTTTCCATTTTTATGTATTTCTAATCTAGAGTTTAACTGTGGTTAGCACTGTCACCTCACAAAAAGAAGGTCACTGGTTCGAGTCCCGGCTGGATCAGTTGGCATTTCTGTGTGGAGTTTGCATGTGCTCCCCGTGTTGGCGTGGGTTTCCTCCGGTTTCCCCCACAGTCCAAAGACATGTGCTATAGGTGAATTGAATAAACTAAATTAATCATAGTGTATGTGTGTTTGAATTAGTGTGTATGGGTGTTTCCCAGTAATGGGTTGCAGCTGAAAGGGCATCCGCTGTGTAAAACATATACTGGATAAGTTGGCGGTTCATTCCGCTGTGGCGACCCCTGATGAATAAAGGGACTAAGCCAAAGGAAAATGAATGAATGAACTAGCAATAGCGTAGTCTAACATTATATGTAATTATTATTGTCTTGTCCAGGGGTTTCCAAACTCAGTCCTGGAGAGTTTAGCTCCAACCCTAATCAAACATACCTGAACCGGCGAATCAAGCTCTTACTAGAGATATACTAGAAACTTCTGGGCAGGTGTGTTGAAGCAAGTTAAAACTAAACTCAGCAGGACACCGGCCCTCCAGGACCGAGTTTGAAGACCCCTGGTCTAGTACAATATTACTTGGATTTTGACCAAATTAATTCAATTATTAATTGTCTATAAAAACAATATTAACCTTTGAGTCCATTTTTTTTTTTCTTGGGAAGAATAAATATTTTGATTAATATTAAATTACATTTTTCAGTTTCAACCAAGTCAAAACTATAATAAATTGATCAATTTAGCTGTAACAAATTACAAAGCAAAATTATACTTTGATCTAATGTTATAAAATACATTTTACTATTTTGTTTAGTGTCTCTATAGTAAACAATATTTAAAATTTTTGTGAATGTAATTTTTCTTTTGACCACAATAAATATTCTTATTAAATTAAATTTTAAAGTTTGAACTAAAGTTAAATTATACTTTGAGAAAAACAAAAAAGCTGTAACAAATTGCAGTAATATTGTTAAAAAAAAGTGTCATTTTTTTCAGTGGGCAAGCAAAAGCATCTTATTTCAAATCAAAAACACCACTATTTTACTTACTCTACTGGCAGATTATTTAGCTTGTTTTAAGAAAAAAAAACTCACTTAATTTTGACATATTATTTCTGAAACAAGACAATATTTTTTCTTATCTAAAAAATGCCTTCTTGATTTCAGAATTTTTAGATAATTGGACTAGAAACAAGATAAAAACTTTTTTTTTTGCAGTGTGGGTAACTCCCAATCATAAAGTTGAATTCAGCCTATACATTTTATTGAATAAATGAACCCAGCAGCTGTACACAATAAAACCACTGGGTTCTTTTAACCCAAATTAACCCAAATTTGGGTCAAATTTAACCCAGCCGTTAAGTTTGCCAATACCTTAAGCAAAGTTGGCGTAAAACATCCCAGCAACAGTAGATATAGATATTTTCACAAGTTATTTAATATATAAAACACTTTATTGGCTGAAAGGAAACTGACTGCTACTGTCATATAAACTGACTCATTCCATGATATAAGATTTGGGTCATCGCCCACCCGTGGTGGGTGGATTGCAGAGGGTATTTGGCTTTTGGATAATGGAAAAATGACTGACTTTTATGACTGTGTGTGGTGTTTTATTCGGCTCCTTGCCAAATCTTTTTGCAGAGAGACAGTATAATATCTGACAGCCATTAATCACGCAGCGCTCCTGGGATTTAAATGGCTCAATTTCCTCTTGATCTATATCTCTTTTCAGCAACGATAATATCAGCCCTGCAGACAGCAGTGATCTCTCTGTCACTCACACACACACACCTGGGTCACTGCGAGGTGTGTGTGATCGTATATAACCTGAGGAATTTGCCGTGATAACATTATTTCCTGTATGATAAATCACTCAGCTCAACCTGAAGCCTTTATAGACTCGCTAAACTCCAGATTGCGGATCTTAAGCGCTCCAATGCTTTCAATCTGTAGATTCGTCAACTTGAGTTCAAGAGAGTCTCAGTGGCCTGCAGATCTAGACAAATGAGATCTCAATATCGCAACAATGAGATTAGACAGAGAAAAAGCAGATGTCGCTGCAATTTGTGCAACCGTCTGGGTTTTTTATTTTTTTATTTTTTTTATGCAGAATATGATTTTGAAGAATGCGGTTGTTCAGCCAGCATTGGATGCCACCGACTTTCATTGTATGGATGGATGATAGCTATGCTGAGACATTTTTTTAAATATCTTCTTTTGTATACCACAAAGAAATAAGTTACAGCTTTAAAAATGATAAGAAAATAATATTTAATTAATAATACTGATATTATCCAGTCATTTATAATTTGACAGGAAGGAAAAGAATAGATTTTATAAATATTTTAAACAATATACAGTGATCAGCATAACTGAGTACACCCCATTTAAAAAATGAATATTTTAATCTATTTCTCAGTGAATAAAAATATTAAATATAAATTTAAAAAAAGAGGAAAAATCAAGAGAAGCAAAAAAATGGAAAAATTGAGTAGGTTGTAATTTATTTTGCTTGAATTTAATTGTATAGGCAATGTATTTTGGTGCATTTAAACAAAACAGATTTATTTAACAGATATATTTATTAAAATAATATTTTAGTCACCAAACATATTTAGAAATTGAAAGATAATACATAACATAAATTTGGGTGTACTAGTTTTTGGACCATTATCATAAGTTATTTTGTTAGATAAGCTCCAGATTTGGCTTCAATACTGACTAATCTAATGTATATGCACAAATATAATATGTATGTATGTATGTATGTATGTATGTATGCATGTATGTATATATATATATATATATTTCTTTTACAATTACTAACCCATAAAATATTGTGGGTTTAAGCTTGGCACAGCGAAGATTTGCTGAATAAATATATGTTTTTAAAAAGACAAGTACAGTACACGTGTCTGTGTGTGTATAATATGGATTATGGATATAAACGTATTTTTGCCAATATTTAAGGTCTGAAAACATGGATTTTTTCATTTTGACCTAACATCATTTTCTGCAAAAAGAAATCTAGATTATAATATTCTTATCTGACAGTTTATAAAGTAAAACACATTAAATAAATCATATTAAATCGCATATATCCAGTTTTACAAGAGAGTAGAAATCTAGGTTCTTTTAAAAAAAAAGTCTCAGCTGTTACTGTAATGAATGAATGAATGAATAAATAAATGTTTCTTTTTTGTTCATTTCAAACCTTGTTTTGTTGTATTTTAAACCATTTTAAGGCACCTTGAAAACAACATCATATATCAGTGTATGTATATTTCTTTAAATATATATTAGGGGTGTCAAAATTAATTGTTTTTTGGTGCACCGCGATGCAGACGCGGACAATTCGGTATCGGTTCAGTAATAGATCCTAACCGGTTATTACGTACTGACGTCATTTATCTCATATGCGCTATGTCGCAGTAGAATACTATGGCGAGGGAGGCGAGCGCGAGTAATTAAATCGCAGAAACTCTCCACAATTCACTGCATGTGTGTTTGCTGGACAGTCTTTCACTGACACTGAAGTTACAGCAGAAGCCCCTATTTCACTGCGATGAAGAAGATGAAAGTAAACTCCATTTCTCTCTCTCTCTCTCACTGTGGACCTTTGACCTGCTAGCGTAACGTTTCCTCTCCTCTCGGCTGTTACACAAGCATGTCTGCAGAGCGAGTTTTCACCACCGCGTCTATGGTGGATCAGCTGTGATCGCCGCTGCCGTTTATCAGTGTCACTTATCGGTGAACAGCGCCAGAGCGTTAGAACCAATCGCAGCCCTTTCTGTTGAGCTTGTGACCAATCATAGGCGTTTAACAACTCGTTCGACAACGCTCAAAAAGCAAGAGGGATAATATTTACGTTTGTTTATTTGCTTTAAATGCTGATGTTGTTCTGTGTGTGTACTTGAGTTTTGTTTGATACAATCAAAAAGAGTGTTTTCCTTGAGCAGGTAAAATTAAAGGTACAGTTCATATATCTGACTGCTTGTATTAAAGGACAAGATTCTATTACAAATACATTTAAAACGTATTTAAAAATGATACATTTTAATACAAAAATTCGTGTGCTGTGAAGTAAAATATAAAATTGTGTATGGAAAGCATCGTCAATGCACCGAGATATCGAATTGAACCGAATCGATGGCATGATAATCATAACCGAACCGAACCGCGAGACCAGCGTAGGTTCACACCTCTAAAATATATTCATTCATTCCTTTTCCTTCGGCTTAGTCCCTTTATTCATCAGGGGTCGCCACAGCGGAATGAACCGCCAACTTATCCAGCATATGTTTTACACAGCGGATGCCCTTCCAGCTGCAACCCAGTACTGGGAAACATCCATACACTCTCATTCACACACATGCATACACTACAGCCAATTTAGTTTATATTTAGTTTATTCAATTCACCTATAGCGCATGTCTTTGGACTGTGAGGGAAACCGGAGCACCCGGAGGAAGAACATGCTATCTCCACAAAGAAATGCCAACTGACCCAGCAAGAACCAGCGACCTTCTTGCAGTGAGGCGACAGTGCTAACCACTGAGCCACCATGTCGCCTTTAAATATATAACATAACATAATTTTTTGTTAAAACTATTGGGTGATACTTTTTATCAGATCCTCCTGTGATCAGTGAGATAATATTATCATCAGAGAGGGCAAACTTACCATTCCAAACTTATTCACTTATTTATTTGATCATTAATATGCTTTTCACGTGTATTTGAATGATTTATTTGCTTTTATGATCACCTGAAATGATGCGTGTGTAATGTGAATCACTATCCATCATTTTCCCAGCCAAGACTGATTGCAATATTTCAGCTTTAAACCCTGAAGGTGAGCCCACGGATATCACACGAGCTGTTCGCAAACTTTGAACAGTAAAAATTGCTAATTGTATCTCTTCCCAACAGGGAAAACCACCAAAAATCAAGAAAGCATAATTACATGGTGTCATGGCTTTGCAATCAAAAAATGTGATTATAATAGAAGTCTACGGGGCAAAAACAGCCACCAACATAACAAAAGGGTAGTCATTAAAAAAAAGGGAAATTTTTTTTTTTTAATTGTATAAAATTCAAAGCATTTTCCCAAAATATGTGTCAAAATAAGATTTGTCACCAAAAAACATTAGATTTGCTGAAACACAGAGAAAGTTGTGGACAAATTAATAATAATAATAATAATAATTCCTTACATTTATATAGCACTTTTCTTGACACTCAAAGCGCTTTACACATCAGGGGGAATCTCCTCATCCACCACCAGTGTGCAGCATCCACCTGGATGACGCGACGGCAGTCATATTGCGCCAGACCGCACACCAGCTGATTGGTGGAGAGGAGACAGAGTGATGAAGCCAATTATGATATGGGGATGATTAGGAGGCCATGATGGACAGAGGCCAGTGGGCAAATTTGGCCAGGATGCCGGAGATTTTTAATGACCACAGAGAGTCAGGACCTCGATTTAACGTCTCATCCAAAAGACGGCCCTCACTGAGCAGTATAGAGTCCCCTTCACTATACTGGGGCGTTAGCACCCACACAGACCACAGGTTGAGTGCCCCCTGCTGGTCTCACTAACACCATCATTTCAATTAAAACTCAAAATCACTCCAGAGTGGGTGAAAACATCCCCAACAGCACACAAGGGTTAAAGAAGATTTTTAGCTGAATCCAGGGTCCTAAGTGATTCATATTATTAGCTTTAATCCACAGCCTGGTCAAACCGTTCTCGGCACATGTGTGAATGTAGTCCGATTGTAGTCCTGTCGCATTAATGATGAATGCCACAATCACCAATATCAACAAACATCAATATTAGGCATAGGACGATAACCGGTTTCAAGGTTTACCGCGGTTTGGAAAAGTCAAGGTTTTAATGACTAAAAATGTTCTGTTAAAATTACTAAAATCTTCTGTTATACCCTTCTTACGGTATATGTAAGTTTTTTTAATGTATGTATTATGTGTTGTAAAGAAACTGTGTTGTAAAGAAACTAATGAAGAGAGCAGAAGATGATGATGATCAAGGATTTATTTTAACTATTTAGCGTGACATGTTTACCGTTCCAAAATATTATCATTTTTTCTTAGTGAAGTTTCACAAACTAATTTCGAGAGGAGCACGTGATTTGATTGATCACAGCTGGACTCTCATCCGTAATCATTAGTAAGCTAATCAGATGAGTCCAAACTCACTATAAGTAGCCCATCTAAAACTATTCCCTTATCTTCGTTTTCCGAAGAAACCCCCCATCCACCCCATCTCCCCCCTTTTTCTCCTCCTTTGCCAGGGGGAGTTCTCGAGAACAACCTGATCTCGTACCCCCTTATTGCTTATTGACCAGGCGGGAGCCCTGTGCTCAATTATCTCCGAGCTCAGGGTTCTCTCCCAGGACAGCATGCCAAACCTGCTATTATTATCAAACAATATCTAAGTGCGAACTCTTGAAAAATAGAATAAATTGTGTTCAATGGGGAAAAAAGCTTTTTTGCTTGTTTTTTTGTTTTACCCAGACATTAAAAAAGAACTTATTTTAGAGCAGTAATCACAATACCATGATACCGTGAAACCATGGTATTTCACCCGCTTCGAATGTTATCAGTCGATTGAATGAGCGTTATCAGTGGTTTAGATCCCTACTGGCCCATATCTATCAGCTGATAGATATGGGCCAGTAGGGATCTAATTTATCAGCTATACTAATAGAGAAGAGTTCAGATCCAGATCTGTTTTTACATTACTGTGACGGTTGGGTTTAGGGTTGGGGTAGACGTTAATAAAATACAATTAATGGGAAATAATATAATTTAATAAATAATCAGCATAGGCTCATTCTGCATTTTGTCTTTAAAACGAACGCTGCGTGGCGGTATACACGCTTACCTCCATATGAATGGATTTTGAGCTGTTATCAGTTTCTCCAGTGGCTCACCGTGTACGTCGGCAGACTTGTGATGTGGTGCGGAGTTGACAGCGATGACGGAGTTAGAGTCTGGCGAAGAACAGTTTCAGAAAGCAGGTAAGACAAAAGCCAAAAAAGTAAATTATTTGTTTTTATTGCTTTTTTAAAAACTGATGGTTTAGGGAAGGAGGAGGGCAGGTTAATCGGTGCTTTTAAAAAAATAATGACCGTTGGGTTTAGGGAAGGAGGAGGGCAGGTCAATCAGAGCGGCCTCTGCTGGATTTACGCGAGAATAGCAGATTAACCATGTGCATGGTTGATAACAGCCTTCTGAGCCTACCAGTAGGCGCAGTAGGCCCCTACTGGCCCATATCTATCAGCTGATAAACCACTGATAACGCCCATTCAATCGACTGATAACATTCGAATCGGCTGGGTATTTTTATCCAAGGTTATCATACCATCAGAAACATATACCAGCCCATGCCTAATCAATAAATCAAAATATCAACAAACTACATCACCTGACCTCCTGTCCAAGCATGTCCTTGCGCTTTCGTCATTAAAGCGACAAGACTACAATCGGAGTACATTCGCACATGCCGAGAACTGTTTGACCAGGCTGTGGATTAAAGCTAATAATATTGAAAAAAATGTTCAACTTCTTACACGGAGCGATCGTTTCGCTTCACAAGACGTCAGTGTGTGAACAGGAGCCATGACTAAAGATTTCGACTCAATTGTATGTGTTTGTTTTCAATCTAAAAAACCTGTCACCATTCACTGCCATTATATGAATCACCAAGGACCACTGATTCAGCTAAAAATCTCCTTTAAATGTTCTACTGAAAAAATAAAAGTCACCTACATATTGGAAATTTTCATTTTTGGGTGAACTATCACTTTAATATCATCAAAAGGATTAGCAGTTGGTAATATCGATTAATATCAAAATAATCATCACTCCTCACCTTTCTGATATATAGATGCTCCATAACCGGCCTGCAGCCAATCAAAATGCAGATCACCTGTAAAAGACAAAGCAAACAATCAAATACACCCTCATCCACATGCGACACTATAATACAACATTACTTTAAAGTACAAACACTAGCACACAATGCTCTGATAAATATTGATCTTCTGGGCCCGACTTTGCTCAAGTCAAACCATGCAATCAATATGACATAAACACCAATGTGTGTACAGTAGTGGCAGGGCGAAGTTGAACTCAAACAGAGACATATTTATACACAACTACACACCTACATATGCACAACATGTCTGTATTAGATTCAGCTAGTCATATATTAGCAGGTTAAATCCAAAGAACATAAAATATCAGAGATCTGAATAGAAAGAAACACCTGAACAAAGGGTCTACGCCGCAAATAAAGTCACATTTTGTTGACTTTGCAAAGTGACAGGTAAGACTTAAGCTTTGTTGATTATAATGAGTGTGAGTGTGTGTGTGTGTGTGTGTGTGTGTGTGTGTGTGTGTGTGTGTGTGTGTGTGTGTGTGTGTGTGTGTGTGTGTGTGTGTGTGTGTGTGTGTGTGTTTTATGGCACACTTGCACTGTAGACAACTGTTGATTCAACTAGAAGAATGTTGAGTTATGATAATTTGGCACATTTGCACTTCAGACAGCTCTGTGGTGAAGATCATTTCATTCATTTTCCTTCGGCTTAGTCTCTTTATTCATCAGGGGTCGCCACAGCGGAATGAACCGCCAACTTATCCAGCATATGTTTTACACAGCGGATACCCTTCCAGCTGCAACCCATCACTGGGAAACACCCATACACTCTCACATGCTCACACATACACTACGGCCAATTTGGTTTATTCAATTCATCTGTACCGCATGTCTTTGGACTGTGGGGGAAACCGGAGCACCCGGAGGAAACCTCCAACATAAGGAGAACATGCAAACTCCACACAGAAACACCAACTGACCTAGTTGGGACACGACCTTCTTGCTGAGGTGACAGTGCTAACCACTGATCCACCGTGTCGCCCCTTAGGTATATATGAATATTATATAAGCTTAAACCTAAAAAAAATTGTGCAACCACATGAAATAATTACTGTAAGCTTAAGTAATATTTAATTTCATTCATTCATTAATTTTCCTTCGACTTAGTCTCTATTTCAGAGTGTCACGGTGGCGCAGTGGGTAGCACAATCGCCTCACAGCAAGAAGGTCGCTGGTTCGAGCCTTGGCTAAGTCAGTTGACATTTCTGTGTGGAGTTTGCATGTTCTCCCCGTGTTGGCGTGAGTTTGCTCCGGGTGCTCCGGTTTCCCCCACAAGTCCAAAGACGTGGTATAGGTGAATTGGGTAAGCTAAATTGTCCGTAGTGCATGTGTGTGAATGTGTATGGATGTTTGCCAGTGATGGGTTGCAGCTGGAAGGGCATCCGCTGCGTAAAACATATGCTGGATAAGTTGTCGGTTCATTCCGCTGTGGCGACCCCAGATTAATAAAGGGACTAAGCCGAAAAGAAAATGAATGAATGAATGAATGCTTGTCAATTGTGTACGGTGTTTCGGCAATGAGAGAAATCAATCAAAATATTAATAAAAACCCTGTTCATTTAAAAATAAATATTATTTAAGAATCTCAAGTAACTGCACATGACTGTTAATAATCAATTTTAATATTTTTTATACTTTTTAATAATATTTTTTGCTTTTGTTAAAAGAGTCGATTTTGCAGACTGTTGCGGTAATGAGATTTGTAGGACTTCTTTTGGAAATTATGTTTAAAAAGGTGGTAAATGTAAAACTGTTTAAATTAAATGTTAACAAATGCTCCAGACTTTGTTTCTAATATCTGGAATTTATATTTTGTAATCTTCATTTAAACATTTTTAAAAATTTCATGTTGGACATTTTTAAAACCGGGTTTTCTAGAGAATCGCCTAAACAGCGTCACTTTTGATTTCAAGTGGCCTGTACGTCTTCTAGTCTGGTTGGTTTTGTGCATTTACACTGTAGATTTGGTGAACAACCACTCACACATTCCATCTTTCTCTCTCACACACACTCACATCTGCTGTTCGACTCTGGCTGGTCGTAGAGTCTTTCCTGCCTGGTCCCATGACGAAAGGTGGGGGGTGAGGTAAGAATTGGACGCTTTATGCCATATGGTCACACACTCTCCAACGTGAACTCCACATAACACACACTGACACACAGCTGGACCTGATTAGTCTCTGTGTGTATGTGTGTGTGTGAAAGCTCACATAGTTTCAGGTCTCCCGCTCTGTTCATCCATGACATTGGACCTACAGTCAGATCAGTGAACTTGTTTTGATAATACAAACAGTGGAGATTGTAAAACGCTACTGCATACAACAACAACAACACCCAACCTGAATAACAACCACACAGCACAACCTCGACAAACTCACAGGAAAGATCTGCACTCTATACTGTAAGGAAACATTCCTAATTAGGGCTGCATGATAGAAAAAACTGATATTGATATGTTTCCTTTTCTGCGATATACAGTTGAAGTCAAAATGATTAGCCCTGCTGTACATTTTTCTTTTCTTTTTCAAATATTTCACCAAAAATGATGTTTAACAGAGCAAGGAATTTTTCACAGTATTTCCTATAATATTTTTTCTTCTGGAGAAAGTCTTATTTGATTTATTTTAGCTAGAATAAAAGCAGTTTTTAATTTTTTTAAAACCACTTTATGGTCAATATTATTAGCCCCCTTAAGCAATATATTTTTTTACGATTGTCTACAGAACAAACCATCGTTATACAATGACTTGCCTAATTAACCTAACTTGCCTAATTAACCTAGTTAAGCCTTTAAATGTCACTTTAAGCTGAATACTAGTGTCTTGAAAAATATCTAGTCAAATATTATGTGCTGTCATCATGGTAAAAATAAAAAAGAAATCAGTTATTAGAAATGAGTTATTAAAACTATTATGTTTAGAAATGTGTTGAAAAAAAATCTTCTTTCCGTTAAACAAAAATTGGGAGAAAAAAAATATACAGGGGGACTAATAATTCAGCAGGGCTAATAATTCTGACTTCAACTGTATTTTGTAATATGGATATAACTTCACCAATAACTCAAATAGCTCTATTTGGAAATGATTAATAACTTTAGACGGATGGAGATGATTTCGTAGGGCAGTGCATCTGCATAATATATAATAAACAAATTTTAAGCAAAGATAAATAGAAATAAAATAGTGCTTTGTGTTATTATGGAGAGTCTGACCATATTCAGGTACAGAAACTGAATAATCAAATGTATATTCATTCATTCATTTTCCTTCGGCTTAGTCCCTTATTTATCAGGGGTCGTCACAGCGGAATGAACCGCCAACTATTCCAGCATATGTTTTACGCAGCGGATACCCTTCAAGCCGCAACCCAGCACTGGGAAACACCCATACACTCTCACATTTCACACGCACACTCATACACTACGGCCAATTTAGTCAATTCAATTCACCTATAGCGCATGTGTTTGGACTGTGGGGGAAACCGCAGCACCTGGAGGAAACCCACGCCAACACGGGGGGAACATACAAACTCCACACAGAAATGCCAACTGGCCCAGCTGGGACTCAAACCAACAACCTTCTTGCTGTGAGGCAACAGTGCTATCCACTGAGCCACTGTGCCACCCCAAATGTATATATTAATAACACTTTATAGTCTTAATTGTAAAAACAAATACAAGTAACCCATGTTAAAAAACTACAAACGTTAAAATTTCTTACACATAAATGGCTTGAATTCACTTGAAATCTTATAGTTAAACAATCGTAAAGTTAAACAAACGGTGTCTGGGCTCTGCTCAATTCAAGCAACGTCCCATCACACTTATTTATTTAGCATTTCATACAGTAGATTTGTTTAAAGCAAGCATTAGAATGTAATAATGCCTTAATCACCTAGAACAACAAGTCATTTTCAACTACTAAGCAGCTTTTCTGTGTCAGAGCTCAAGGTTGTGAGTAAACTGTCCCATTTTGCAACCTTTATTTCCGGCCAGTGCAACTAAATTCAGTCAGAAATTGCTGATTTCTTGCTACCGATTGGCCGCACTGATAAATGATTACACTGTATTGCGTGCATCACCAAATACAGAACTTTGTTAGCTCTAAGGCCGAAAACACTTGAATCAATTGATTAATTTGTTAACGTGCATGTCACAGAATACATCAGAATGGCAGAGAGTACAGGGCTAGTAACAGCAAGGGTCCACGTTTTTTTATTTTGGGGTGTACTACCTCTTTAAATTCAATGAGTAAGGTTGTACTCACCAAGAAATTTTGCATTTGAAACACGTCTAATAGCCATCCAAACACCGACACCTTGACTAAAACAAACCTGGCGATGAAAATCTACTACATGTCTAACAATAGAGTCCAAAAATAGACTACTCATCAAATAGACAGGAATGGATGGCTACACGTGAAGCCTGTCTATTCTGTTTATTTGAAGACTAGTCTACCCATATAAAAATCTGATTTATGGAAATATATGCAAATGATATATGACAAGTTCATATTTGCATTTCATATATGTGTTCAAATATGGCCATAAACTCGCAGGCTTTTTTCGGTCACATCCATAACGCATGTTTATTTTCCTCATTTAAAATATGAAAAATGTTTACAGATAGATATTTGTCTGAACCCATAACTCTGTGGTTAGTTGTTTTGGAAAATATAAACAGATGTTCCAATATAATGTTAACATACACTTTCTCTGTGAATTTATGTTTTGAGTTTTTACATGTGTTACATCCATAACGCTGGAATTGCTCATAGGCAAAATGTAACTTAATTGTCATGCAAATTAAAAACCATTCACCAAAACAGAAATAAAGTAAATAGACAAATATTGGATCAAAATCTTCAACAGGATTGGAAATTGTGCTATCGCAAATAACTGAAATACTAAAACACCACTGTATACAATCATTCCTTCATTCATTCATTTTCCTTCGGCTTAGTCCCTTTATTCATCAGGGGTCGCCACAGCGGAATGAACCTCCAACTTATCCAGCATATGTTTTATACACTGGTTGACCTTTCGGCTGCAACCCAGTACTGGGAAACACCCATACACTCTCACATTCACACACATACACTACGGCCAATTTACTTTATTCAATTCACCTGTACCGCATGTCTTTGGACTGTGGGGGAAACCGGAACACCCGGAGGAAACCCACGCCAACACGGGGAGAACATTCAAACTCCACACAGAAATGCCAACTGGCCCAGCCGGGACTCGAACCAGCGACCTTCTTGCTGTGAGGCGACAGTGCTAACCACTGAGACACCATGCCACCTAATGCTGTACATCTTGTCACAAAAATATCTCTCACATCCATAAATCCGCTATACCATTTATTGTACAATACCCAAACAATCAAATCCATTAAACTGCAATTTGCATACATGTGAAGCAACCAAAACAAAACGCACTGTTAAACCCATGCCAGTGTGAACTATGCTTGAGTCTACCCTTGTTTCTGTGTTCATGGACCAGATGGTTCATAAAAGTCAAAAATCAAGTGTCTAATGGACACAAACAGTCCAATTCTCCCATTATCCCAAGAGAAACAATGCTCCTGTTGGGATTACGCTCTAAGTGCTGAAAGAGTAGAGGCTATCAAGATTAACTCCTTATCAGAGCAGTTAAAAGTTTCTGTCGCTGTATCATATTCCCACCAAACGTGTCCTGAACACGATATATCATGACAAAATCAGCAGTGCAAACCGATCCACTTTGTTAAAGGAATATTCTGGTTTCAGTACAAGTTCAGCTCAATCGATAGCATTTTGTTGATTGCCACACAATAAATCTTATTATTTAAAAAGCAACATGCGGTACTTAGAATAAAAGTAAACATGGCCTGTCTGTAAATGTTGAAATACTCAGTGCTTCAATAGTATATTATAGTATCTTAAACAATAACCGACAACTCCAAAGTAATTTATATTGTCTTTAAATCTTTGTCTAATTTTTAAAACTTTTTGTCACAAATGTAACTCCATAAAGCCTAAAATGACTGTAAATGTTAAATTCAAACTGACTTGCAGCTTCAGATAATGGAGATTTTTTTTTTTTTAATCAGTAACATGATGATTTGTGTAACATTATATTAATTATATTTCACTTTGTCACTATAATGCAACATCATAAACCTTACAATGACATTAAAAACAATGATTTTAAAAAGCTTTACATTATCAGATTGCACACAAGTTAGAAGAATGTAAGTAACAAAATTAGAAGACTCAACCAAAGACGTCCCACTTGGGAAGTGTATTATTTTTTGGCTGACCAATGAAAGATGTTTATGGGAAACTTGTTTGAAATCAGACAGGGAAAGTCTGTTTTTTTTTTACTTATTATAAAGTGTAACTTTAAAATCTTGCAGTGCAAACTGTCATATAAAACAAACAAGCCAATCTTACATTAATCTTAAATTAACTCCTAAGAAAGTACTATGATGAGTAAAATACATAATCAGAAGTTAACACCGCAGAGTTCTGATTTATTTACACATGGCACTGACTAAAATATAATATAAATATATATGACAATATATATATATATATAGTCAATTATGTAACCCTCTAAGGTAATTCAAACAATGCCAATGACCCATGGTACGTTAGAAAATATGGTAAGTTGATTTTACTCGATTTCAACAGCACATGAATCATGTTGCTTAAAAAAGTATAAATACATTAACTGTGAAAAGTGTAAACGTGTATACATATCACAAATACTTATCATACTCATTTTTATCATATCATAAAAACCAATACTTTAAAGCTTCCACTAAACTAGATTGTAGTAAATAACCCCCAAGTTACATAAACACAAGTAACTTTCTTCGGCGAACATGTACCCTGGTAAATGTCTTCAAAACTGTAAAGTTGTACTCAAAATGCTAACGTTAGTCTGGCAAATCGCCCTCAAGACGGACAGATTTAACGCTCAGCTTCACAGAAATCAATCGCAGTTTTGCCAGAAACGAGCTGATATTACGGAGACACATCCGATCACTTCCCCTGCTTCAAAAAGCCCCCGGTGACTGTATTCTTACCGGTTGAGAGGTGAACGTGTCCGCGAGTTGTTGTAAAGCTGCTCGGAGTCCGCCTGAATGATGTGTCAGTTCAACATTAAATGAGTTCAGCTCGTCAACATCATCAGCAGCTCCAGTACGGGAGCGCGCGCGCGGGAACTCACGACACCGACTACCGGCGGCTACCGGACTAACTTAACTCACCTAAGTTAGTTTGAGGAGGGGTAAGGTAAATAATAAAAATAATAATAATTAGTGAATTTGTTGTGAAACAACAGTTAGCTTCAGTTAGCTAAAACAGTTAGGTGAATTATTTTTTTGTTCACATATTTAATAGTTTGTGAAATTAGTACCTTTTGCAATTGACACACACACACACGTACACGCACACGCACACACACACACATTTATATATAGTAGTCAACATTTGAAGTGGATCAAATTCTTTCATCAAAGTTTTTGGTTGTTGTCTTAGCAAAAAAAATAGAAAACCTTTTTGATCCACCTCAAATGTCAAATGTTGACTACTGTGTGTATATATTTACAGTAGTCGACATTTTAAGTGGCTCAAATTTTAAAGGTTTTCAAATATATATATTAAAATTAAGGGAATTCTTCTTTAATATCAATTAACAAGATAAGGTTCACTAGACAAGCTACACTATTTATTAAATAGGCCTACCACCATTAACCCTTACAGCAATATGAAATACCAAGTTATTTCTGAAATACAGTACCTTACAGTACATGTAAATACTACTCACTGTATTTTAGCCTGTATGTGAGTAGTATTTTACTACTCACATACAGGCTAGTATGGTACATACTTTACTGTATAAGTGTAGGCCTACCATAGTATACAACATTTCTGAACCATGGTACCATATTGGCATTAGAGGGCCAGGGCTTTTTTTAAGTGGAAAATAGACATTTTGATTAAAATTATTAACCTATGTATAGATTCAAGAGCGTATTTAATAATGATAGGTCAAAATACAATATTCCATCTTTTCAGACCTTAAATATTGAGGAAAATGAACACATATTTTAAACAGAAGTACATATTTTACATCTATATTTGATGCAAATCCATATAACTAGTTATTATACAGTGTATGGCTCTGATTGTTTATGATCATATATATATATATATATATATATATATATATATATATATATATATATTGTATATCACGTGTATCTAGTATTTTAATGTTTTTAAAGTTCTCACATCTTGAGATGATTTCAGTGGCTCTCGTCGGGCCGGTGTGAAGAATAAAGGCTCAGGAGAAGCTGCTCTTTGTGGCCTGAGTGAATAAATGTCTCATTCATGTGTTGAAGGAAGAGGTCACGACCCCTGAGCTCATGTGCTGGTGTGAGTTACGCCCATTACAGCCAAACCACTCACCTGAGACACACACACACACACATGCACACACACACACACAGAGAGAGAGAGAGAGAGAAAGAACAACACTTCACTTTCACACTAACACTCTCTATCTGCATCAAAAACACACAGCTGGTTGACAGAGGGTTGCTATGCTGTTGCTATGCTGATAAATGTCATGCATCCCTTTATATCAATTTAATATTCTGTCAAAAATAATGCAATTTCTTTTGATGTAAATGTGTAGGATTTGCAGCATGAACAATAACAAGGATGATGCTTTTGAAAATGTAGTTTAAATATACTTTATGGCATAGCTGAAATAATTCTGAGTACTGTAACTCTTTCTACACTTAAAAATTTATGTTTTCTGTTTGTTGAAACTACTGAGCTGAAACAACCCAATTATTGAGTTTTTTGGGGGACAACCTAAATGTTTTATGTTCAATCAACTTAAATTTGTAAAAACGAATAAGTGAACTTAATTCCTTTATGTTGCCTCAACACAAATCGATTTTTTACGCTGCGTTTTTTAGTGTAAATGGAGTATTGAACTGTAATTATTAAGTCATGTTTGTCATTCCAGATAGGATGTGTCATTAGTTCTACTTATTATTTCATATACTTTCTAAAACATTTTCTTGAAAATTCAATAATAAAAAGTACATAAATTAATAAATAAACGTCACTACCCAGCAGGCACAGGACGTCAACATGACGTCAGATTGAGGTTGTACCCCAACGTCGTGGGGACATTTTGTTTTGAAATTAAAATCGAGTTGACATCAGAACCCAACGTCAGGCTGACGTCAATGTCCAACGTCCAACCAAAAATCAAGGTCTAATGATGTTACAGCTTGACGTTGTGTGGACGTTGCCACTATGACGTCTATCAGACTTTGGGTTTTGGTTGCCATACCTCACAAATAAATGTCAGTATTTGATGTCAATTTGACGTTGGCTTAAGATGTTGGCTCGACGCTGGATTTTGGTCACTTTCCAACACAACCTAAAATCAACCAAATATCAACGCCATCGATGTTTGGTCACCTGACGTCACGACCTAAATCTTACCTAATCTTAACGTCTTATGAGGTTGTGTGCCTGCTGGGTAATGTACAGGGGTGGTATGGATTTTTCTGCTTGAGTGTAAAATTGGAGGATAAAGCTGAGTCTGAATACACAGAAAGATGATACTTGATTTTTATTCAAACTTGTATAAAAGCAAACAGGAGTTTAGCAAAAACAGAAATCTGAAAGTGCAAATCAAATTTGTATAATAAAGAAAATGTAAAAACAAACTGTAAAAAACGCTTATAAGATATTCCCAGAGCTTGAAATAAATACATTTAGGCTACCTTCAATTCACTTTCCAAATGCATTCGATTTTCTTCCTTCTGTGGCATACAAAAAGCTGACAAGCTGCAAAATATATTACAAAAAAAGAGCAACTTTAGCACCATCAAATCAGTCCATGTTCTGATAGAAACAATTCATGTGTTCCACAGAGGAAAATATGATGAGTAAATAATGACAGGCTTTCCATTTCGAACAGCAGATCATTTCATGAGTATAAATGTCATTAAGTTACTCAACACACACATATCTAACCTCTCAGATGGCATCATCAGATGTAGTAAAATTTGATATATAATGGCCTTTTGAAACTATTTTGATACTATATGAGTGCTGCGATAATGATGCATGTATTGACATGATATTTTACTGCTGTGCTCCCGCAAATTATTATTCAAACTCACATTTTGAAAACATAAAGTGGTGATTTGTTCAAATGTCCTGCCAGTGATGTAGTTTGTTTATAGCCCATATAAGCTATTGTTTATTTTTCTGGTGAAGTATTTTAATTAAATTCATAAAAGTTGTGAAGATCAACTTGATGAACAGAACGTAAGAATCATGAACTTTTGGAAATGGAAATATCCCGCTGATTTTATTTTATTTTTTGTCAATGACACCAGAGTGATGCAAATTTGCAGGATGGCCTACAAGAATGCATAATTCCAGAACTTTCTGGCAGATAAATTACGATGCATTTCTTCTGAACTTTCTCAATCCAATTGTTCTGGTCATAATTTTAGAAACATTGCACAATTTTCAGTAAAGTGAGAAGGATGTGTTCACACTTGTAGAAGTAGTTTTTTTTTTTTTGGCTTATTTGACCCCCCCTCCAAAAAAAAGAAAGAAAAAAGAAGATTAAACATTAAACCACTATTATTTTGAAGTAAAATGCCAAAAAAACAAAAACTTTTTCTTTAAATTTTGTTTAACACACCTAATAACCAGCTTGTTAAGGCTGATTTAGACTTCTGCATCAAGCGCACACGTATGGTCCGGCTCAGCCTTCACACGGTCACATAGCCCTCGCCGTGGCTGACACTCACCTCTCAAAAAATGTAACTACTTGCCTCAACGACACATAGCGCAAGCTCTGTGATTGGTTGGTTTGTTAGCGGTGACGAGTGTGGGCGGTGCTGTGAGCCGCAAGCTCGATGTTTACAAGTGTGGAGGCCCCTGAACGAGTTCCAGTTGGAAACTTTTGTTTTGTGTTTACCTCATGATTAAAGTTGTTGCACGTCCGCCGGTTCCCACCTCAGAATGAGCGGAGTTTGAGGTACTTGTACATTAAGGTAGCGTTCAGAAAAAACAAAACACCCGTGAAGAAACTCAACACAGAGGAACATAAAAACCTACTGCCAGCTAATGTTTCGAAAGTGTTATTGCAGAGCAACACAAACAGCACGCAGAAGTATAAATGCACAGCTGCGTGCAAGGCAGGCGCCGTGGGTCACGCCGATCACTCAACGCAGAAGTATAAACCAGCCTTTAGAAGAGCGCACCAGAAGGAATTGTGTTCAGATCGGCATCTTCCCTATATAGTGTTCACTACTCTCTAATCCCTACACAGTGGAAATCGGCTGAACTTGAAGTTTGCTTTTTATTTTTTGCTTTTTTTTTTTTTTTATTGCGTTACACTACTGTTTGCAGTATCTTAAAGTATTACAGAAGTGTGAAGGGTCTTTGGTATGATACCCTTTGAATTGAACATGCGTTCAAACTGTGATGTCCACTTTGCAGGGCACTTACGGTTGAACAAACTTCTGAACCAGTAAAAGAAACATACAAAATATGCAGAGCAGGGGGTCAAACCACTGCATTAAAGGGGATCTATTATGCAAAAATCCCAGCTGAACACAGTTGTGTGGCAACAGTCTGTGAATATAACCAGATTTAAATGGTACAAACATATTAAGTTTCTTTTTTATAATCACATTTGATAAAAACAGTCTGCAGAAACACTTTGATTGACATTCTCCCTTTGTACGTGTCATCAGAGGAGGAAAGCCCCGCCCATTAGTGACCATATCTCCCTCATTAGCATAGGTTTCTCTCCCTCATTAGCATCATTTTGCCACTATGCTGACACACAGGCATTTGTAGCTCCACTCTCTTTTGAAAAGTGCACAATCTCATTTGAATTTAAAGCGACAGTCACCAAAACGGCACAATTAGGATCAAAGCCTAAACTGGGCAATTCCAAAGAGTTATAAAACATTATTTGTGTGGTATTTTGAGCTGAAACTACACATTCACACTCTAGGGATGTCAGAGACTTATTTTACATCTTGTAAAAAGGGGCATAATAGGTCCCCTTTAAAAAAACTGGTACAGTACGGTTCGCTATTTCTGGTACTTCTGAGCATGGAAATGAAAATCAATGCATCAACCAAAACGTACCGCCAAGTGGAAACTATCGATTATTCAAATGACCAACATTGTGAGCAACAAACAGAGTGATTGCACCAAGGTTTGTTTTGATCAATCCAGACTTTCAAAGTGTGAACATGTTGTAAGAGAAAGAGAGAGAGGAATGCAAAACAAGAAAGGAAAAAACTGAAGTCAATAACACAAGAATATGTTCCTAAAGTGCCCTTCAACAGATCAGCCTCCACGCCAAACCACACCAGAACTGTTTCACTATGAGAGAATGTGGCATTTACTGTGTATGGTGGTAAATATCTCTACATGTTTTGCTTATTCTTCAACAATGTTATATTTTGAGAGCGTGAGCGTGTTTCTTGCAAAGCGGTTTGCCCTTTTTGGAGAAGAAAGTCTGACCCTCCAGACTGACACTGCACACCTGAGGAGAACACAACAGACATTGATCATAATGAAAAAACACACACACATATATACATACAGTACACACACACTCAGAGATAGAGTCGAACACACACACTCACTGTGCACACGAAGCAGGTGTCATGCCAGGTGCCGCCCAGGGCCTCTAGAAACTTGTCTCCCGCTTCTATTGGGAAATCACAGCCACGGCAACCCGTCCCAAACAGACTGTAAAAATCTAAACACACAATTAAACCATGATTGCAAAACACATTCTTCATACTTTAAGTATCAGCTTTAAGAATTTCTCTGATGCTCCTTGGAAAATACCTAAAATGTAGAAATTCATAGACATAAAAAAGACCAGCATAATAAAATGAATTCCATTAATCAAAAAGGGTAATAAAAAAAGGTTTGCACAAAATATAGAAGGGAAAGCAAAAATGTTAATATTGGAGTAACGATACTACAAATTCAAATTTGAATCACAGGAATAAAATACATATTCAAATATATTCATCTTTATTTTTTCAATTCATCTTTATTTCTATAGCTCATTTACAATGTAGACTGTGTCAAAGCAGCTTAACATGGAACTTCTAGTAAAGTGAAACAGTGTCAGTCCAGTTTTCAGAGTTGAAGTTCAGTTTAGTTCAGTTCAGTGTGGTTTAATTTTCACTGCATAAAGTCCAAACACTGAAGAGCAAATCCATTGATGCGCTAGTGTTGTCCCGATACTGGAATTCTATACCAATCGGTTCTGAAATTTTAAAAACGTCCATTTCCCGCTAACATTTGAGCGCATTCTTAAACAGCGCTGATTTGCCATTGTGTTCACGTGCTCAACAGAAATTACTGTGATTGGCAGTGAAGGTCATCAGTTCACCGAACTCACCGCTGAGACACTGGAACGTTTTAAAGTTGTGAAGATCAGTCGATTCATCAGCAGATCGCTCGTATGTCAAGCTTATAAACAGACCTGCTGATCTTAAAGGCTTTAAAACACTCCAGTGTCCCTGTATCTGTGGTTACACTCAGTAAACAGCGGTGAGTTCGGTGAACTGATGACCTTCACTGCCAATCACAGTAATTTCTGTTGAGCACGTGAACACAATGGCAAATCAGCGCTGTTTAAGAACGCACTCAAATGTTAGCGGGAAATGGACGTTTTTTAAATTTCAGTACTGATTGGTATCGAACTCCAGTATCGTGACAACACTACGATGCGCAGCTCCACAAGTCCCAAACCAAGCAAGCCAGCGGCAACAGTGGCCAGAAACAAACTTCTCCAATTGATGGAAGTGAAGGAAAAAAAACCTCGAGAGAAACCAGGCTCAGTTGGGCACGACCATTTCTCGTCTGGCCAAACTTCTTGTGCAGATAATATATATATAATTATTGACATACATTGTATAACAAAAATTGTATGGTTTTCACTGTATTTCTATCTAATTAAAACAGCCTCGATGAGCATAAGAGACCTCTTTAATAACATTAAAAACCAATCAATTATAATATTACTTGGTCCTGACAGACATTGTCTCACTGAAGTTTTTGATATCTGTCCGATATGATATTTTTGATAACAGACTTTGATATGCTTTGCAAATTGTGAACATTTTTGAGACATCTTCTTAAATATCTCCAAAATAAGCCATTATTAGTGTGTTGAATTGTTTTTTCAGGATAAATTTATTCATTTTCCATCTGCTTAGTCCCTTATTTATCAGGGGTGGCCACAGCGGAATGAACCACCAACTATTCTAGCATATGTTTTACGCAGCGGATGCCCTTTCCAGCCGCAACCCAGTACTGGGAAACACCCATACACTCTTACATTCACACACTATGGGCAATTTAGTTCATCCAATTCACCTATAGTGCATGTCTTTGGACTGTGGGGGAAACCGGAGCACCCGGAGGAAACTCATGCCAACACGGGGAGAACATGCAAACTCCACACAGAAATGCCAACTGACCCAGCTGGGACTTGAACCAGTGACCATCTTGCTGTGAGGAGACAGTGCTAACCACTGAGCCACCGTGCAGCCCCTTCAGGATAAACTTCCAATAAATTAATAAAAGTCTTCATTTACTCTCTGTTTAATCACACAGCACACAACAGAAACTATTGTAATATTAAAAAGATCAAATGTGTGGCTTTTTTATTAACTGCGTGGGATGTTGTTCTTGTTGTTTTGGCCTCATTTTAGGGAACAAAAATCCCCACAATTGAAGCTAAAAATCAGCTGCATTGCCACAAACGCCACCACAAAGACAATGACTTAGATAAGAACCTCAATAGTGTCTTTATAAAAGTATCAAATGCATACAGTAAGTGCAGAAAGGTTTGTATGAGAGGTATGTTGAGTGTATATGTATATGAGTGATATAAAATGCTATTTGCTCAGCACAAATAAAACAACAATAGCAGTAAGAGAAGAAACAAGCACCTCTCTCACAGTACGGCTCTCCATCCTCCAGGTGAAAAGTATCATTTCTTATGGGTTGCTGACAGGAAGCGCACAGGAAGCAATACACATGCCACGTCTGCTTGAGTGCATTGATCACTTCCTGTTAAAAGAGGACAGCATCGTTTTTACATGGAGAGCACATTTCCGTTCAAAAGTTTGAGGTCAGTAAGACTTTTTTTTTTTTTTTTTTTTAAGTGACATATTAGGTCAAGTAACCTTAATTTATAGCACTTTATACAATGTAGATTGCCTCACAGCTGCTTTAAAGGGGTGGTCCACTACGATATCATATTTCAAACTTCAGTTGATGTGTAATGTAGCTGTGTGAACATAAACAACATCTCTGAATGTAATATGCTCAAAGCTTAGCAAAGCCTACAGCGAACGAAATTGGGGACTACAAAAAAATACATCCGGGCTGATGAGATCACAAACGCTTCAGGTTATGCGCATTCACCTCGCGCACACACCCTGCGCAGCGAAGGGGCGTGGCCAGAGGTGCTGTAATGTTATAGCAGAGAAAGCTAAAATGCCGTCCAAACGTTGCTATTTCCACAGAGCTTCTTCTGTTTCTGGGTTTCCAAAGGACACAACACAAAGAGAGAAGTGCTTACAGTTTAATTTTAATTATGTTCCAGAGAATTATATAAACAATAAAGCTTTAGCATTTGACAAAGGACAGCTTCCAGAATCTCTCCCAGTTCAGTGCTGGATTCGGTTAAAACTCCTCCAACAGACGAAGCTGTGGACTGTGAGCCACAACCTGTAAGTATTTTTATTTGTTAAAATTGATCAACTACAGGCACAGTTTCTAGCATTAACGAGGACGTAAACAAGGATGTAAACAACGGGAAATGCTGTTTGGCACCGCTAACAATTTAGCTACAAATTCATATTTATCAGTCAAACCCCTGTAAACAGCCACAATCTACAGCAGCGCGTGCAGTGTCTCTCTATGCGTGTCTCTCTATGCGGATGCTTTCCGAATGTTCTACATCTTAAATAACAAACTCGCAAAAGATATTAAAACATTTTTATATTACTTACACATGCTTATTCCGAATATATGTGAAAGACACATGTCAGATTTTATTTTAGAGAGCAGGCGTCAGCTGTGTGCTCTTCATTTCTGTCTGATTCAGGCAGCTAACGCTGCTAACAGCTGCTCTGAGCCTCTGACTGAACTGTTTACACAGTGCAAAAACACACGCTTGTAGGGGAGTGACATGGAGCTAATCCGCGAATCACAGCACATTATGTTAGTGACCAATCAGAGCCTCTTGAGGGCGGGCCTTTCAGAGGAACTAGGAAATATGACGATCGTTTTCATGTTAGCTGAGTAGCTGTATATGATCAAAGTAAGATATATGAAAAAATTATGTGATTTTCTACAAGTGAAGCATGAGCGCACATTGCATTGCATCTTATAAACACAACCAAGCCTTAAAAATACACTGTGGACCACCCCTTTAAGAGAATGAACAGGAAAATACTAAAAGTCAGATAACAAACTTTCATTTTGTCAGACATATTCGATATATCAAACAGGAAGCAGAATAGTTGTACAACCCCAAATCAGAAAATGTTGGGACAGTATGGAAAGCGCAAATAAAAAAGAAAGTAGTGATTTCCAAATTTACTTTGACTTGTATTTAAATATTTCATGTTTTGTGTGGTCAACTTAATTTCATTTGTAAATATACATCCCTTCTTGTCATTTAGACCTGCAACACATTCCAAAAAAGTTGGGACAGGAGCAATTTAGGCCTAGTAATCACATCATAAAGGTAAATTGGCTAAATAATGATTTGATAATGATGTGATTTGAAACAGGTGATGTCAACAGGTGATTGTAAATATGATTTGATACGAAAGCAGCATCCAAGAAAGGTCTAGTCCTTTAGGAGCAAAGATGGGCAAAGGATCACCAGTTTCCCAACAAATACATGAGAAAATTATTGACATGTTTAAAAACAATGTTCCTCAAAGAAGGATAGGAAGACATATTCATATTCATATTATATAAATATAAGATATTTCACCTTCAACAGTGCATAACATCATTAAAAGATTCAAAGAATCTGGAGGAACTTCAGGTATTTTTTGGGGGAGAAATGGGCACCATGTGCTCCAGACCAAAGAAGAAAAGGATCATCCAGACTGTTACCAGCAAGTAAGTACAAAAGCCAGGGTCTATCATGGTATGGGGTTGTGTCAGTGCCCTTGGCAAAGGTAACTTGCACTTCTGTGATGGCACCATTAATGTTGAAAAATACATAGAGATTTTAGAGCACAATATTCTGCTTTCTTTTCCAGGAACTCCCATGCATATTTCAACAAGACAATGCAAAACCACATTCTGCACACATTACAAAGTCCTGGCTGTGGAGGAATAGGATACAGGTATTGACTGGCCTGCCTGCAGTCCCGACCTGTCTCCAATAGAGAATCTGTGTCGCATTTTGCGAAGATGAAGACCTCGTTCTGTTGCCCACCTTAAGACTTGTTTGCAGGAGGAATGGGACAAATTACACCTGAAACACTTCATTACTTGGTGTCTTTAGTCCCTAAATGTCTTTTAAATGTTGTGAAAAGGAATGGCAACATTACAAAGTGGTAAATACTTTACTGTTCCAACCTTTTTTTTTTTAAATGTGTTGCAAGAACCAAAATTGTAATACGTGTTTATTTTGAAAAAAATAAAAATAAGAATCATGAGAAACACATTAAATAATGTTTGTTGTATTGTCTGCAATGAAGTCAAACTAAATTTAGAAATCACTACTTTCTTTTTTTTATTTGTGTTTTCCATACTGTCCCAACTTTTTCTGATTCGGGGTTGTAGAATCATGGGGTCTGATTTATAAAATCTGCGTAGAAACCTTCCTAAAAGTGAACGTACACCAGAATAAATATAAATGAAAGATTATGGCTCATATGATGATTTAAAGTGGTTCAATTAAGTCAATCTTTAAGTTACATATGTTTACTAAGTGTTTAATTACACCAGCGCACATTCTTCCGTCAAGTGTGTTTTATATAGATCACAAATTTTGTGTGGGGAAGTGGTGTCTGCACATTTCTGCTTTGTACATTTTTTTTTTTTTTTTTTTAATCACAGGATGGCTAATAATTTTGACTTCAACTGTATTTCATGTTTATGAAGCACATAGTCACGGACCCCCAGGATTTTGTGGTGGCAGCGTGAGCAGGTCGGAGCGAAGAACTCTTCATAACAATGTTGGCAGTAAACGGAGCCCTGTTCCTCCACAAAGCCCAGCTCGCTCAGAGAAACACTGCAGTGAGCGCAGGTGAACTCCTCCGGGTGCCACGATTTACCCATCGCCACCAGAAATGGACCCCTGAAACACACACATCGGTCAAGACAAAAATACAATCAAAGCACCATACAGCTTTTATTTTAATATATACAGTTGATGTCAAAATTATTAGCCCTCCTGTGAATTATTTTTCTTTTTCAAACATTTCCCAAATTATGTTTAACAGAGCAAGGAATTTTTCACAGTATTTCCTATAATATTTTTTTCTTCTGGAGAAAGTCTTATTTGTTTTATTTCGGCTAGAATAAAAGCAGTTTAAATTTTTTTTTAAGGTCAATATTATTAGCCCCCTTAAGCAGTTTTTTTTCCAATTGTCTACAGAACAAACCACTGTTTTACAATGACTTGCCTAATTACCCTAACTTGCCTAATTAACCTAATTAAGCCTTTAAATTGCACTTGAAAAATATCTAGTAAATCATTATGAACTGTCATCAAGGCAAAAAATAATAAAATAAGAAATGAACCAAATAAGACTTTCTCGAGAAGCAAAAATATTACAGGAAATGCTGTGAAAAATGTTATTTTGTGCAAGTGAATTTATTAGGTGAAAATAAACAAATATTTTGTGCATTTGGTTTCACGGATGTTAAAAATTGGCTACGCATGTGTACACTGTGTGTTTTTTGCATGCATTATTATTGAAACTAATCTAGCTTTATAGTACGGAACCTAGCAAAATATGGACATATTTAATGAGCATGAATGGTTACGGTTTACGAACATGTGGTTTAGGCTGTATAGTGTGGACAAAGACCATTTATAAACAGCCTGATCCCACGAGAAAACGTAAGTATTCTACGTTTTGTCAGTTTAGTGGCTAATTCGTACGAATTTGAACGAGTTCAGTCGTACGAAAATGTATGATTTAAAAAAGGAGGCATAGCACCCAACCCCACCACTAAACCCAATCGTAATTGGGTTATGAGCAAATCGTACTAAAATGTACGAATTAGATCATACAAATTCATATGAATTAGGCACTAAATCAAAAAGTTATGAATTGCCATGAGATTGCGTTGGATAAAAATGCAAAACACTTAAAAAAAAAAGTGTTTTAAAATGAAAATGTACTAGTGTAAACCAAGCAGCAACATCCCGCTCTCCCTCGTGAAGCTAATACGGAAGTACATAAAACTCCAATTCATCGAAATTCTGCTAGGCCTGGCTCCATAATAGAGCACATTTCTATTGACCCCAATGTTAAAATGGTTAAAATTTACAGCAGAAATAAAGGTGTTTCAGCCTGGTGCAAAAATCGATTTTGGTGTATATACAGTTGCAATCAGAATTATTAAACCCCCTGAATTATTAGCCCCTGTTTATTTTTTCCCCAATTTCTGTTTAACGGAGAGAAGATTTTTTCATCACATTTCTAAACATAATAGTTTTAATAACTAATTTCTAATAACTGATTTCTTTTATCTTTGCCATGATGACAGCACATAATATTTGACTAGATATTTTTCAAGACACTTCTATACAGCTTAAAGTGACATTTAAAGACTTAACTAGGTTAATTAGGTTAACTAGGCAGGATAGGGTAATTAGGCAAGTCATTGTATAATGATGGTTTGTTCTGTAGACGATCGAAAAAAATATTGCTTAAAGGGGCTAAAAATATTGACCTTGAAATGGTTTTTAAAAAATTTAAAACTGCTTTTATTCTAGCCGAAATAAAACAAATAAGACTTTCTCCAGAAGAAAAAATATTATCAGACATACTGTGAAAATTTCCTCGCTCTGTTAAACATCATTTGGGAAATATTTAAAAAAGAAAAAAAAATCAAAGGGGGTTTAATAATTCTGATTGCAACTGTAGCTAATATTACATTAACATCATGACAACTGTGAGGGGGGTGAATTTTTTTATAACTCATTCATTTAATTTATATTAAGTCTGCATAATTAAGGGCGTGGCCACTTGAGTGACAGCTAGGTCTCGCCGGGCGCCGTCATGTCACCTCAGCTGATTCCGGCTGATTAGCCGCTGAACTCGGCATATACGTACATCGTATTTTTGTTTTATGTGGCTTTACACAGCCAATTGCCTTTTGGAATTATTTCCTACAATCATCAGATAATATGGCATGCTGTGTGCACTTAATTGTGGAAGTAATTTGCGTTTTCCTCCTGTAGAAAAACATCATAAGAACAATGCTTAGTGGCTCAATGTATTACAACAGTGTTTTTAATAGACTAAACACTTCATTGATATAGTATACAACCAAGCACATGTGGTCAGAACACAAACGAACAGCAGGTATGAAGTATTAAGCGTTTCTCCCAAAGAAAAGCCCGTCTAAGCAAAATGCTAGCAGGCATCTGTAGCTCCGCTCACACTCCGCCTCTTTGCTTATTTTCAGATACCCCCAGTTGGTGCGACGACGCACAAACAAAATGGTGGGTAGGCCACGCCCACTTGCAGCTTCATTTGCGCTCTTCAGAAACCTATGGGTGATGTCACGGATACTACGTCCATATTTTTTACAGTCTATGGTGTAAACGCAATATTGGCAATAGTTTGTTACAATAATTTATGTTATTTTACTTTTATTTAATTAGGGTTTAGTATATACGATTTGTTGTGTTGTATTTCTGTATTTTTTTATGAATATGTAAGTTGTTCAATTTATTAATGTTTATTTTTCTTTTGTTGTGAGATCATCTGTGAGATCATGTGATCCAGAGGTGTATAAAAGAGCAACATGCTGTGATCAATGTTGACTGATGAAGAGCCGGTGTGCTCGAAACGTCACACACTCTGCGAAAGCTTTTTTCATTCATTCATTCATTTTCCTTCAGCTTAGTCCCTTTATTCATCAGGGGTCGCCACAGCGGAATGAACCGCCAATTGTTCCAGCATATGTTGTAATATATCAGCACTTTATCACGTCCTCCAAGCCACCAGGGGGCACAGTGATATTGCCCTATACTCCTCAACACTAGATGGCGGTAGTGACTCTTGTTCCTTTAAACTCACCTGTAATCAGCCTAATCCCCACCACCTGTACTCTGCTCTATATAAGACTGCTTTGTATCCTGCTGTGTGTTCAGTCCTGAACCCTACCTCTTTGCTGCCTTGTCCAGTGGTCCAGTTAAGTTGTTCGCAAGATCTTTTCCTTGCTATGTTCTTATTTGATTGTTCTGTGACCCTCGTGTCTATTTTATTTTACATGCATTTTGGGAAGCTCGGCTCTCCTGTTTTTGTTGTACGTTCAACCCTGGCTGTAAAGAGATATTGTCTCTCCTTTTTTTTCAATTTCTTTTCAGTAAAGACTGACTGACTGGCTCTTGGGCCATCAGTTGCTGACTTAGCTCATGTAGTAAGAACTACTGCTAACAACACAGTGGACCCGGGTTCGATCCCCACTCAGACCCTTACATATGTTTTACACAGCGGATGCCCTTCCAGCTGCACTCCAGTACTGGAAAACATCCATACACACTCATTCATACTCATACACTACGGCCAATTTAGCTTATTCAATTCGCCTATAGCGCATGTCTTTGGGCTGTGGGGGAAACCGGAGCACCCGAAGGAAACCCACAACAACACGGGGAGAACATTCTAATTATTATATTTAACCTATTTAACTTTTTTTTTAGGACCTTGAGCTGGGAATCGAACTCAAGTCACTGTGATATGTCGGCGCACATAGCCACTAGGCTATTGACGCCGACTATTTAACATTATTAAAAGTAAATATGCTGAGCGACTGATGTTGTTGGTTTGCACAGTTTCATTTTCAAATCGTTTGCTAGTTATTTTATTATCAAGATCTGAGGTGAACTTTCTGCTGCTGCTTTCAGTGGTATGGCAATAAATGTCACGTAAAATTATATTTAAACTCACATTGTTAGAATTTAGCACTTAATAAAGCACATAATCTGACAGTGTTAATTCAGGCTGCAGGTGAAACAGAGAGCGGTGTAATGCTTGCTTGCATGTGGAATAAATATTTAGTGCTTCATTTACTAATTAAGTCTCTGTGAGATGAGTGTGATTCGAATTACTGACACACACACACACACACAGGTAAGTAAGTCTGTGTTGTCTCATCTTGTTTGCCACTGTGTGTGTGTAAAATCTGGTGTGTGTTACTGCTGTGTTTGTGATAACTGGTGTATGTTACATGGGTGTGTGTTTGGCGATGGATAAGGTGGCTGTGAAAGTAAGAGGGGAGTTTAGAGTGACAATTGTTATTAAATATATTAAAGGGAGAGTTCACCCATCATTTACTCATTCATTCATTCATTCATTCATTTTCTTTCAGCTTAGTCCCTCATTTATCAGGGGTCACCACAGCGGAATGAACCGCCAAGTATTCCGACATATGTTTTACACAGCGGATGCCCTTCCAGCTGCAACCCAGTACTGGGAAACAGCCATACACTCTCACATTCACACACACATACACTATGGCCAATTTAGTTAATCCAATTCACCTATAGCACATGTCTTTGCACTGTGAGGGAAACCCACGCCAACACGGGGAGAACATGCAAACTCCACACAGAAATGCCAACTGGCCCAGCCAAGACTCGAACCAGCAAACTTGACAGTGCTAACCACTGAGCCACCGTGCCACCCTGTGGTGAAGTTTCTCTGTTTGA
>CAIGQV010016645.1:26463918-26478910 GCA_903798115.1 Danio jaintianensis | reverse complement strand
ACACACACACACGCACACACACACATACAGAGATAGACACTGACAAAGACACACATAGACAGACCAAGACACGCATATATACAGACAGTCACAGACACAGACACACACACATGCAATCACAGATGCACAAACATGCAGAAACAGACACACACACAGACACAAAGACACGCAGACACACATGGTGACAAAGACACACAAAGACACACACAAAGACCCACAAACACCCACATTTGTGCAGATACACACAGGTACACACAGACATACACAGACATACTCAGATGCAGACACAAAGACACACTTGGACACATTCACAGAGACAGACACATGCGCAAAGACACATACAGACATAGACATGCACACGCAGACACACACACCACACACACATACTCACAGGCACACAGAAACACACACAGACACAAAAACACACAAAGACACACAGACAGACACATACATACAGACGTACACGCACACAAAAACAAATGTGCAAACACAGAAAAACATGCAGAAACACACACACACACGACACACACAGACACATGCATAAACACATACACAGAGAGAGAGAGAGAGAGAGAGAGAGACAGACAGACAGACAGACAGACACACTAAGACACACACACACACAATACCAGCCTGATTCTCTGCCACACAACTGTCATCTGTCAATCTCTCCTAATGACAAGCCCACCGCAGCGCCAGTGTTGTTATGACGACAGCAGCAGCTATACAAACCCAGAAGACCACCTCAAACTTCATGAGATCAGCTATTCAGACCCTCCACAATTCTGCAGGATATTTTTTTCAGATTTGTGTGACCTAAAATGTGTCCCGTGGCAGCTTTTCTCAAAATTTGCCCCAATATTTACAGCATTTCTTGTGTTGTTTCACAGTGAAAACACACACAGACGACATTCCTGGAACAGGTCTATTGATTTCTTCACCTCAAGAAACCTTTATTGGCTCTATAATGTATATGGCATAGTTGTGTATGTACGCCACAATTCCTTCATGTTGTCCCAACACAAATTATTCATTCATTCATTCATTTTCTTTTCGGCTTAGTCCCTTTATTAATCTGGGGTCGCCACCGCGGGATGAACCGCCAACTTATCCAGCATATGTTTTACGCAGCGGATGCCCTTCCAGCTGCAACCCATCACTGGGAAACATTCATACACACTCATTCACTACGGACAATTTTAGCTTACCCAATTCACCTATACCGCATGTCTTTGGACTTGTGGGGGAAACCGGAGCACCCAGAGGAAACCCACGCGAACACGGGGAGAACTTGCAAACTCCACACAGAAATGCCAACTGACCCAGCCGAGGCTCGAACCAGCGACCTTCTTGCTGTGAGGCGAACGTGCTACCCACTGCGCCACCGCGTCGCCCAACACAAATTAATTAAACTTAATTGTTTTTAGAAAGGGCAGCACGGTGGCTCAGTGGTTAGCACTGTCACCTCACAGCAAGAAGGTCGCTGGTTCGAGTTCCGGCTGGGCCAGTTGGCGTTTCTGTGTGGAGTTTGCATGTTCTCCCCGTGTTGGCGTGGGTTTCCTCCGGGTGCTCCGGTTTCCCCCACAGTCCAAAGACATGCGCTATAGGTGAATTGATGAACTAAAGTGTGTGTGAATGAGTGTGTATGGGTGTTTCCCAGTACTGGGTTTCAGCTGAAAGGGCATCAGCTGCGTAAAACATATGCTGGATAAGTTGGTGGTTCATTCCGCTGTGGTGACCCCTGATAAATAAGGGACTAAGCCAAAGGAAAATGAATGAATGTAGTATGAATGTCTAGAAAGTGGTTCAATGAAGTCAATATTTAACTTGAATATGTTTACTTGGTGTTTAATTACAGCTGCACACATTCTGCCATCAAGTTTTATAGATCACAATTTTTGCATTTTGCATTTCGGACCCTGTTTAGTGCATATGCCACATTTATAAATGAGACCCCTGGTCACTTCATGTCTTTTCTCTTATGGATAGCTAACCGATTGTGACATGGACAGGTGTAAATACCCTCTGAAACAATATAGCTGTAACATTCGGTTCTGACAACGGAGTTGAGGATCCAATTGCAGTGTCTTTATTTAAACAGAGAATGGTCAGGCAGGCAACGGTCAAACACAGGAGCAAACAGTATCATAAAGGGCAATCCAAAAGAGTAGTCAAAAGCTAGCAATGGCTGACGTAAAAACTGACACAGTGTCAAAATCCCGAAGCACAAGTGAGTCGAAACACTGCACCGAAGCATGATCTGAAACACCCAGGTCACGTGACTAAAGTGATTCGAAATACCAGGTCACGTGACTAAAGTGATTCGAAATACTTGGTCACGTGACTAAGGTGATTCGAAACACCCAGGTCATGTGACTAAGGTGATTCGAAACACCCAGGTCACATGACTAAGCTGATTAGAAACACCCAGGTCATGTGACTAAGCTGATTAGAAACACCCAGGTCACATGACTAAAGTGTTTCGAAACACCAGGTCACGCGACTTAAGCGATTCAAAGCATCGGTCATTTCAGAAGCATTTCGAGACCTGCCAAATCTTCGTTTGACTGACAGGTCAAACTCTCTATCTCATGTAGCCTAGTGGACCGTGCGTGTGCACAGAGTAACTGTGCTGCAAATAGCCCGAGTTCTAATCCCAACTTGAACATATATTCTGAAACTATGACTTGATTTATTTTATTAATCTCACTTTTTTATGACCAAAACAAGACATATTTAATCACAAAGTGTTCACTCGGACCAATGTTAAAACAAAACACGTTACAAGAACAGAGCATTTAAAAACTAAAGTCTATAGCTGCATCACCCTGGATTGGAACCCATTATCTCTGCATGTTAGTCAGGAATTCTCACCGCTTCACTAAATCACTTAAAGCCTCAACTCTACAACATGGGGTGTATTACCCCAATTTGCTGAACTGTTTCTTTGCTGAAGCTGTTCCAGAGCAATACATAATAAATTACCACTAGGTGTCACTGTTGAGACGGGTTTCAAAATGACACATTTGCTTCGACTGTTTCAGTGTTTCATGAAGCCTCGCTTTGCCCACCACTATCAAAAGCAGGCAAGAGATCGGTTCAGGTGGCAAACAGCAAAAATCAATATACAAAGCGAGTGTCTGGAAACACGGCACAGAAAACACAACAAGGAAAACGCTTCGTGATGCTACAGGTAAAACAAGACTCAGCACTGTGTGTGTGCAAGTGTGGTGTATAAATAGTCCAGGATATCAGTCCATGATGAGTTACCAGCTGTATGTGTAATCAGTGAGAATGAGGAACCAGTGTGTGCGAGGTGCATGCTGGGAATTGTAGTTCGTTAACATGGCAGAATTGTAGTTCTGATCGTAACAATAGCTATAAATCTGATAGCTCAAATTACTTCAGGAGGTGGTCTAGGACACATTCCAGACTAAACTGGACAGGTAGAAACCACATATGTGAATCTTACTTCTCCAAAAATTAACGTGAGAGCGCACTAATAATTTTGCCTTCAACTGTATAATAACATTAAAAACTCAAAATTGTGTTGTATTGCTTATATTGTACATAAAAGTTCAGATTTAACAAAATATTTTAAATCAAATAACTTAGAAAATCTAAATTTTTAAAATTTTAACTTAAGTTATTAATTTTATGTCATATTATAACTTTTTTTCAAATACTACTGAACTAGTTAATCATTCAGTCATTCATTCATTCATTCATTTTCCTTCGGCTTAGTCCCTTTATTCATTAGAGGTCGCCACAGCGGAATGAACCGTCAATTTATCCAGCATATATTTTACACAGCAGATGCCATTCCAGCTGCAACCCAGTACTGGGAAACATCCATACACACTCATTCACACTCATACACTACGGCCAATTTAGCTTATTCAATTCACCTATAGCGCATGTGTTTGGACTGTGGGGGAAACCGGAGCACCCAGAGGAAACCCACGCCAACACGGGGAGAACATGCAAACTCCACACAGAAACGCCAACTTGCCCAGCCGGGACTCGAACCAGCGACCTTCTTGCTGTGAGGCAACAGTGATAAACACTGAGCCACCATGCCGCCTCTGAATTAGTTATAAGCTCCATTAAAGGTAAAGGTAAAAGACAAATGTTATAACTACTAGCACACTCTTTTGATAAGCAGAAGAACATAATAACAAAAAAACAGATTATGGATAAAGCAGCACAAACTAATATAATCTCTCCCTGTTGTTCTGTGTAGACAGAGACGCACACAAACACGACAGAAAACAGACACATCTATACATGACCTGTCTCCAGTTATAGACCGATCGTTATGCCTCACAGCCAATCAGATTCATTACAGAGGAAATAATCCAATCAGATAGGAGCAGCGCAGCAGAGTAATCGAATGAGAGAGCAGCAATTAGGCAAACACACAGAAAGATCTTCATCAATTGCATACACAAGCATAGGACAGAGGAAAATTTGCTCCTTATAATTTGGATATGGATTATAAATAATATTTGGGTAACATTAGGTAACATCATGTACCATTGAACAGTATTTATACAGCATTTATTAATGTTTTAATGATGCATTTTAAACATTGAATTAGTTGGTGTATTATGAACGCACATTAACTAACAATGCATGACAGCATTTTCAAAATCCATATTTGCAAAGAAAACAAATCTAATTAGATTACAAATGAACTTCTGTGTAATAAAATTAAATGACGCAGGGAAAAAGTACTGAACACATGAAGAAAGGAAGGTGTAGAAAGGCAGTGAAAGCCCAGACAGCAGCTGAAATCTCTAAGTAGTTCTTCAGCAACCCTCTGCCCTTCATCATTGTAAATGAATATTAACTGCTTCAGTCCAACATCTATATTAGCAGGATGATGAAGAGAAAACTAGGGTGGACATTTCAGCAAGACAATGATCCAAAACACAGCCAAGGAAACTCTCAAATGCTTTCAGAGAAAGAAAATCAAGCTATAGAATGGCCCAGCCAATCACCTGACCTGAATCCAATAGAAAATACAAAATAAAGATCAGATTTGATAGACGAGACCCACAGAACCATCAAGATTTTTACACTCTGTTGAAGTCTGTGAAAAACTCACACCTGAGCAATGCATGTGACTTCATTCTCCATCTGAGAGGCGTCTTTAAGCTGCCATCACCAATAAAGCCTTTTATATAAAGTATTAAATACGTTTCAGTAGTTCAGCACTTTCTCCTTGTGTCATTTTATTGTTATTACACATAACTCATTTTTCAGATTTTTATGTTTGTATTGTTTGGGTTTTTACCAAAATCTGGTTCAATTCCATGTCAACAGCTCCTTTAGAGATATTATTCCCAGCAAAAAACATGACGTGTTCAATACCTATTTTCCCCACTGTATATACCCTTCTTTATATATGCATATGATATATAATATATAATATTTTATTGTCAGTACCAAATCAAAACTGGATCTAACAAAAGAAAAACTTAAGATCACCTTCCAAAATGTTAAATCAATTTTTAATAAACAGGAAAAATCAAGAGAAACTAAAAAATATAAAATTTGGTTGATTTGTTGTTGTTTTTTTGCAATAAATAATTTGAGTTTGAATGTATTATCCTTATATTCCTAAAGATGTTAGCTGACCAAACTCATATTTGAATGGATATAACGGTTTAATAAAACTGTTTTGTTTAAATGCACCAACAATCATTGGCTACATTCACTGAAGAATTGATAAAAATATTCATTTTCAAAAGGGTGTGTAATGTGAGCACTGCGTATATATTATACACATATAAATAAGTCTATACAGTATATATTATACACCTAGGATATATATATATACACACACACATTATTGTTTCCCACTGTTTAAAGCCTGAAAACATGTACCTTTTTTTGGTACATTACAAAAACATGTAATTTTTTTGAAGTTCAATAATTTCCAATAAAACCTTTTACAGAAATTAAGCTGTATTGTTTGGTGTATGTAAGAGCTATTGAAATGGAGTCAGATGGATGGATGGAGGGATGGATAAATATATAAATATTTTGCCAAAATTGACTTTAAAAGGAATGTATTGCACTAGACCTGTTATCTTTTCAGTAGTCTGAAAAAAGACATGTAATGAAAGCAAAATAACCTAAAAAAGAAGATTAATGATCAAGAACAATGGATTTTGTCATCTCTCTCTCTCTCTTCTTTAGGACTTGCCTTTATAAACTAACAGAAGTGTTTCTAAACCCAGTCGTTCTTCTCTTCTTCTTTTTTTTGCCCTGAGTGTTAGGGTTAATAAAACATATATATCAGGGTTAATATAACAATGCAAGGCCTTGTGGGAGAAATAAAAGATGTGCAGAGAACACAGAGAGTCGTCAGCTCTCCAATATAACAAGCCTGTGACTGCTAACTCGTATTATCTGAAGCAGAAACTCTCAGTCTGCTCTCTAGTGGCGAATAATGAGCATTACAGCAGCTGAATCCTTAGAGGATCCTTTTAAAATCTGTCAGTAAATGATTATTATTAATACATATTCCTGTGCACAGGAAGTCAAAGCCATGTGAGTGCTGATAAACACAATAAACAATAATATTAGTTTTTCATTTAAGAAAGTTGCATATACAGTTGAAGTCAGAATTATTAGCCAACCTGTATATTTTTTCCCCAATTTCGGTTTAACAGAGTGAAGATTGTTTTTACATTTACATTTCTAAACATCATAGTTTTAAGAACTAATTTCTAATAACTGATTTCTTTTATTTATATATATATATATATATATTTATTTATTTATTTATTTATTTATTTAATTACTTTTTTTTTTTTTTTATACAGGGACAATGTACAACATGACATGCTGTGCCAGAGTTAGCTATGAAGCTAATTTACATCTGCAGTCCCTGGGCAGGAGGTTGTAACATAAATAAATAACAATAAATATAAAAAATAATAAAAAGGTACAATATACAGTTGTAATCAGAATTATTAAACCCCCTTTGACTTTTTTTTCTTTTTAAAATATTTCCCAAATGATGTTTAACAGAGCAAGGAAATTTTCACAGTATTTCTGATAATATTTTTTTCTTCTGGAGAAAGTCTTATTTGTTTTTTCGGCTAGAATAAAAGCAGTTTTTAATTTTTTTTAAACCATTTTAAGGTCAAAACTATTAGCTTCTTTAAGCTATATTTGTTTTTCGATAGTCTACAGAACAAACCATCGTTATACAATAACTTGCCTAATTACCCTATCCTGCCTAGTTAACCTAATTAACCTAGTTAAGCCTTTAAATGTCACTTTAAGCTGTATAGAAGTGTCTTGAAAAATATCTAGTCAAATATTATGTGCTGTCATCATGGCAAAGATCAAATAAATCAGTTATTAGAAATGAGTTAATAAAACTATTATGTTTAGAAATGTGTTAAAGAAAAATCTTCTCTCCGTTAAACAGAAATTGGGGAGAAAAAAATAAACAGGGGGGCTAATAATTCAGGGGGTTTAATCATTCTGATTGCAACTGTACACTTACAGTACAATACATACAATACGTCAATAAAATTAAATCAAATCAGTGGTTGCATATTTGATTTTCTTTAAGCCAAACTGCAAGCACAGTTTTAAAATTATTAAAAGTGGTACTCTCTCTAATATACACTGGTATTTTATTCCATCTTTCTGCTGCTCTGACTGGAAAAACTGATTGTCCAAAAACAGTTCTCTTGAGTTTAACTGAACAATCACCTCTAACCGATGACCTAGACAATCACACATTGTTTGAGAGATTCGTGATGCAAGATCATGAAATATTTTATACATTAAACACACATCAGCATAAAATAAAAAATTGTCAAATGTTAGTAATTTATGTTGTTCAATACAGTTACAGTAATGATAGCTCATTGGCTTTTTAGCTCCTTTGGCTTTAGCTTTTTACAGTTTGTTTATAAATAATATACAATGGTTTCAATGTTGTAATGTTCGTGAGGGACCAACATGTAGCACAATAAGATTATCTTTGCCTGGTAACAGTACATAATATTTCAATAGGTATTTTTCAAGATACTAGTATTCAGCTTAAAGGGACATTTAAAGGCTTGACTAGGTAAATTAGGTTAAAGTTAGGGTAATTAGGCAAGTCATTGTATAACAGTGGTTTGATCTGTAGACAATAAAAAATATATATTGCTTAAGGGGGCTAATAATATTGACCTTAAAATGGTTTTAAAAAAAATGTAAAACTGCTTTTATTCTAGCCGAAATAAAAGAAATAAGACTTTCTCCAGAAGAAAAAATATTATAGGAAATACTGTGAAAAATTCCTTGCTCTGTTAAACATCATTTGGGAAATATTTGAAAAAAATAAAAAATAAATAAAAATAAATCACAAGAGGGCTAATCATTCTGACTTCAAGTGTATGTCTGCAATATGCTATTTGTGTCTGTATACAAGAAAACAAAAAGAAATAATAACACTGACACGAAGAATGAGAAAATACACAGTGGAAATTCATCAGAAAATACAGGCCACTTTATTCTAATCTTGCTATATGAGCAAAACTAATCAAGGAAAGAACTGAATGATAGATGAAAATAAACAGTGTTCAAGCATAAAATAAAACGAAACAGTGTTCAAAAAGTTATTCTGGGTTCAAAACTTGTTGAACAGCATCTATAAGAGATAAATATCACATTTAAGGCACCACATAAACAAAAAACAACCAACACGCTTTTTAAAAATATAACAATAATGCGTAAACATGTTTACAAGAGAGATGTGTCAGAAAATTGCATTTAAAACTTGTGTCAAAGCCATGCAGCTGAACACATTTTAGTTAAAAAGAATCAATCACTAACAAAAACACTAGTTAAGAACTAAAAATATTAAGCACGTTCACAGAAATATATGTATTTTTCATCGCTGGACATTGAACTAGACGTCCAGAAGCACATATAAATGCTGCATTACTGAGTTTCATTTGTTGTAACTGATGAATGATGTGAAATTATTTATTGACTAATGTTGTAACTAGTTTTGAGCACAGAACGTTCCTTAAAATAGGAACCAAATGTTGAAACACCACAGAAACCAAATATGATCCACACGAGCCACACGCGTAAGGCCAAACTGATGTGCAACTAATACAAATAAATCAATAAAATCACAAGACCACAGTTTGAGATGTACATTTTTGCTGTTGTATGCACACTGAGTCTTCACACACTCCCTAAAATCTACACTTTAAAGAGGTCATGTGATTCTTTGTATTGTTTTCTTTTCCTTTATCCATTAATAATGTTTTATTTTCGATATCTGTGTGTGCGTCTAGGAGATGTGCAGTTAAAGCTCATAGTCTGTCGCAAAAGAGAACAGAAAACACTGATCCATACACTGACAAACACTTAATACACTTCATTAAACATCTACACATAGGCATCACCTATATAATATAAAACTGCAGGTTAACTATGTCTGTATATAATAACTTATATTTGATTGTAAATTTACCTTAATTTGATTGCAATGCAATAATGTGCACCTTTTGTAAAGCTGCTTTAAAACAATAATTATTGTAAAATGCACTATACAAATAAACTTGAATAGAATTGATCTAAAAACATCCATCTAATACTGATAATACTTCCATGAAAGTATATGTCAGGGGTCTCAAACGGCCCCCCTACTCCTCCCTCAGGCCCGCAACTGACATCAAAAATATATAACAAGATTCAGCCCCCAATTATATATATTTTTGAATTACTATCATTGTTGTGCAATCGCATATTGTCACTTATGGTTTTGACACCACATTTAAGGTGTTGCACTATATATATAGTGCCAAAATAAAATCATCATACCCTGTGAAAATCTATACCTTTAGTCACATTACACCCTGCTTTCAAAAGACCTTCGGGATAAAGTTGTAGAAAGGCACAGGTTAGGAGAAGGCTACAAAAAAACATTTCAAAAGGCTGGAAAAAGTTATTTGGAATAAGATTTGATTTCAGGCTGACAAATGACAAATAAAGGAATTATTTCAAAGGGGTATGATGATTTTCTATAGGGACTGTATATATATATATATATACACAACAGTTCTGTCTGGTTCTCGAATCTGATAGCCGAGAGATATTAAAGTAATATCAGCACTCGTACAGCCTCTTCACCCATAAAAAGACAACATAATGTACTTTTGAGGCTTTTTTAGGCATGAATGTAGTTGTTTAGATTTCAACAATGCAGTTTATTTATAAGGATAGTGCCTATTTTAAATATTCATAATTTCTGAGATTCAGCGCGTTGGCATCCATCAGCCTGTTATACTGAGCAGAGCAAAGACGGTTGACGCTCTGCCACAAGATGGCGACAGAGACCGCATAATAAGCCCTTAGGGAAGAAAAACTGAATTTTTTAGCGTACGTTTCAAACTACAGCTGAACAAATCATTATAGAACAGGTACGTGACATTCTAAGTCGATCTCTCTCTTTTGTATGTTGTAGTGCTGTATTTATACCATAGTAATCTGGTAGTGTTTGCTTTGCTTTGGCTTTTTTGGGGTTAATTATTGTGATATCCTGAATGCAACAGAGAGAACATTTCATGCCGTTCAGCCTTATAATCTAACAATGTGAGCAAAAATCACCTGTTTTGTCATCATTTTAGACATTACGCTAAAGAATCATTCAAATACTAGCTCCAAAGTGATGTTTGTGAAGCGGTTTCTGCTGTTCTGACCGTCAGCTGCAGATGTGAATGAATGGCGGAAGAAAGTAGTTCCTCTTACAAAAGGGTTTTTAGACTCCCCGTGTTTGATTTTCTTTTTTATACACACGCCAAACTGTTGTATATATACTGCTATATATACTGTTGTATATTTTATATACACGTTGTAACTGTTTATATATGTCGTCAAACTGTTGTATAAACACAATATCACACTCGTAGCAGTGCGATATAACTGTTTATCGTTATATATATACAGCCATATCGCACTGCTACTCATGTGATATTGCTCATACAGTATATATGGAAACTGGCAATTGTGAGAAGGGGTGTTACATTTCCCACACACTGTTGAGGTGTTTGGCCAATCAGAGCATTTCCTGTTGGGAAGGCGGGGCTTTTGTAGAAAGCAGAACATAAATTTTCAGACAGACTGAGAATAGAGGTGCTGCAGTAATGTGCAAAATATGAAAAATAATGTATTAGAATTAATTATGTTAATAATCAACATTTATTTACCCTTTAAAAGAGCATCACGTGGCCTCTTTAAACAGCTCATGTTTGAACGTGAAAGTGAAAGTTGAAGTGAAAGTAAAATATATGCTGTGTTTTGTAATCATTCTGACCCTATTGTTACTAATAAAACTTCAGCCACACTTTTCACAGTCTCTCTTCAGATTTACACACACACACACACACGCACGCACACACACACACACACACGCACACATGCAGGCACGCACGCATACACACACGTCTACACCAGGCTGAGGACGTTAAGGGTTCGAGCGGACACTCCATGGTGCCAGTCTCTGAGTTTATGATATCTGGGTCCAATCTTAGGATTAATCTTCACTACCCTGTTCACAGAGAATCAACAAGAGAGAAAAACAGAGACAGAGAGACAATATGAAGGACTCTAGAAGTAAACATCATCATCTGTAAACCATGCAGATGAAAAACACCACGGCACACCAGTTTAAAACACTTCTGTAACTCTTTCCCAAACCTAGTCGATCTGACTCGATGCATTATTCTGATACACAAGATACACAACACACACTATATTATAACCAATGATGGGAATAACAGCGTTATAAATAAATGGCATTACTAAAGGAATTCCATTGTTTCCAGAAAAAACATCTATGGATCTGGGGAGAGGTCAATCCAGACTCTATGATTCCCAGGATCTCTGCGCTGGTTGAGGAAATTCAAAACTAAACCAAAACAAACCATTACGATTGGCTAAAATTGGCAATGAAAATTTGGAAAAGTGGTTTTACTGGCACACTACAGTAAGAGCCGCATAATAAACATAATTAAAAAAAATAGAAATACCATCTATTATGATTTATAGTTCCACTACAGAACTGATAATATTTGCAATAAAATATTAAATGTACACAGTGTGTGAATTATACATTGACGATCGGGGGGGGGTCAACTTTTTTGGTAATGTTAGTTTGTGTAATACATGCTTCACTGAATCAAATGTATGTGTTTATTTTAATTACATCTAATTTATTCATAAAATGTAATCATAAAAAAAAGATTTCAGTGTTTTACGGCATAGGCTATTTAGTAATTCTGACCTGACTAGCTATTTCGGCTTACTTTAGGACAAACTATACAAACAATGCATCTAATTTGATGTTACTTTCAGGCAATATGTAGAAACAAACACCTATTTTATGAGAAAACATGGTTTTCTCCACGTCTTGTGAACTCTATGGTGTCTATTGGTGCTCTAAATCTGCTGGTTTCAGACTGTTGAATGACTTTTTTTCTAGCATAGACTGATTATGCAATTATGCATTCACAATGGTATGGACCGTTATAGGGGTGGTCAAATGGATGACTATTATTTAAATTATTAACATTATTATTTAAAATACAGATTAGAGTGAACTTTTTTCTCAGTTTCAAAGGGCTGAACACCCTACACATTGATGTATTTTGACATTTTGACGTCTTTCAGGTGGGATCAAGCCTTAAGTAGGAGGGTCAATCTCCACAAACCCTGCTGTAATTCGCACCCCGAATGTATATATGTCTCTCACATTCCCAGCAACAACAATACAGCATAGAATAGTGTAGAATGTTTTATATTAATAATTTAGTTAATTTAGTGTCCATTTTATTTAACATACAATTTATAAGTTTATTTTTTAACATATTTTGTCTTTTAAAAATTAACGCAATAGTTACTTTCCCTGGTAATGAGTTACTTTTATGATGATGTAATTCAGTTACTATCTCAGCTACTATTTGTGAGAAGTAACTAGTAACTATACTGTAACTATTTACTTTTTTTAGGTAACGTGCCCAAACACTGATTATAACAATGCTTTTCTTCAGGCAAAGCCAAGAACTCACAAGAACAAACAATAAATCCAGCAAAAAAGACAAGTTATTGCACAACAACTTCACACTGCAAACCAACAACAGCACAGAAATCACCAGAATAACTCTCGGTTTAGGTCTCTAAAAGACATTTAGGGCCCTATCATACACCCGGCGCAATGAGGCACAAGAGGTGTTTGCCCCGATGTGTTGCTATTTTTAGTCCAGCGCAACCCTAATTTTCCCGTTTTCCGACAACTGAAGAATTATTTTTTTATTATTCAGAAAAAGAAGGCTGAAAAAATGTGAAATGAAAAACCATATAACTATGGAACTAAGTAATAATTCAAGTTGGCCACAGTAAAATCAGTGACCGGTAAGACCTCTATTATTGTTCACTAAATAAGGTATTTTGTATGTAATCGGGTTGTTTTTATTTTCTGAGGACGATTGATATTTTCTTAAAGGGATAGTTCATCCAAAAATGAAACTGTACTCAGCATTTGCTTAACCTCAAGTGGATCCAAACCTTTATGACTTTCTTTCTTCTGTTGAATATTTTGATGAAAACTGAAAACTTGCAACCATTGATTTCCATAGTAGGATAAACAAATGCAGTATGTCAATGGTTACAGGTTTCCAGCTTTCTTCAAAATGTCTTCTTTTGTGTAGTTCATCAAAAAAAGAACTTGTAACCATTGATTTCCATAGCAGGAAAAAAACAAATACAATAATATAGGAGTCAATAGTTACAGGTTTCAACCTCCTTCAAAATATCTTCTTTTGTGTTCAACAGAAGACAGACAGTCAAACAACAAGTCAAACAACAAGTGAACAAGTGAAGGGAGAGTAAATGATGACATAATTTTTATTTTTGAGTGGACTATCCCTTTAAGATTATGCATCTTAATACAGAACTTTGTTTTGTGTCTCATTAGATCTTAATAAAGAAAAAAAGACTGTTTTTGTATGTCATTTAATCTGCACGATTGTTAACTGAAACCAGAGATTTAACATACACTACACAAAATAACACAGAAGAGCAAAAACACAAGTTAAAAAAAAAACAGCACACAAACACCCTCCAGCAGCTCAACACACCTGAAGGAAACACACACACACACGCACATGCACACGCACACTCACACACACAGGAGAGCTCAAACACACAGCCGGCAGGCACACAAACTCACTTTGTGGTTTTCTTTGCTGCTTCAGCCTCCTGACCGCGATCTGACAGAATAAAGACAGAGAAAACATGTAATACCACATGCTTTTATACAAGAGAAACACATGTCCTCATCTGTTTCTCTCTCTGTTTAAAAAAGCAGAGTTTGAATGTCAATTTTAAGCACAGCGAATCTAAAGTACTGAAGCTTTTTGAACACAATAGGCTTCATTTATGAAGCAAGAGCAGAACAAATGTCTGTGTAAATGTTTTGTAAATAATTCTTGGTAGACAATAAAAAAAAATTCTGATTGATTATTACAGGATGCGTTCTGCTTGTGGGTTATGGTTTATGACCATCAATAATCTAATGCATCAGCTTTAGTTTGAGAAAAAAAAATTATTTATAAATTTTTCCTTCGGCTTAGTCCCTTGTTTACCAGGCGTCACCTCATACATTACGGCCAATTTAGTTAATCCAAATCAGCTATGGCGCATGTCTTTCGACTGTAGGTGAAACCGGAGCACCCGGAGGAAACCCATGCCAACACTGGAAGAAAATGCCCAGACTCCACACAGAAATGGCAAAAGACCCAGCTGGGACTTAAACCAGCGACCTTCTTGCTGTGAGGCGACAGTGCAAACCACGGAGCCACCTTCATTCATTCATTCATTTTTTTTTTTTTTTTTATTGCTGTTGTTTTTATTTCTCCCAAGCATGGATTTTTTTTTGAAACATGTATAACGTAAAGCAATA
>CAIGQV010016645.1:26452969-26460469 GCA_903798115.1 Danio jaintianensis | reverse complement strand
TAATTAATGGTTTAAACTTTGATCATTTTTCTGTAATTATTAATATCAAGAACAATTTGAAAGATTGTAGCTTGGAAAGTTGAGCTTTTGAGTTGTAAAAGTCTATAGCAGGTCAAAATGTAATAGCATGACCAGTAGATGGCGCTGCTGCACATGTATAAAACCAATGAAACTGGTTTGAAATTAATACACATATAAATTTTTTAGTTATTTTTCATGTTTAGTTTTTTTTTTGAAGTATTACTCTATATTTAAAACAGTCAAAAAATGAATTATTTCATAAAGTTGCACTGCAAATAATACATCCATCTGAGTGAGCTGTATTCTTAGGAGAATAAAATAACCTCTGCTATTTTCCTGTGATTGTTACTGTCAGGTAACTGTAATTTGACTGGGTTTTGGCCAAATCTCAGCTGGTCAAGACAAACAAACCAGTCTGGGAAACCACACTGTAAAAAAAGTTGACTCAACTTAAAATTTGAAGGCAACCAGCTTCAGGACATTTTTGAGTTGACTCAACTTTAAACACTTTAAACTTTAAACACAGTACTGCACTTGACTTATTTGATTTAAGTTGAGTAAACTCAAAAATGTCTTGAAGCTGGTTGCCTTAAAAATTTAAGTTGATTTAAAAAAAATTGACTACCAGCTACTTCCAGCTTAAACCAGCTAAAACAACCAATTTAGGCAGTTGTTGTTGTTTTTTTTCGGCACAGAAATTCCCCCCAAAAAAACTACATGAAAAAGTTAAATGTGACTTCTGAAATAATACATAATGCAAATATGTGATTTCAATTGGACAAAAGTTCCTTAAACTACTAAATATAACTATTTTAAAGTTTTAACCTCCAAGAAAAAATAACTTGCAGTTAAAAAAAAGAGTTAGAAATACACACGTCAATGTATACTGCAGATGAAGTAAACTGCATGCAACATGCTTAAAATTTTCACAATTTTCCTGTAACTTTTACATCAAGTACACTTTCACAGGTTTAGAGTAGAGTAACTGTTGCAGCTAATGTATTTTGTCCCATGTGGTTACCGTTGTAAAACTTTATATGGTAACTTTACCTCTAAAAGGACTGATAGATTGATTTATTATTCTGAAACTATGAATCCGTTAAACCAATAAGGTGACCTTTAAAAGTTTTAAAATCCTCAAAGAAAGTGAAACATCTTTGTAGTCCAAAAAAGAAGAAGAAATGTTTACTGTCCATAGTATTAACTCCACAGACAGGTTTGCTGTAGTGTAATTGTGTTCACTTTCAATTGCGTTGATCTTGTGCGGTTTCCACAAAACTTTGTAAGGTAACCTAAATTGAAATTATACAAGTTATACAATACAGAACTTTAAAAAGCTACTTTTTAAACTTCTAGTGTACAAAATCATGTCCACAAATAGTCTTTAAATATCAGGAAAAAAATCAATCTTTGGAGTTTTCAAATACACCAAGAAAATAAAACAAATAAATGTCGACCAGCAGATGGCGCTGCTGCTTCACACTGAATAAAACACAATTCTGTGGACATCTGAAATCAACAAGCAGTCAATCTGATCTGATGTGGAGTTTTCTGTCACCCTCAACTTTCAGTACTGTCTGCTGTTTATGTACCTGAAGTGTCACCTACTGTTATTATATTATGCGTATCATACACTGTTTGTTGTACAATATCTGGGTTGAAGTTTGGTCTATGTTACTAAATTTATTTATTTGCATTATTATTTGTTCTGTTATTTTGTCTTTATTTCTTGTTTAACTGTCATAAAACTCAAATGAATAAATCATACATTAAAAAAGTGTTCTTTTACAGGTCGCCCTGACCGTGTTAAACCTCGCCCGAACCCACACGTAGCATTCACAATCTGTCCATAAATCTCCGCTGTCAGAGAGTGTGAAGAGAGAGAGAGCTGGCACCTCTCAGTTAACACACTGCAGTTACGTGTGTTTATAAAAAACTGCTGAGCACTGCGATACAACATGACATGCACATCATTACACTCACGTCAACACACTCATGCAACACACACTGATAAAACTACGAACCCAGCTTTGCTTTGCTTTGCTTTGCTTTACTCAAGTGTGCTCTGATTTAAACTCATTACTGATATTGATACTAATTATACATTTAAAAAAAATATATACAGTAGGCTTTGATCTTATAGTATGACCAACACTGTACAATGGTGGTTTACTCTTTACCATGTAAATATAACATGTTAGATAAATATGGTAACTGTTTAGTGCTAAAAAAAAACATTATATAAAAACAGTATATGCTACTGTATACAGGGTTCCCACTCTTTCATAAACAACAAAATCATTTTCATTTCTTTTTCATTTCTTTTTTTATTTACCTTTAATTCACACCCCCAGCATATGCAGCGCCAAGAAAATCCTTATGTTACTTAATACTCTTAATATTTACATTAAAATATCACAGTAATGATGATGTTTTGAACGTGTCATTTTCAAAAATGTAGACCGTCATGTTCAAAGAACTTTAATAATATTTGCTTAATTTAATACTGGTAATATTAAAGTGTGGTTTCCAAAATATTGATAAAATGTGCATTATCCGTCATACTGTAGTAAATATAGTACTTGTAAATAAACAATCTCTTTCTTTTTTTTGTTCTGTAGCAGGAACAGCAGCACCGTACAATTGCTGAAATAATAAAACCATAAACAAATTTCATTTCAAATTTAATTCAAGTACTTTCCAGTCCTCGAATCCATATGTCTGAAATTCAAATTCTTTCAAGTGAACTTCATGGGAACCCTGTGTATAGGGATAATAATAGGGTTACTGTATAGGGCTATTCTCAACCCAGGCTCATTCTGATTATGTACCCCTATAAGCATTTCTGGAGAGTGCCAAATACTTCCCAGGAGGTAAGTTTTTTGCAGTTTATGTCTTCACAAATCCGCCAGAGGCCGCTGTGTACGCTTTTTGAAATCTCAAATTTCTCTAGCGAGTGCCCTTCGCACCTGCTGTTCTCGCGTAAATCCACCAGAGGCCGCTGTCAACTGACTGACCGACCGACCGATCCCTCCTTCCCTAAACCAAACTGATAGTGTTTTCAAAAAGCACCGATTGACCTGCCCACCCACTTCCCTAAACCCAACTGACTGTTTTCAAAAGCAATCCAGAAAAAGAAAAGCCCTCGCGGCTGCCTGTTTTTACCACGTTTTCAGATTTTACCACATTCTTACCCTGCTATTCACTTTTTGGCTTAACTGCTTTTTGAAATCGTTCTTTGCCGGGCTCGAACCCCGTCGTCATGGTCAACTCCTCTCTGCATCTCAAATCCTCCGACGTATGCGACAAGCCACTGGACAAACTGGTAACAGTGGGAAAGCCATCCACACGGAGGTAAGCGGTCAGCTGGTAGCGCGAAAAGGAACGGCGTCATACCGCCCCGTAGCGTTCATTTTAAAGACGAATTGCAGCCATACGTAGCTCTGGCTACATAATTTGCGATCTCCAGAAATACCCAGCAGGCACAGGACATCAACATGACATCAGATTGATGTTGTACCCCAACGTCGTGGGATGCTGCATTTTGTTTGGAAATGAAAAACGGGTTGATGTCAGAACCCAACGTCAGGCCGACATCAATGTCCAACGTCGGACAGACATTGCATTTTGGTTACTTTCCGACGCAACCTAAAAACAACAAAATATCAATGTCTAATGATGTTACAGCTTGACGTTGTGTGGACGTTACCACTATGACGTCTATCAAACGCTGGATTTTGGTTGCCATACAAGAAAAATACATTTCAGTATTTGACGTCAATATGATGTTGGTTTAAAATGTTGGCTCGATGTTGGATTTTGGTCACTTTCCAACACAACCTAAAATCAACAAAATATCAACGTCATTAATTGGACATCAAAATAACATTGTCCTTAGACGCTGGCGACCTAAATCTAACCTAATAATAACGTCTTATGATGTTGCGTGTCTGCTGGGTATATACTACATATATATATATAATAGTATATAGGGAGACATTTTCAGAATAAGCCTATGTTGGGTATTCTGCACAAAATAAAAAGGTGGCATATTTTAGATGTTTATGATCATTTTTAGACAACGCAATACCAATATGTTTTGACTCAATAAGAATAACCCTGGTGGAATAACCCTGATTTCAATAAATGAAAATATGTCATTCTGACTGAACAAATATGCTATTTTATTAAATAATATATCTAAATGTCAGTATTTATATTTGAATTACAAATTACAAACATTTTACTCAAATCCATATCTAGTAACTCTAGAAAATCCAAAGAAACGTCATTAAATTCATTAACTTTATTAAAAGTTTCATTAAATTTAGTAGTTTTTCAGACATTAAGGGAACAACGTTGCAATGTTGTTTCAAATATGCTAGACAACTGTTCAACTAGGCAACACGGTGGCGCAGTGGGTAGCACGTTCGCCTCACAGCAAGAAGGTCGCTGATTCGAGCCTCGGCTGGGTCAGTTGGCATTTCTGTGTGGAGTTTGCATGTTCTCCCCGTGTTCGCGTGGGTTTCCTCCGGGTGCTCCGGTTTCCCCCACAAGTCCAAAGACATGTGGTATAGGTGAATTGGGTAAGCTAAAATTGTCCGTAGTGTATGAGTGTGTATGGATGTTTCCCAGTGATGGGTTGCAGCTGGAAGGGCATCCGCTGCGTAAAACATATGCTGGATAAGTTGGCGGTTCATCCCGCTGTGGCGACCCCAGATTAATAAAGGGACTAAGCCGAAAAGAAAATGAATGAATGAATGAACTGTTCAACTACAGTGTCAGAAAAAACTAATCTATTAATTTATTTATTTATTAAAGACATGTGCTATAGGTGAATTGAATTAACTAAATTGGCCGTAGTGTATGAGTGTGTGTGTGTGTGTGAATGACTGTGTATGGGTGTTTCCCAGTACTGGGTTGCAGCTGGAAGGGCATCCGCTGTGTAAAAACATATGCTGGATAAGTTGGCGGTTCATTCTGCTTTGGCAACCCCTGATGAATAAAGGGACTAAGCAGAAGGAAAACGAACGATTGAATGAATGTTATCAATTTTATTTATTTTTAACTCTATTTGCTAAATAGACTTATTAAATAGACATGACAACGCTGAACAAATTCTCTATTAATATTACCAGAAGAATGTTGAATTTGGGTTTTAATATTGAGATCAAAGTGCTGTAAAGATTAAGAACTCTGAGGAAAAGCAAAGCAAAGCTGTTATAACACCACAGCTGAATTTACACACACAAATACATGAAAGTAGCATCGATACTGACTTTGTGGCTGGAGTCCCCTGCTGAAAAACAACATAAATAACCATTAAACACACAATCAACTCATCACTGGCTGAATAAACAAACACACTGATTCCTGAAGTCCTCTGAGACACACACAACAGCAGAAAACACACACACACAGCATTCAAAATGGTCAGAAATCTCACAACTGCTGTAGGTATAACTGCTTTTGTGCATTATGCAAAACACTGTCACGTGGTACAGAATGGCTATTTCAATCGCTTTATGTTAATCATGTTAGTTACTGTTGCTAAGCTTTTCTCTTTGTTATATTGCTGTCAATCATATACATGACAGGGGCACAAATACTAATTAACTACATCATGCATTATTAAAGGACAGCAAATTTAGCTATCTGCATGTTTGCTGTATATAATGGACAAGAAGATATCATGTTATGTAATGGCCTGCCTGCAGTCCCGACCTGTCTCCAATAGAGAATGTGTGGCATTTTGTAATAATTTTTCATATATTCAATTCAATATTTCATATATTCAATTCAATATTTATTTGAATAATTATTTAACAGCAGCTAATTTAGCCGTGTGTTTAACATCTTTGCTGTTACATAAAGTTGAAGTACATATTAATAATGATATTATAATATTAAATATAAATCCTTAGATGAAATATTATACTTGTTAAAATGATACTTATTAAAATAATATTTGTTTTATTTGTTGTATATTTGTTTTGTAAGTGAAGTTACGGGTGCTTCTCTTGTGCACCACCAGAAGGAACCATCACCCGAATTCTAACTGGCATTTTACGGACTCAATTTCCCATAAGCCTTTCTGCCTGGGACTGATTGTGGTAGCAGGTGTTTCTTATCAGCTCTCACGCATATAAACCTCACTCATTCACCAGTTCAGTGCAAAGTCTTTATTTGCCCAGCAATCATAACCGAGCGTTTCTTCATTGTATTATTGCCTTACCCGTGTCTTGACCTCTTAGCCTGTCCCTTCGTCTGTGATTGTTCTCTGCCTGCCTCGAACTCTGCCTGTTTACTGACCTGATTTTGGATTGCCCCTCTGTTACTGATCATTGTTGTCTGTACCTTAAATAAAGCTTGCAAATGGATCCAATGACATCTGACTCATCACAACAATGTTTTTCTTTTAATTATTGTTATATATTTTATATTATTTTTATATTTTAACTGTTTTAAGTCAACTTTTACAGTTGATTTTGTTATATTTTTGATTTTAATGGATAAAATGTTTGATAAATGAAGAAAAATGTGATTCATAGACATATACAAAAGGCCAGTTCCCAAAATACATTTGTGTCAATGGATTGATTTTCTGTTAAACTGTTAAACGTGTTATATGACTATATAAAATCCAGCTATTAACATACTGATATCAGCATTTGCCATTAAAAACAGCAAAGTTCCGTCAGTTCAAATATAGAATATTCAGGTAAATATTAATAATGATATTACAACATTAAATAGCAATCCATAGATTAAATGTTACATGTGTTAAAATAATATTACACTTATAAAAATAACATTCATTCATTCATTCATTCCTTCCTTCCATTTGTTTATTTATTTTTTTTTATGGTCATTTTAAAAATTAGTTTAAAATCAAATTGCCTTTCATTGTTTTTTTTTTTTTTCATTTTAAAATATCATTTATTTATTTATTCATTCATTCATTCATTCATTCATTTATTCATTTTTATTGCAATTTTAAAAATTAGCTTAAAGTCAAATTGCCCTTTTCAGTGTTTATTATTTAAAATAACATTCATTCATTCATTCATTTATTCTTTAATTCATTCATTTATTTATTTTTCATGTAACTTTAAAAAATAGTTTAGTCAAATTGCCTTTTTCAGTGTTTTTTATTTTAAAATAACATTCATTCATTCATTCATTTTTATTGTTATTAAAAAAATTGTTTAAAGTCAAATTGCCTTTTTCAGTGTTTTTTATTTTAAAATAACGATTATTTATTTATTCATTCATTCATTCATTCATTCATTCATTTATTTATTCATTCATTTATTCATTCATTTTTTTCATGTAATTAAAAAAAATAGTTTTAAGTCAAATTACCTTTAGTGTTTTTTATTTTAAAATAGCATTCATTCATTCATTCATTTATTCTTTAATTAATTAATTAATTCATTCATTCATTTTTATTGTAAAGTCAAATAGCTTTTTTCAGTG
>CAIGQV010016645.1:26421801-26452959 GCA_903798115.1 Danio jaintianensis | reverse complement strand
GCCTTTTTTAGTGTTTTTTATTTTAAAATAGCATTCATTCATTCATTTATTCATTCATTTTATTATAATTTTTAAAAATTAAAGTCAAATTGCCTTTTTCAGTGTTTTTTTATTTTATTTTAAATATTAATAATATGATTCACATACAGAAGACCATCCCAAAATCTACAGTTATGTCAATATATTGTGCACATTTTCTGTTCTTAATGATATTCTATGACCTTCATTAAATTTTCTAGAATATAAAGACATTTCTCATTCGATTATTACACTCCCTAATATATGCAACCCTGCTATTAACATACTCAATATCAGCATTTGTCATTAAAACACATTATCAGTTGACAAAAAGTAACCCAATTCAGCAAAATTCCTGCAACCCAATCCAGCCTGCAGAACCAGGCGCACACAGGGCTGGGTTAAACAGATATACGTTTTCTCAACAGCCACCCATAAAAATCACAGAAACAGGCCTGGCACTGCTTTGACTCTCTAATGTACAGCTGTATGAGGATAATGAGGAGGATTTACCCCAGTTTACAGGAGAGGGAGGATAAAAACATTAGATGAGTGCAAGATAAGCATTTGGTTTTCATCAGTTTTCTCTCCCACATCTCTCTAATATTTTTTTTTAAGACTCTGCGTTCAAGCATCTAATGAATAAAATGCTCTCAAATGCTCATATGATACAGTACAGTATCTACAGCATACACTCAAAAAAGTTAGTTTTTTTGTTGCTTGTTCAAACTACTTATTTAAAATGAGCTGAAACAACACAATTCTAGAGATTTTTTGGGACAACTTAATTGTTTTATGTATAATCCACTTAAAATGAGTTAACTTAATTGATTTGTGTTGGGACATGAATGAATTGTGTGGAACCCTGCATTTTTTACAGTGTATTTGGCAGAAATCGCTGGTGCAACAATTTAATTGAGACACACATTTACGCATATTTGAATTGTGTTATTTCAACTTATTTTGAATTGCGTTATTTAAACTTATTTAAACTATGCAATTTCAACTTCTTTTAGGCAAATACTGTAAATGTCTAATCGCATTTATTTAAATTACCTTGTGAACACACTGTAAAAAATTCTGAATTCCACACAATTCCTTCATGTTGTCCCAAAACAATCGATTAAGTTAACTTAATAGCTTTTACAAATTGAAGTTGATTGAACATAAAACAATGAAGTTGTCCCCCCAAAAAACTTAAGAATTGTGTTGTTTCAACTCAGTAGTTTGAACAAGTAGCAAAAGCCATTTTTTTGAGTGCCGCTTCCTCTAATTAATTTCAATTGCTTTATTTCCACAAACATACTTTTCTGTTATTTATTGCGGTTCATACTGCAACTACTTTAATAATGCTGACAGTCGATTGAGACTTATCTCACAACTAACTTTAAAGGTGCAGTATGTAAGTTTGACACCCAGTGGTTGAACTAGATATTGCACGCCTGGTTCAAAACACATGCAAGCGCAAATTGCCAGATTAACGACACCAACAGGAGCAAGCCTGGTTATCAAGCCTAAAGGCTGATTTAAGTCATGTTCTGAATAAAAGCAACAGCACGCGATAGAAGGAATATTTTTCATATTAAAAGGAATTTTTGTTCTAACCAACACCTGAAATTTATATTTTAGAAACGGCTTCTATTTCTTGCAGATGAACAACAGAAAACTGACAATGATCTCCTCAGGTACACCTCATGTGCTTTATTCAGTGTTAAATGCAAATAATGCAAGTTTGAATGCCATTTTACATGACATTTATTGCCATACTACTGAAAGCAGCAGCAGATAAGTCACCTCAGATCTTGAAAATGAAATAAACCGTTCAATTTCAAATTGAACTTTAGAACTGTGACTCCGTGCAAGCCAACAAATATCAGTGATTCAGCATCTACATTTAATAATTTTAAAGAGGTTTAATATGTATTAATTCAATTATAAACCTTACCATTTCGTTTGAGTGCAGTAAGGGCACTATTCTGTGCTTATGAATGGCTGTATTTAAGTTTCTGTCTTGTTGTCTGGTGCAAACAGCCAAATTGCTTATCACTGCATATCTCATCATGTAGCGAGTTGTTAGGACACGGGGTTACAATGTAACCTGCTCACCTAAATATATTCAAAATATTTATATTATTTGCTAATTAATAACCTCATGTGGAACTCTGAATCTGCGTCTCATTTCGGAGTCTGCTACTGTCCACTGGAGGTCGCATTTCAGTCGCAGACACACACTTTGAGAGCCTTTCTGACTGAATGAATGAAATACGCTGTTTTTCAGCAAGACAACCCGGGGTGCAGAAATATAATTGGCTAAACTGCCATTGGGCGGGTTAAAGGGACCAAAACTAAGACAGACGTTGCATACCAACTTATAGTAGAAAGTTGGCATGACAACTGTTTAATGTACTGTTTTGTCATAGCAGATGAGATGCTCATTGTGTCTTTGTCCAGATATCCTGAGTAATTTGTATCTCCAAGTGCTTATCATAACATTGTATCCCTATTTCTAATGGCTCCGCTATTACATAATGTTCAACATATCACATCATGAAGACCTCACGCTATGCTGTGCTTTTTTAAAACCCATTCCTGAGTCCTCAAAAAATACTTTTGCAGCTTGTTCAAACTACTTATTTCAAAAGATGAGTTGAAACAACACAATTCTTATGTTTTTTGGAGACAACCTAATTGTTTTATGTTAAATCTATTTAACTTTGTAAAAACAAATAAATAATTTTATATTTTATAAATTTGTGTTGGGACAACATGAAGGAATTTAGTGGAACCCAGGATTTTTTACAGTGTATCCTCTTACCAGGTAGTTAAACCAAAACAAATGATTCATGTTCCCCTTCATACGGGAACTTCAACGTGCGTCTGGTAACAGACTATGGGAGTACGTCAGACGACCAATCACTCTGAAGAGTAAGAACACGGGCCAATGAAATGGAGATGACTTGTCCTCACTGCGAGGGCTTAACTGTTGCACAGCTAAGGTCGCGGCGCACTCTTGCATTAGGGTGCTGGACCCCCAGACATGTGACGCAATGCTCGTGCCTGTCATCCGGGGAGAGGAAACCACCGCATCCAGAAATGCACGGTCGGAACGACATCTTGAAAAAGACGCGCTACTCGACCGTGTGCTCTCTTAGGGAATTCTGCTCTTTAAGTGTGAAACTGCTCTTTTAGTGCACCAGCGAAACGCCCAGGGGACGGGAAACCCAAATCAACCACCGCTGTTGCGTCTTCTCCCACACTGGTGATTAACACTGGAACTCTTGAAGTCAGGTTGGCAGAATAAGGTCTTCAGTCTCTGCGAGAGGCTCTGAAGTAATTAAATTCTGAGGCTCACTCCGCAGCTTGCAGCTTATATGGCGCTGTGGAGCAGAGCTCTGCCAATTCAATTTGGCATTTCATTGGCCCATTTTCTTACTCTTCAGAGTGATTGGTCGTCTGACGTACTCCCATAGTCTGTTACCAGACGCACGTCTCCGTTCCCTTATTCGGGGAACGTGGGTTATGGACGTAACCAGGACGTTCTCCCAACACAAAACAATTAAGTTAACTTAATAGTTTTTACAAATTTAAGTGAATTGAACATAACATAATTAAGTTGTCCCAAAAAAAACCTTAAGAACTGTGTTGTTTCAGCTCATTTTAAATCAAGTAGGTTGAACAAGCAGCAGCAAAGTTTTTTCTCTTGAGTGCACATTCATATTACATAAGTACACACACACTGCAAAAAGACTAGTACACATATGCTATTCCAAAAACTTAACGAGAAGCAGAGCAAGTTTATTGGGTGATTAAACTCTAATCTGTGCTGATATTATACTATTAAACTTATTAGCACGCACAATCGGCAAAATGCATCTCAACAAACACACTGATCTGATGAGACGTGTGTGTTTGTGTCCCCGAATGCGTGTGTGCATCAGCACGAGTGATTAGAGACGCAGCTCTTCTGCGTAATTATGTCAATCAACACTTTAAAAGCATCATTAAAATATGAAACCCAGAGAGGGAGGTTTGCATACACACACACACACAAAATACATCTGAGCTTCCCATGGGATGGATATTATCCAAGGGAGAGCCCTGATACACACACACACACACACACACACACACACACATTAAAACACACAACGGATAGCATTACACAGGGCTAAATATACACACAAACATTGCTGACACCCACACACAAATGAGCAGAATCACACACACACTACCTGACAAAATCTTGTTGTCAATCCCAGTTGTAAGAGCAACAAATAATAACTTGACTTCTAGTTGATCATTTGGAAAAGTGGCAGAAGATAAATTTTTCCGATAAATAATCTGTTGAACTGCATCCCAATCACCACAAATACTGCAAAAGACCTACTGGAACCCGCATGGACACATGATTTTCACAGAAATCAGTCAAGTTTGGTGAAGGAAAACATTGTTTGGGGTTACATTCAGTAAGGGGGCGTGCGAGAGATCTGCAGAGTGGATGGCAACATCAACAACCTGAGGTATCAAGACATTTGTGCTGCCCATTACATTACAAACCACAGGAGAGGGCAAATTCTTCAGCAGGATAGCGGTCCTTCTCATACTTCAGCCTCCATATCAACGTTCCTGAAAACAAAGTAGGTCAAGGTGCTCCAGGATTGGCCAGCCTAGTCACCAGACATGAACATTATTGAGCATGTCTGGGGTAAGATGTAGGAGGAGGCATTGAAGATGAATCCAAAGAATCTTGATGAACTCTGGGAGTCCTGCAAGAACGCTTTCTTTGCCATTCCAGATGACTTTATTAATAAGTTCTTTGAGTCATTGCAGAGATGTATGGATGCAGTCCTCCAAGCTCATGGGAGTCATACACAATATTCATTCTTTTTCCACTGCACCATGACTTTATATTCTATACTGTACATTATTTCTGTTAAGTGACAAGACTTTTGTCTAAGCAAAGTCAGACCTTACTGTCCTAATTAAATCATTAAAAATCAAGGCATGATCATATTTTATTTTAATAAAATAAGCGTAACCTAGAGGCCTTTGCCTTTCATATAAGCCACTTCTGATACCAAATGATCAACTAGAAGTCAAGTTATTACTTGTTGTTCCTAAAACGTGGATAGGCGACAAGACTTTTGACAGGTAGTGTATGTCACTGTATGAAAACAGATCGGAGAAATGCTGCCAATAAAACAATATTATGGAATATTAGTGATTCAAAAGAACGTATTAAAGTGCTTATAATATTATGCTTTTTTGGGTATGACCTAGTATGTATTGAGAATTAGTGCCTGGTTCATTTTGTATGTTCATCTATACAGTTTCTTCCTCAAAAAAAGTTGGCATCACACAAGTTTATAAAATGGGTGGGGCATTGAGGTGCCGACCAAACTCTTACCCATTCAGCTGACAGCTCTCACCCTGGCTTTCCAGCAGGCCCCGCCTCTGGCCCATGGCAACCTCACAGGCATTCTCATCGGAGTAGAGATTGATGGGCGTGTTATAGACCGATGGGCGAGGCACCGCCGGCGGATGATTGGGTGAGCCATCAGTGGGAGTGGGCGGAGCCAGTGGATTAGGGTATTGAGCTGTGGAGGCGGGTGCAAAAGCAGATGCAGTGGAGGGAATGGAGGCTATGTGTGGTGACCCCGCACCTCCAAACGGACGAGCGCTCCTATTGGAGGATGACGTGATGTGGGTGGAGTTTGTGATGTCAGAGGAGAACGGAATGGAGGTTGTCATGGGAACAGGTTTGATGATTTCCACACAATCATCCTGAACATGGAGGGAAGCACATGCAGGACTCAAACCAAACCACAACAGTGATGCAACAAATCAACAGACAAAACAATGAATGTTATACAGCAGATGCAGGAAACCTAAACAACTGACAATGACTGCAAAATATCTAAATAGATATTTTCAAATGTTTGTTTGCTGAAATGTAAATTAACAACGACAAACTAGTGAGATGATTTGAAAATTTCCAGTGAATAAAAGTGTTTTTTTTTATTTTAAATAAAATTATCAGCGTGCAGTATTATTAGAAAGAGTACTGATACTAATATTTTGAGCTATTTAATATTTGTTAATTTTTTTATTAAGTTTTAGTAATTTTATTGTTTATTTTTAGGGATGTCCAGATTCGATCACGTGATCGGAAATCGGGCCCGATCACACGGTTTCAGACTCGATCGGAATCGGATGTTACCTCCCGATCAGGACTCGAATATATATATATATATATATATATATATATATTCTCATTATTTTTTAACACATCTATAGTTATTATGTGGCACAGAGTTAGACCTCTTTCTTGACTTCACACAGAAACAGCAATGCGTGAGACATGACATCACTTTGTTGCAGAGACGCTATTGGTTAAACGCCGGCAAAGTAGAACACGGAAGCAGCTTGAAGCGTAAAGCACGAGTATGTCTGCGGTCTGGAGGTATTATAAAGTTGATGAGACTTTTTAGTGCTGTTGCAAACGTCCTTGATGAGAACAGAAACAGGCTCAAACCTGACAAGGTAGAGATGTTAGTTTTCATTAAGAAAAACATACATTTCTTTCTGTGAAACTTACTACTGTGATGAGAGTAAGAGTTAGGAGTGCAGTTCCTAAAAGCACATTACTGGCTTTGCAAACACTGTGCCATTTTTTTTTTTTTTTTTGTTTACATGCCTGCCAGGTATTTTAAGTTGAGGTGCTGTTTGTTTTTATATTAGATTTTTTAATATTTACTGTTGCACTAAAGTCCAAAAGTGAAGAATTGATGTTATTTATTACTTGATTGTTCAAGCTACCTCACAGAAGTGCTCTGTTTGTTAACAGTTGTTGAATGTTAAATTAAGGTGAATTAAATAAAAAATAAGGAACATCCTGGATCTGTTTCTTCATTCTGTGTTCTTTTTTTATGTATTATAGAAGTATCGGATCGGGTTTCGGTATAGGCAGATACTCAAAATCAAATGACTCAGACTTGGACTCGAGGGCAAAAAAACCTGATCGGGACATCCCGACATCATTTAGTTTCAGCTATTTTTATTTTTTTTGTTATTTTATTCAACAAGCTAAAGTAAATAAAAAAAATTATCATTTTATTTAAGTAATTTATTCTATATTGATAGGTTATATATATATATATAAATTAACATAGGAAAACTGTAAAATTGCATAATTTAACAAATGAATACTATTATACTATTATATACATGATTTATGTTGCAAATAGAGTATACATATTATGATATTTTAGTATCCTTTTAACGCTTATTCATTAAGCTTTGTCTAAAATGTCAAACATTCAGTGTATAATGTATATACAGAGAAGTTTAACTTTATGCTTAACTGTATCCAATAAAAACAATAACAATTTAAATCACCATCTTGAATCATTAACAAAAGTAATGCATTTTTTAAAAACTAGATCAAAAATGCCAAATAATCCATTCATGTGTTGCTCAGCCAGTAACTACAGTACTTGAAACACCAAAGACATTAGTTTGATTTATAGGGGATTCATAAACTGATATTAATGCAGAGCCTGAATGCAATGCAGTTGGATAAAATAATTTGCCAAATGCATAAATGCAAATGCAAGTCATAAGTCTATTTCAACCACATCCTAGCAATCTAAATTAAGCATGAAGATTAATGAAGAAATACATTGTGTGCCATCACACTGTAGTTTAAATACTATGTATAATAGTTCAAAAGTAAAGAGTATACATTATTATTTCAGTTTTTAATAATTTAGTTTAGTTTTCACAATAAAAACTGAATTAAAATGAAACATGCTACTTTGGCAATTTGATAAAATAACTTTTCTTTAAGGTGAAATTTGCTGAAGTCAAAAAAGCAGTTAAAGTGTAGAGGCAATATTATAAGCTCCTTTAATAATTTTTTATTTTCTACAGAGCAAACCATTGTTGTCAAAAATAAGTAGAAAAATATTATGCAGTCATCATGACGAAGACAAAAGAAATGAGTTATTAGAAATGGGTTATGCTGAAAAATCATCTCTCAGTTAAACAGCACGTGTGAAATATTGTTAAAAGAACTTAAATTTCACAGCAGGGCTAATAATTTTGACCTCAAGTGTAAATAAAGTATTTAAAAAGTAACAAATACATATGTTGTGTGCTTTAGCTAACTTTAAAATGTTAATGAGATGTTAAATGTTCAGTTTACATGTTATAACATTTCATTCTGAACACAACCTATATGACAAAATATGGCTTTGACACAGAAAACCGAAAGCAGCAGGCTCACTTTTGCTACAAAACATGCAAAACTAACACTCAAGCATACATATGTGTGTCTGTCTCAGAGGAATATAATGAAATACACACACACAGAGAGAATACTCCATTCATAATACTCCAGCTATGTGTGTGTGTGTGTGTGTGTGTGTGTGTGCGTAAATCTCATACCTTTGCTGCCACATCTGGTTTTGGCAGACTTGAAGCTCTGTTGGAACACAAACAACAGACAGAAACATTACTGACTGTGCTGTGACCACATCTAGAGCTGGCAGTGGCACTACATGAGGAACGGCAAACTGTGGTCGGCAGTAAAATCATAGGCCTGCATTCATAATGACACAGAACAACCGCGTGCAAGTTTGTTGAGCACTTATGAAATTGTTCGGCCTGCGGGAGAAAAGAATTAGTGTTGCGTCGATCACAAAAAAAAAAAAAACCAGAGCAGGTTTGGGTTTACAACTAGCACTCCTTGTGTGTATTGCCTCTTTTTGTTGAATCGCTGAATTCCTCCTCAACTGTAAGTCACTTTGGACAAAAGTGTCTGTTGAATGTCTAAATGTAAATGTAAAATTAAATCTCTCATGCTCAGAAAGGCTGCATTTGTTTGATTAAAAATACAGTAAAAAAAAAAAAAAACAGTAATATTGTGAAATACTATTATCATTTAAAATAACTGTTTTCTAGCTAAATATATTTTCATTATCATTGCTCCAGTCTTCAGTGTTACACGATCCTTCGGAAGCCATTCTCATATGCTGATTTGTTGCTGAGTTAGTACAAATGGTTCCTATTATTATCTCTTTTAAGTTAATAAAACTGCTTCATATTTTTGCATTACGGGGCGTTCACACCAGATGCGGCTAGCGCGAATAAATTGCGATATTCGCGCATAAATAGACGTGTGAGCATTTTGAGTTTACTGGCTTCATTCGCGGATCTAATTTGCTTCACAATAGATGCGGATTTACGTCATGGGCAGGGCTTCTGTCTGCCTGGTGACTGTAGTTATGTTGCTAAATGGCTAACATGGATTTTATTGAGAGAGTAGCTGTGCTTTATGCGCTTAAGGAAGGCTGAACAACAGCGTACATTCATTTGGCGCCGTGTCTGAGTCCGCTAGATCCTTTTAGAGGTGCACCCAGCTCTCGAGTTCATTAACTCCTTCGTAAACTGTACCTGGATGATGGAGGCTTTCAGCGGTGCTTCCGACTGAGCTGAGCCCAGTTTGATGAGCTGTTGTCCCGTGTCGGCAGAAGGATTTGCCCTCGGGAAAACAACAACAGCCACTACGTCATAATCACACCCATACTAGAGCAAGCTAGAGCAACACGGCGCAAATGTTTGCTAAAGTTCAGATTTTCCAACTCGAGCATCATTCGCGCCGCCTCATTCGCGCGAATAGTGCCGCAGGATGTCTATTCGCATCTTTGCTTTGACTTAACATGTAAATTACTCGCCATTGATGCTTCATCAACATCTGGTGTGAACGCACCATAAATAAAATGTTTTAAAAAAGCAGTACCACACTTAAAACCAGGGGTGTTGCTAGACATAAAGCTCTACTTAGGCACAGGGCATGACTTTACATTATAGCTTCAAAACAACAACACAATACACCTCTGACACAACTGACACAAGAAGAATAGGTTACTCTGTCTAGTGGTTTATATTAGATAGTTCACTCACTCCATGCTAAAATAAACCTCTCAGTCACTTTTGTTTTATTTTTTATATTTACATTTTAACTTTGTTAAATATAGCACATTTCTTTGATACAATAGAAATGCCCAATATCAGTGATCAAGACAAGGATAATCTTGAGCAAACCATATCAATAGGAGAAATTGAACAAGCCATCAAACAAATGAAAAGTGGAAAGGCACCCGGCCCTGATGGATTTATAATTGAATTTTATAAGAAATTTTCTCACAAATTATCCCCAATATTAAAAAAGGTGTTTATAGAAATAACTAGCAGAAATCTTTACCACCAACTATGTCAAAAGCTATTATCACTGTAATACACAAAAAAAGGTAAGGATCCCTTGAAATGTAACTCATATCGCCCTATAAGTTTACTTTCAAACGATTATAAGATATTATCAAAGGTTTTGGCAGCAAGGCTTAATCCAGTCATACAAACAATTATCCATCAAGATCACACAGGATTCATAGCAGGGCGGCAGAGTATATATTTAATATATTTTAAATTTGTTTCTTAAAATATATTTTTGACAAATGATTATTTAGCATGTTTAGAGTACATCGTTCTGTGTGTGTGTGTGTGTGGGAGAGAAAGCACTGAGAGCTGCGTCAAAGCTGAGCTCATTAATATTCAAAATCCTTCCAAATATGGTCAATAAGTACCTTCTGATTGTAGGGGTATTTCATGGAGTAATAAATGAGCATATAAAACCATTTCTGGAGATTTTTTTTAACCTACCTAAGTTAACGTACCTAAAGTTAACAAGTTGCAAGTTAACAAATTAACTTATAGAGTCAATGCAGTATACGGCACCTTTAAAGAAATTAATTCCAAACTATTGAAAACTAGAGCACATTATAATATTGTATGATATTAAACTAACACAATGTTTTGAGACAGAGTGACAAACAGTATGTTGTAAACTGTGTGTGTGTGCGTGCGTGCGTGCGTGCGTGCGTGCGTGCGTGCGTGCGTGCGTGCGTGCGTGCGTGTGTGTGTGCGTGTGTGTGTACTGGTTTAGCTATACTTGTGATGGCTTAGTTGCCCTCACCTTTTATAGTAAGATATCAAACCGACCCACTAGTGAGGACATTTCACTGGTCTTCACTAAATAAAGTGCTCATAAATCATCCAGAAGATGTTTTCATTAGTACCTAATGATTTGTTTCTGTGAGGGTTGGTTTAGGGCTGGACAGAAAGAAAACAATGGAGGTCTATGTAATGTCTTCACTAAGATAGGGAAACAAACCTGTGTGTGTGTGTGTGTGTGTGTGTGTGTGTGTGTGTGTGTGCGTGCGTGCGTGCGTGCGTGCGTGCGTGCGTGCGTGCGTGCGTGCCTGCGTGTGTGTGTGCGTGCATGTGTGTCTGTGTGTGTGTGTGTGTGCGTGTGTTGGCTGAGCAATTGAATATCACTTTTCATTTCTGGGAATCTGAACTCAAGACCTTCTAGAACAATCTTGCACATTTCTGTTAGTTTTTTATTATTATTGTTATTATTTCTGAATCATTTTGACCATTAAACACATTCCCAATGGGAGCTTTTATCACATTTAGCTTCTGGGTATAATTTTGTCCCTAACATACAGCAACACACATCTTGATGGAGTTACATAACTGGATATAGAAGCATTTGCTCTCATATAAGGAGCTGTGCATCTTTGTTTCTATATAAACACATACACTTTTGACTTGATCAGATGGGCGAATCCCTGTCTTTAGAGTGAAATCCAGCGGCTCAGCTTGGGTTTAGCACTTTTGAGCCGGTCAGATGAACATGAGTGGTCAAACTGCTGAGGTTATGAGCTAACAATCTGTTCTCAGTAAACTCAATATAGATTCACAGGACTGGCTGAACACCAGTGTGTGTGTGTGTGTGTGTGTGTGTGTGCGCGTGCGTGCGTGCATGTGAGAGAGAGAGAGAGAGATAAAGAAAGAGAGAGAGAGAGAGAGAGAGAGAGAGAGAGAGAGAGAGAAAGAGAGAGCGATAGAGAAAGAGAGAGAGGGAGAGAGAGAGATAAAGAAAGAGAGAGAGATAGAGAGAGAAAGAGAGAGAGATAGAGAAATTGTATACATCAAATTTTACATCTGTAATAAATACAGAAAAATGTTGCCATATCCTAGGAGAGAACTCCAGTCTAATATCAACAGCAAAATATGTATTAGCCTGTCATAAGCACAGAGATTCAGCCAGTGGACAAAACTAGTCAGAAACATTGAGGACCCTATCATACACCGGGCACAATAAGGCGCAAGGCGTGTTTGGCGCGATTTGTTGCTATTTTCAGACCAGCGCAACCGCAAATTTACCGTTTTGCCCCACGTTGTTTAAATAGCAAATTCATTGGTGCCACTTTGTGGACTCATGGGTGTGCTGGTATATAAAGGAGGTGTGTTAAGGCACATTGTTGCCGCGTTGCTATTTTGAAGAACTGAAATAGATCGCGCCATTGACCAACTAAAAGCTGCTCTAAAGTCCAGCGCAGAGCGCATTAGTTATGCACCTATGCAGGTTGAAACGCTTAATACACACAGGATGTACAGCAATACACAAATATCTTTACATATGAGAGAGGAAAAAAAAAGGATTAAAATGTAAAATGTAAAAAACACTGCCTCCATGCCTTCTTCACCTCAGGGGGCTTTTTCAGTTTATTCATGACAATCTGCATTTGTATAATGTTGTTATTATTAGCAGTATTATTTGTTATATGCATATTTATATTTGTTTTATTAAAAACAAGTTCAGATTTGTCCATCTGTCAGGTTTTGGAGACGTCTGCATCACCATATGGGGCATAAGAACAGGATGTGTGTTTTGATATAACTCAGTGTTTTGACCACACTTCATTATTATTGTTCATTTATTCGTTTGCTGGAAATTAGAACTGAATTTAGAAATAGTTTTGAAACAAATCTTTTCCGCTTCACAAACAAAATTAAATATGTAGGCTAATGGATGTCTTCAGTGGAGTGAGTTTCCACTGTTTCCTTACTCCATGAAAGTAAAGGAGTAAAGTAAAGAGTAAAAGTAAAGTAAAGAGAAAGTAAAGAGGCCGAATGGAGGAGGCTTGTTCTTTATCCTCGCACTGCAGATGGTCTGTTTAACTGTTTTCTCGATAATGAAGCGTTCAGTTTTCACGTATCCACTTACAAAGTCCGTCATGTAAATAGCAAATGCGATGAGAGATGAGACTCTGATTGGTTTAATGCATGTTATGCTCAAAACACACCCAGAACACATTAAGAGAATAAGCACAACCCTGTTAGACCATGCGCTGGGGCACAAACCGTATTTTTCCGTCCTTAAAACAGCAAAAGTGGATTCGGATACACCCTTAATGCTTTTGCGCCTGCGCTTTAGACTTTGTGCCTAGATCGTTAAAATAGAACCCTAGTACAAAGCATCTAAATGAATGTAGACTTGTGTATTGTAATTTATTTATATATTTTCTATTTTATTATCTTTTTAATAATCATTATTTTTTTTCTTGTGTGCGTATTTATTACAATTCTAAGTGTGTGTTTTTTGTGTGTGTGTATGTATGTATGTATTATATAATCACTTTATGATTTTATTCATAGTTTTTGTAATTAATAATGCTTTGGCATTTACTTTTTTGTTATCTTGAATTGAATTGAATTGAATTGAATTGACAGTTCATTCAGACGTTCTTGGATATGAACTTGGATAACATTTATTTTTGAAATATAATCATGGCAAGGATGAATTAAATTTACCTTAAATTTAAATGTACATTTATTTATTAAATTTGAGTAAAAGTTAGGACATTTATAACATCACAAACAATCATAGCTTCAAATGTAAAGCAGCAAAACTGTTTTCATTATTAATAATAATAATAATAATAATAATAATTATAATGATAATTATAACCATTTCTTTAGCATCCAATTATTCTGATTTCTGAAGGATCGTGTGATGCTGAAGACTGCAGTAATGATGCTGAACATTCAGCTCTGAATCACAGGAAAAAATTACATTTTAAAAATACATTTAAATTCAATTGTACTCGTGACCTGATCAGAAACATGTATAGCACATAAACAAACTTACAGTAAAAGGTCATTCAGTGCACAGTTTACAGTTTTAATCCATATGCATGTTATTTGTATTATTATTTAGATATCTATAGCATAATTATTTGCATAGTCATTTTGACATCTACAGCATAATCTCTAGATTATTTATTCATCGGATTTATAAGGTAATGTAAGTCATCAGGTTAAAAAACTGTATCAGCAGCTCTCAGATCCATAGAACTTTGTGCCACATCATTAAACTGACCAAAAGAGAGAAAACACACACACACATTGGCAAATTACCCATGGATGCAATAATCCTGCAATCAGGTACATGCTTTAATTACACGTGGAACTATTTATGAAGTTAACAGTAATTAAAGTGACGTCAACAAAGAAAGTAGTTCTTACATTCTTAAACTCCTTACAGCGTTTTACTGCACTCAGATGACCAGTACAATATGTTCAGCCAGAAACACACGCTATCAGCGAATGGGAGACATTCTGTCAATGTTCTCTCAAAGTTACAAGCAAACGTTATATCAATAGCTTTAATGGAATGTTCTTTTAGAGTTACAGGAACTCTGCAATTCAGCACTTTAATCAAGTCAAGTCACATTTATTTATACAGAACTTTACTTAGTAGGCTGCATAAAAGCAAACAGCTTTACAGTATTAAAAATGAAAAACAAAGAGTGTGTTGCTTTCTAAAATTATCGACATGCAGTACTGTGCAAAAGTTCTTAGCACTATACCAGCTTTGTCGGCCTAAGACTTTTGCACAATATATAATCAATCAGTCTCTTTATTAAAAACAATCAGAAAATATGGGAAATATGTACAAAAAAACAACAACAACAGCACCACATTTCCTCTTCAAACAAAAGTCTATGTTTACTGTGGCTTCCCTTGGCACCAAACACAGCTTGAACTGTGTTGTTCTAATTGTCCTGACATTTTCTGAAATAATGTGCTGTGTAATATCAGACTTCTTTTAGCTCTTTACAGAGTTCTTCTTTAGGTTTAGTGTCTTATCTGTTTTTTTCTGTCCAGGTGATCTCATACAGCCTCTGTAATATTCAGGTCTGGACTCTGTGGAGGCCATTTCATGACTGTCTGTGTTTCATCGGCTGTTTTCCTTCTCCAAATAGGATTTCACAGCAATTAGCAGATCATTATCATGCTGAAAGTGAAAATTATGACCACTGAAGTTCTTTCCAGAAGGAATGACATAATGGATTAAAACCTATCTGAACTTTTCAACATACACAAATTCCATTAATTCAGTCATTTCAAGACAATATTGAAATGCAGCTCAAACAGCCTCTCTCCAACATGGTCTTTCACATGTCTTAAACAATTAAACCATAAATAATTCAAACATTAACCTAACTCCTATCCTAACAAACCATACATCAACTGAAAGATTATTTATTCACCCTGTATAAATCTCAATTAAAAAAATTGACAAAAAAAAAAATCACTTAAGATTGGTTTTGCGGTAAAGGGTCACATATATCAATTATACCATCAGTAAAACAACAGATTCAATGTTGGCCTAAAACTTTTGCACAGTACTGTATGTCTGATATGTCTAAACTTCATACACATATGTCTGACCTTGACTACTGAACTTCAGAGGAACGCACTAAGATTTTCAGATCAAAGACGGAGCCACACTACCTATGATGTAATTATCATGAACCAATGATAATTCAAAGGTGTTTACTATGTCTGCTTTCAGCCCAGACAAAACATTGCAAAATGTCTTTTTTTAAAAACAAAAATGGTGATTTGTTGAACACCCTATTCTGATGACACAAGAGTTGCAACTATGGGATACGAGAACGCCATTATTTGTGTTATTTTTGAAGAATGAGATCAAATCAGTATTAATATGTATATAAATTATTATTATTATTATTATTATTATTATTATAAATACTGCAACATGTATTCAATGTTATGGTCACTGTCCTTGCTGTGCAGAAAAAACAGAGAACAGACTTTACTTGGGCCTATTCTGTGACTGTTGTCTCTTTATACAACATGGTTTATATTCAGGGTTCAGGTCAAATTTAAGCACTTTATGTCCATGGAAGTGTGGAAAATTATATACTTACACACATACATACTTCATTACATTATATCAGAAGCTATGTGTTATCTATAGTACAGTAGTATTTCAAGGAATTTTTTATGGCATGTTTGCCTCAAGTCCAATGTTGAATTACTGTCATTAACTTTCTTATATGTCATTTACTCACTTTTTAAAACATGTCATCTTTCATCTTAATTTACATGTATTTCAGTTTCATGCATTGTTCAGTCATGAAGCGGTAATTACCATGCATTGTGTCCTCTCCCACTGCTTAATCAAAGGATCGGGCGGAACACAGAGAGTTTTCATTTTATGCTAAATCAAAGAAATTTATCTTAATTAATTTAAATAGTTAAATATCTGTAGTATTACCTACACACTCAGAAATAAAGGTACAAAACCTGTAACTACACTAAAAGGAACATTTTTGTACCTTTAGTGTACACTATTGTATCTTTAAGGTCCTACAAGGAACATATTTGTGCTATTTTAGGTATAAATATGTACCTTCAAGGCACAAATGTGGACCTGATAGGTATAAAAGTGCCCCAGTGATGGCTTTTGTACCTTTATTTCTGAGAGTATTTTATATGTCTGAGTAAGATAAATTCTGATGAAAGCAACACAATTACATTTTCAAGCAGTTTCAAGCACTTTATATAAAGTTTAAGTACTTTTAAAACCTTAAAATAAGTTGAATAAAACAGAAATAAGATTAGAAATAAGAGAAAGTAGATTAGAAATAAGAGAAAGTCTTACTTCTTTTAGTTTGGCTAAAATCGAAGCAGTTTTAAATATTTGTTTTGGAAAAATTTCAGTATTATTAGCCCCCTTAAGATTTGTTTTTTTAATTGTCTACAAAAAAAAACTTATCCAGTAACTTGTCTAATTATACTAACCTGCCAACTTAACATAATTAACCTAGTTAAGTCATTAAATTGCACTTTAAGCTGAATACTAGTATCTTGAAAAATAAGTAGAAAAATATTATATACTGTCATGGCAAAGACAAAAAAAAAAATTAGTTGTTAGAAATTAAAACTATTATGTCTAAAAATATGTTGAAGAAATCTTCTTTCAGCTAAACAGCACTTGGGAAAAGTTTCTGCACAGTGAACAGCAGAGGTCTCATGCTCAGGATCTGTTTGACATCTCATTTATATCTCACACCCTGAGTCTGCTGCATCAGTCACTGATTATCCTTCATTAATAACTAAAACTCTTTCAAACTCTACATTCCTGTTCTGTTACAGTGCGCAAGTGTACTTTTGTCCAGGGTGAGACTGTAAAAAGGTCAAACAAGTGCAACATGTAAATAATGACTTGACATTTCACAAATGTTTAAGATTATACAGTGCTCAGCATAATCGAGTACACCCCATTTTGAAAATGAATATTTTTATCCATTTCTCAGTGAATATAGGTCATATATTTTGGTGTGTTTGAACAAAACAGATTTATTAAACAGGTATATTTATTAAAATAATATTTTAATCACCAAACATCTTTAGAAATAGAAAGATAATACAATTAATGTCATGCGAAATATTGGAGAAGAAAAACTACAAACTACAAAATTTCAACAAAGTTTAATTTGCATTTTTTGTTTCTCTTGAATTTTTAATTTTGATCAGTTAACATATCGGGTTTAGCTCCAGATTTGGCTTCATTGCTGACTAATCTAATGTATATGCACAAATATAATCTTGTAAAGCTTCCTATAAGAAATATGAATTTAAATGAGAGATTTGTTGAGCACTGTATGTGTTGAAGTCAAAAATCACTTTCAAATTCAAGAGAGCAGGAGGATATGGCATAATTGCATTCTTCTAAAATGCAAAACCTTTAAATATTTGAAGTCGGCATTAAACGAAAGTTAAGATTGCCCTTTTATCCTCTGTTTTGACGTACATCCACTTGAAACAGTCCTGAAATTAGAAAAAAATGTTGGGCGGTGCATGATTTCGTTCTTTAGGAGCTGATTGGATTGTTGGAAGATGGCTGTTGCTAGCAAAATGAAAAAAGATTGACGAATTGATGAAGGCAGAGCAGAAACCAGACACGCCCACTGATAGCTCCACCCTAAAGGAATTCCATGTGACCAGAAGTGAAGAAAAGTCAATTCCAGGAGGAGGAAATGTTTTGGTTTTCATTCATTTTCCTTCGGCTTAGTCGCTTATTTATCTGGGGTTGCCACAGCAGAATGAACCGCCAACTATTCCAGCATATATTTTGCACAGCGGATGCCCTTCCAGCCGCACCCAGTACTGGGAAACACCCATACACTCTCACATTCACACACACACACTCATACACTACGGCCAATTTAGTTTTTTTAATTCACCTATAGCGCATGTCTTTGGACTGTGGGGGATACCAGAGCACCCAGAGGAAACCCACGCCAACATGGAGAGAACATCAAACTCTACACGCCGACTGGCCCAGCCGGGACTCTAACCAGCGACCTTCTTGCTGTGAGGTGACAGTGCTAACCACTGAGCCACCGTGCCACCCATGTTTTGGTATTTGATTATAGAGGGCAAATTAATTTTTACAAAATAATAAAGTGCACAGATGCATCATTTATAACAAGCACTCCTATATACGTATATAAAAAATATATATAAGAAGAGCTCATTTTGATTTCATCGTGACTTAAAAAAATGCTGCTTTGCTGGTGGAGAAATTATCAAAATAATCTGTCAGTGGAAACTTCATTACACTTTGAACTCTCTCCCAAATGTAAAAAAAATTTCCAGCTGTATCTGGCTAATGGAAAGTGGGATTTTATCCAGCTGTTATATGCTATGAACACACACACACAGAAATTCAGGGATGTGCTGAAGTGTGGATGATGTGTGTTATTCTGGTGATAAAGGCTTCAGTTTACACTTTCTTTCCTCAGACAGTCGAGAGCTCAGAATAAACACACACACACACAGAGTTTAGAGATAAAGTGCAGGAGGTTTACAGAGGAATATAATGCTTTGAGAGCTGTTATGAGGAAAGAAAACTCATGCATTGTGAATCATCTCTGAGGCTTGTTCATGTGAGGGTGAACTGACTCTTTTAAGGGCTGTTCATATATTTTTTCAAACACACCAATGTGAAAACATCTCAACTTTTCAGAATGCCGCAAGCGCTCTGCATGTCATGTGACTAGAACTAACCAATTAGCTTCATACTTTGTATGCAATATACACATTTCCGTAATATCGCTAAAAGTAATTTAACTAAAGCACGCACATCAATCTCAACTGGGTGCTCACCAAAACAAATAGTACACAAATATATATGAAAAGGTGGCAACACTAAAAGCTCCAAAAGTATCAAATTTATTGACTTAAAGGTGCAGTATGTAAGTTTGACACCCAGTGGTTAAACTCGGTATTACATTCCTGGATCAAAACAAACGCAAGTGGAGGTTGCCAGATTGACCAACAGCAGCGAGTCTGACGGTAAAAACTGATTTCTGATTTCTGTTCTAAATAAAAGCAACGTCACGCGATAGAAGAAATATTTTCCGTATAAAAAGGAGTTTTGGTTCAAACCAACACCTCGAATTGATATATTAGAAACGTCTTCTATTTATTGCAGCTAAACAACAGGATAAACTGACAGTGCTGTTTACCTCAGGTACACCTCATGTGCTTTATTCAGTGTTAAATGTTAACAATGTGAGTTTAAATGCCATTTTACATGACATTTATTGTCATTTATTATTGATACTACTGAAAGCAGCAGCAGTTCACCTCAGATCTTGAAAATAAAATAAACCGTCTGAAATTGAACTTTAGAAGTCGGAAATAATGCAAACCAACACATAGTGATTCAGCATGTACATTTAATAATGTTAAAGAGGTTTAATTGATTATAAACCTTACCATTTCGTGAGTGAGTGCATATTCTGTGCTTCTGAATGGCTGTATTTAAATTTCTGTAGTGTGTTTCGTCTGGTGCAAACAGCCAAATTGCTCATCACTGCAAATCTCGTCACGTAGCGTGGTGTTAGGACACGGGGTTACAATGTAACCTGCTCACCTAATGTTTACGTTCGTAATATTTATATTATTTGCTAATTAATAACCTCATGTGGAACTCTGAATCTGCGTCTCATTTCAGAGTCTGCTACTGTCCACCAGAGATCGCATTTCGGTCATGGACGCATGCTTTGAGAGTCTTCCTGACTGAATAAATAAAATATGTCGTTTTCCATCAAGACAAAACAGAGACAGCGTTCTTTAGCAACTTTAGCATTGTTTTTCAGATAAACAAGAATGTTCACTTGTTTCTTAAATATCTGCAAACATATTATGGTATTTTTATGCTTTAGAAGAGTCAAAAACTTACATACAGCACCTTTAAAAACAGCTGAAGTAAATACATTTGGTACTTTAGAAGCTTTTATATAAGTATATCTGAGTAATAACCGTAGACTAATTACCTCAGACAAACACAGTGCACCCAAACACTGCATAAATAAAACTTGCATCAGAGCTGCAGCAATTGTTTGACAGTTTGTCATCATCTGAGAAAACGATTGATAGTTGCCTAGCAATGACAGATGACAAGTGCATTGAAAATTGCGAAGGAAGTGATGCGTCTTGCTCTTTCCACATACTTTTAGACACGATATGTGAACGTATCATGTATTTTTTGATGCAATAAGTTGATTTGTTATAGCTTATGACAGAAAACTTCACATTTGGCCGTCGTTGTTAATGCTTTTATTTCTGTAATAGATTCTGAGATTAGTCCTAGTATTGTAACCAAAGAGAAACAGATTAAGATTAAGCAGATTAAGGCATTTATTTAATGTGTTGAAAAAGATTCAGGTCTTCTTATGGGTTTTTATTTATTTATTATTTTTTTCCGATATTTAAGCAAGTATAGTTTTAAAAAGAAGAATTTGGATGCAGTGCTGGAGAAAGAGCTTGATTATCTAAATGGAAATGGCCAATACTATAGCTATCCTATACAGAAAGAGAGGTCTAGTGATAAATAATCTGTGGCATGAAGTTATTGTCTTGGAACCACCCAGTGAACTGATCTGTAATTAACTGAAAAAAATTGTGGTCTTTTTTTGGAGTGGTAAACACTAGACTCGGTCAGCAGTACTTTACTTACCAGAACATGAGGAAGGACAAGGTCTGGTGGAGGTGAAAATTCAAATTATTACTTTCAGGCTGCAAGCCGTGCAGAAATCCCTTTATCAAAAGGATCGGTTATGGGCATGGACAGCATGTGCCTTTCTGCAGAAGGTTGAAAGTTTTGGGACTGAATAAACACTTGTTTCTGCTGTCGTCTTTTTATAAGTCAAGCTTGGAGTAAAGTCTTGGAAGTGGAGAGAAATTTAGATGGGGGCTGGAATAATGAGGAACCATTATTTCATAATCCACCGACCTTCAGACCAGAATTTTGTCATCGGTAATCATTCAAAGAGCTCTTATAAGGAATGAAGTCTCCATTGTTTGTGGAGTTTTCAAAGACATCTGTGCCATGCAGGTGGGAAATCAGAATTGAGACACTTGAACAGGCCCGTAGCCAGGGGGGGTTCGGGTGGTTCGAATGACCCACCCCTCACTGACAGGGAGTCAGAAGTCCAGAGTATGAGCTCATATGAGTCCCATTTTTGACAGTATGCCATCATAAATTGTGAAAATAATCAATAGAAGAAGGCTTTAAGACAAATTAATTTTTTAATTCTTCAAATTTACAAATTCTGACTGAGGAAACGAGCTGACCAGTGTGTTATTTACCTACAGGCTACAGTTTTTAATATGTTTTTAGTTGGTTTTTAAAAAGTTTTAACAGATTCCTAATACTTTTTTTAATGATGCATGATAATACATTTGTATTTTAAAAATAAGTATTTTTATTCTTTATTCACAATTTTTCATTAAAAGTTCTAATCACACAACATTATTTATAATACTGTAACAGCTTACAGTTTAAACGCACATTTCTAAATAAACATTTTGTGGTAAAATAGTATGGTAAGCACTTTGACAAAATTGTAGGAAATATTTTTGTTGTATCAAAAAGTGTGGTTATGATCACCATCCGACAAGCTAATGCAGCAAAGATTAGTGCTTAAAATGTCACAAATGCTGTATTTGAACCTCATAATTTAATAGAAATTGAGGAGAATAACTGCAAAAATCTCCACTTTTTGAGAAAAAAGAACCACCCTTTTCAATATGCTGGCTACGGGCCTGTTGAACCATGCAGTGTGTAAAGGCTGATTTATACTATTGCCTGGCTGCATTTCCACGTGCTTTATGCTGTGCTTTTTTTCCCAAACCATTCTGAACAACTTGTGTCTTGTATTTTTAGAAGCAAAGACGCGTTCGGTGTGAACGAGCCCTTCCATGTGACATCACACGGCATTTTTATGACCGAACTGTACTATGCTGTCAATCTGCTGTGGTGCTGAAATAGCTGAATTATGTTATGTTGCTTCAGTAGTACATAAATATGTCCTGATGCAGTTGATAATAATGAGCCCTTTAACCTTTAAACGATATCTTACTCTAATTTGCACAACCTAAAATGGAGTATGCTGCTACTTGTGGGTTTTTCACTGTCATAAAAAATGCAAATCCTGCTGGATTGTAATCTAATTTGATTAACAGACCGTCACTCACCTGTACTGTAGATCACTGTGGTGAACGATCTATCCAGAAGTGCCCTGCGATCTGTTTTCTGTATTTGTTGATGCACTTATGTGTTGCTCTTTAAAGAGCGTGCTCTCCCTCATGGGTCTGTGTATCAGAAACACGCAAGTGCCATGTGCGATCTGCCGTGTTTATGACACAAATAAATATCGTGGATGTCATGTGTTAATTCCTGAGATGTACATCAGGTACACTTCATCTTCAAACACATTTTGAATGATAAACACGTCCCGATGTGTATAGTCTTTACTGTAAATGCCCTGAGAGCTTCGCTGTTGTTTGGAGTGGATTGTGAAAAAATTAGATATAAATTTCACTAATGTTGAGGGGTTATTACTAGACTCTATGGTTCAGCAAATCACCAGTCTATTTTCTTTAAATACTGTTGTTTTGGGGTGAGTTTTCTGATCACCAAAAGGCTGTATGTCCTAACGTTCGTGACCACAGCAAACAGTAGTGAAGCCGTGAATAAATGTACAGAAAAGGAAGTTGAGACAGACACGTCGCAAATTTGAAGGAACAAAACACAGTTGGAGGTATCATCAGAAGCATCATAACCAGTATTTGTTTATTCTTTAGCAAAATATCGATTTCATTTAGGCTGCATTTACACTGCAGATCTTGATGGTCAATTCCGATTTTGTGACTGTATCCGATTTTTTTGATACTGTATCTGGCTTAGGCTACATCATCTTTTAAAAGTGACTCGTATCCAATTGTCTGCATTTACACAGCACACGGCAAAGGCGCAATGACCAGGAAAAAAAGAGCGGGCGCTGACTGACAGCTGATAATAAAAGAGCGCCCTTTTGCTCCATTCCTGTTTTTAATCTGTTCGCAGGGTTTCATTTTTTTATTCTTTTTTAAAGTTGTTTTACTATAGTTTATGACAGAAAAGTTCTCATTTGGCCATCTTCTTTTAATCTAGGCCTTTTTAAACCAGTAGGCATTTTAATGTAATGTCCATGGCGTGATTTATGCATGTGATGTATGCAACAGTTTTATATTAGCTTATACTGGTTATGTGGCGGATATTGCGCTCTCTCTCTCTCTCTCTCTCACTCTTTTGTAGACATGCTTAAATACTTGTGCTACACGACATTATAAAAGCTTTTTTTAGTCCTCGTGTATGAGATTTAAGGTTTGCGACTCTACTGAAGTCTGTTCTGAAATGAAAGCGTCAGAGTTGACGTCATTTGCTATGGTTTTTAATGATGCTCAACTCGCATTGACAGGTGAAAATTCGATCTACCTGCTTACACTGCAGACACGAGGACACAGATCCGATTCATATCGGACAAATTTCCACATATGAACAAGGCCTGAATCTGATTTGAGTAAATCAGAATCCATGTGATTTTTTTCCTGCTTACATGTACATGGGCCATATCCGATCTGTGCCACATGGGGGAAAATTTTTTAAATTGAGTTACTTGAACCATGCAGTGTAAATGCAGCCTAAGTCTCATTTAAATGCGCTGTGGTTGTGAGTGTGACCATATTGGACACAAACATGCCGGCGATCGTAGCAGAAGTGACGTTTTTGGTCGCCATGAATACTGTACACTCCAAAACAGAGAAGAAACTGACTTGCTGGATGAAACCCATTCATATTAGTTGGGGCAAAGAGGAAAAGCAACAGTATATTTTTATTCATTCATTCATTCATTTTCTTTTCGGCTTAGTCCCTTTATTAATCAGGGGTCCCCACAGCGGAATGAACCGCCAACTTATCCAGCATATGTTTTACGCAGCGTATGCCCTTCCAGCTGCAACCCATCACTGGGAAACCCCCATACACTCTCATTCACACACATACACTACGGACAATTTAGCTTACCCAATTCACCTATAGCGCATGTCTTTGGACCCACACAAACACGGGGAGTATGCAAACTCCACACAGAAACGCCAACTGACCCCCCAGCCAAGGCTCGAACCAGCGACCATCTTGCTGTGAGGCGACAGTGCTACCCACTGTGCCACCCTACAATTTTAAGCAGCTATAAAATACAATTTTAATATAGCTTTCTTGTTCGTCCACTGAATTAGCTCTATCACTGTCTCTCCACTCCCCCTATAGCTGGTGTGTGGTGAGCACACTGACGCCGTTGTTCTGTGGCTGCCGTCACATCATCCAAGTGGATGCTGCACACTGGTGGTGGTGTGGAGAGACCCCCCACATGATTGTAAAGCGCTTTGGGTGTATGGCCATACACGATAAATGCGCTATATAAATACACACATTACATTACATTACATTACATTCTTTTTCTTAGTTTTTTTTCTGAGCTAAAAATAATGGCTTCCATACAGTACCATACATATGTTACCACCAGCTATTCCAGCATATGTTTTACGCAGTGGATGCCCTTCCAGATGCAACCCAGCACTGGAAAACACCCATACACTCTCACATTCACACACACACTCATACACTACGGCCAATTTAGTTTATTCAATTCACCTATAGCACATGTGGACATGCTACTTGCATTTAATGTTTATTTTACATAGAAAATAACTTATTTTCAATACATTAAATGTAAATGTATAATTTGATGCAAACAGCAAAATTGATAATATAAATAATAAATAATATAAATAAAATAAATAATATCTTTTTTCATTACTACAAACCAAAAATAACTGATTCAAGCCAATCTCCAGATCTGGCATCTTTTGCTGGCTCTGTCTCTCTACATGTCCTACTGTTTATAAACGTAGCTAATGAAATATCAGTCAGAAAAGATGAATTACAGAGAAACATTTGTATTCTCTCTCCATCTGAGTCCAAATGTCCAAACTGTTTTTCTTTCCCAATGATCCTCTATTATGTCCCAAATTTCTGAGTATTAACAGTTCACATGTGCAAAATTGAAAATCAAGTTCATGTGGGGAAAAAGTCACCACTAACAATGAGCTTAATACATATTAATAATAGCAACAATAATGATGATGATGATAGTGATAACTAATAAAATAACTGACTGGCATTTTTTTTCTTTAATTTCAGCCGATCTCTTTTCCAGACTTGCACACAGACTACGCTGTTGCAATCATTTAATATCATAAAGTCTGTGAGCAGAATGTGAACAGTGATACTTTTGTGTTCATGCTTGTCTCCTGCTTAATCTGTATCAAATCAGGCTAATTTGGAGATCAGAATTGGCCGCCCAAAAAAAAATCAAGATCAGTGCATAGTAGTGAGAAAATTTTGCAAGCTAACAGGCTAAGCAAACTGAGGAAACATCTCATTATTATTATTATTATTATTATTCATTCATTTATTCATTCATTTTCCTTCAGTTGCCACAGCGGAATGAACCGCCAACTATTCCAGCATATGTTTTACGCAGCAGATGCCCTTCCAGCCGCAACACCCACCCAGAAATGCCAACTGGCCCAGCCGAGACTCAAACCAGCAACCTTCTTGCTGTGAGGAGACAGTGCTAACCACTGAGCCACCGTGCAGCCCTTTATTATTATTATATTGTCACTTATTTAAATGACAAAAATCAGATAATTAAGAAATATCAAAATAATAATACTGAACTGCAAACTATTTCTTTGTAATTTAATTTAATTTAATTTAATTTAACTTAATTTAATCTTTAAAGCATATGGTTATGCTGTTTTTTGTATCAGTTTCATTCCCAAGGCCAGATTTGTGAATATATATAATAATATTAAAGAATATATGTAATAATACATCAAATTAATGAATTAAGTAATAATTAATTAATAATAATAATAATAATAATATTAATAACAATAAAAAGAAGAATAACAATATTATTGTTAATAATAACAAAAGAATAGATAAAAAATTATAAAATATGTATATATTTTATAATTATTATAACAACAGTATAAATTACAAAGCTAGCATCATATACTGTATGAAATGCAATGTTGGGGTAACGCTTTACAAGTAATGCGAGCTACGTAATAATATTACTTTTCTAAGTAACGAGTAAAGTAACGCATTACTTTTAAAAAATAAGAAATAATATTTGAGTTAATTTAAAAAAAAACGCAATGTGAGTTACTCTTTAGTTTAGTTAATTAGCTTTTAAAACATTGCTGAATTAAAATGATCGTAGTCACGTTGAATCCCACACGCAATGAGAGATTGCAGGAACAGACAGAAATGAAGACGGCAGAGCCTTAGATTTCTGCGATGGAAATATTCTCATTATTTTGAACAGATGGAAGAAAAGGAAAAGAGGATTATCTGAATGGACAGTAATTTTACTTTTTAATAAGACAAAAAGTACAAAGTAGCAAACGCATTGCTTTAAACTTTCATTAATCTGTATATACGGCATGTATAGCTCTGGGGTCAGGAACTTCTCAGAAGATAACTTTATCCTACATTAATTTTTTTATGTTTTTTTTTAAGGTAAATGAAGGTTATACAGTGTGTTGTTAACGCCTCTATTTAAAAAAAAAAAGAAGAAAAAAAACCCCTGCAAGTTCTGAAAGAGATCAAGCCTCAGCCAGGTCAGAAAAAGTAACGCAAAAGTAACTCCAAAGTAACGTAACGCATTACTTACCATAAAAAGTAACTAAGTAACGCAACTAGTTACTTTTTGGGGGGAGTAATTCAATATTGTAATGCATTAATTTCTAAAGTAACTTTTCCCAACACTGATGAAATGCACTAAACAAATACTTACATGTCTCATTCAACACCAATCCAAATGTGTGTGCATTACTGCATTACAAGTTGCTTATTAAGTCGCTTTGGCATATACAGTAAGTCACAGCACACTTCAGATGATTAAAATTTTTTTATTTATTATCTTGAAAATACAGATGAAGTTACAGATAAACAATGAGGACTGTCAACAAACCAAAATAGATTGTTTTTCCTCTTTCTCTGGGGATGTGAACTGGTGTCAGGGTTTGTTATGCCTCTGAGGTTACTCAAAAGTGAACTGTAATCGAGTTTAGCTGGTTTAATTAAATCAAGCTAAACTTCTCCTCCAACCAGTTAACAAAACACTTCCCACAAACCCATGCAATCAAGCAAACCTGTGTTCAAGCTAAATGTGACGTTGTGTTTGACGCAGTGTTGTGTGGTCAGTTTAATCTGAGCTCTGATTAGGATCTGGCACTTGTGTGTGTGTTTAAGCATTCACAACCAGTGAGGATCATTTGTGTGGCAAAACAAACCATCAAACCTGAAGCGTAACACAAAAACAGACCCTTGCATAAATAGCTACACTCACAGCTACAATCAAGAACACACACACAAGAGGGAATAAAAAGTTACGGGTTTTCATAACACTGTTGTTTAGCTTCGTTTACATGATTCAAGATGTTGAGCGAGAGCGTTTAAGGGCAGAAAAACAAAACAAAACTGAGATTTCACAATTATTATTTTTTTTTCTCGCTTACGTAACGTCTTTGTTATGTCAGTGGATATAAACTCGTTTAAGTTCATTAATGTCGACACAGAAGCTTGTAGTGTCTCAGAGCAGCCAACATAAACATCCTCCAAACCAAACCTCCAAACAGTGCACTTGTTGGCTATATGGGCTACTTGTAATAACTTGAATAGGAAAAAGGTCATATCTCTAAAATCGGCTGTAAAAATTGTGTTACAGAAACAACAAATTAGGCATATCTAAAAACAGTAGCATCATAATTTATATTTGCATAGTCATGCATTGGGCTGCTTCAAAAATCTTCATGAGCCATAGTGGGCGTTTCTTTCCCTCTCACGCTGAACACAGTCGACCAATCACAACAGACTGGGGGCTTTATTTTAACGGTACAAGCGTGATGTCTTAAGCGCAGGTGCAAAAGCATTAAGGGCGTCTCCGAATCCACTTTTGCTATTTTAAGGACGGAAAAATACGGTTTGTGCCCCGGCGCATGGTCTAACAGGGTTGTGCTTATTATTCTCTTAATGAGTTATGGGTGTGTTTCGAGCATAACATGCATTAAACCAATCAGAGTCTCATCTCCCATTCCCTTTAATAGTCAGTTGTGTCGCGTCATGGCACATTTGCTATTTACATGGCGGACTTTGCAAGTGAAAAAACTGAACGCTTAACTAGCGAGAACACAGTTAAACAGACCATCTGCATGAGGATAAAGAATGAGCCTCCTTCAATCGGCCTCTTTACTTTCTCTTTACTTCTTTACTTTTACTCTTTACTTTACCCCTTTACTTTTGTGGAGTAAGGAAACGGTGGAAACTCACCCCACTGAAGACATCCATTAGCCTACATATTTCATTTTGTTTGTTAAGCGCAAAGATTGGTTTCAAAACTATTTCTACATTCAGTTCTAATTTCCAGCAAATGAATAAATGAACAATAATAATGAAGTGTGGTCAAAACACTGAGTTATATCCAAACACACGTCCTGTTCTTATGCCCCATATGGTGATGCAGACGTCTCCAAAACCTGACAGATGGACAAATCTAAGCTTGTTTTTATTAAAACAAATAGAAATATGCATATAATAAATAATACTGCTAATGATAATAACAACATTATACATAAACACCACTGGTTTTTACATTTATGTAGAAAATAATATTTTTGGTAACATTTTAATGCTTTAATTTTTTGCATGTGTAAAGACATTTGTGTATTGCTGTACATCCTGTGTGTATTAAGCAACGTGTAAGCGTTTGGACCCACATAGGCGCATAACAAATGAGCTTTGCGCTGGACTTTAGAGCAGCTTTTAGTTGGTCAATGGCATGGTCTACTTCAGTTCCTCAAAAATAGCAACACGCCAACAATGCGCCTTAACACACCTCCTTTTCAGACCAGCACACCCATGAGTCCACAAAGTGGCACAAATGGATTTGCTGTTTAAACAACGTGGCACAAAACATGAAAATTACAGTTGCACTGGTCTAAAAGTAGCAACAAATCGTGCAAAACACATCTTGCGCCTTATTGTGCTAGGTGTAAGATAGGGCTCTGGGTCATCGGACCAATAACCACAGATTACCATCACACAAAGGAGAAGTTTGGAAAAAATGAATTGCTGAACAAATTAAATGGGAGTCATTGGGATAATTGGGTAAAAATATGCACATATTATAAGACAACAGAAGTGTTTTTTGACCTTGCATGCATATCAGCCTGTTCTTGGCGACCCCCAAAACCGAAACATGACCTTTTATAATGCATAATAGGGGCTCTTTAAAAGTACTCCGTGAAATAAAAATAACCTCACAAAAATAGCCCCTTAAATGGACTTGATGTGGCATCTGCTGGAGTTCATCTGATGGTAAGTGATCTCGACTAAAGCAGTGACACACAAACACAGACCAAAACAAATCAGTCAAATAATTTACTGCATGTGCTTTTAATTATCATGGAGTCTCTCGTTCTCTCTGTGTAATATACTGTCATCTAAGAGAATCAACTGAGAGCCTGTAAAACTCAAATCTCTCCACCATTACTGCAGCTAAAGCGGAGTCTGGCATCTCCACAGAATCTCTCCAATAAAACTCCAGCATCGTCCATCAGGCCCACAGACACACACAATGTCTACATTCTGAGTGTCTTGCTCAAAACGATATACTTCTCTGCAGTTCCTGATTTACATACACACACATGCACACACACAAAACATTTTAAATGAATACAATCACTCATTACATGCAGACTGCTGTCATTACAGGCATTGAACATCTACTGACTAGAGTAGACAATTTTATCTTTTAACTTGTGAGAAGATGGTTCACCTGTTGACTAGTGAGTAGATAAGTTCACTTGTTCACTAGCGAGTATAAATTAAATGAGTAGATGAGTTTGTATGGTGACTTGTGAGTAAACTAGTTACTAGTAAATAGGCAGGCTTAAACAGGTGAATTTATATTGACTTTTTAGAAGAAGATGAGTTCATTTGTTGACTAGTGAGTATATAAGTTCATCTGTTGACCAAGTGAGTAGACTAGTTCATAGCAAATAGGCAAATTTATCTATTGACTTATTGAAGATGAGTCTGTAGACTAGTGAGTAGATGAGTTTATCTGTTGACTATGGAGTAGATGAGTTTATATGTGGACTACTCAGAATCAGAATCAGAATCAGAAAGAGCTTTATTGCCAGGTATGTTCACACATACGAGGAATTTGTTTTCGTGACAGAGCTTCTACAGTGCAACAGAATTACAGAGACAGGACAAAAAACAGATAATAAATATATTTAAAAAATGAAAGTTGTAGTGAATGCAAATATACAAATTGACAAGTGTATGTACAGGAATATTACTATATACAACAGCAGCTGTTATGTGCAAATTAGCATGTAAAATATGTTGTTAAATAAGTGTTTGTGTATAAAAAGTGTATAGCA
>CAIGQV010016645.1:26408796-26420463 GCA_903798115.1 Danio jaintianensis | reverse complement strand
TTAATCTGTTGACTAGTGAGTAGATGAGTTTATCAGTTGACTAGTGACTAGATGAGTGTGAGTAGATGAGTTTATCTGTTGACTAGATAAGTGTGAGTAGATGAGTTTATCTGTTGACTAGTGAGTAGATGAGTACATATATTTACTATTGAGTAGATAATCCAACAAACATACATCATCCTTGCATCATGCTACTACACCGACACATTTTAGAAAGCCACAATGCATGAAATAGAGTTTGTGTAGATAGAATTTGTTTTCACATGCTTGCATAAACGTGTGTGAAGCAGATGAACCATGAAGAAGGCTTGAATATCATACTTGAGTCATTAACTACGCACACAGAAACACACACTCTCTCTCAGACACACACATACACACACACAGCTGGTTTCAGATGGTGCTGATCCTGGTATATTTCTATTAATACTAAGCCCTAGTAAAACTGAGAGAAGGTGATTAGTTTACCATCACAAGATATCAAAAAAACACCCTGTCAACAGTTTAACCTGAACATGGGTGAGATTCAAGTCAATTGACTCACAGGCAAAAAAAATAAAAAATGTAGGCCTAAATATTCATATATTTGAACTGCAGATACCCATTAAATTTTTAGTGTTTAATATAATCAAACTAATAAACCTGAAGCATATCATACTTCTTTAAAGATCTTGTAGGTCTTCTATAATAGGTTTACATACAGCCAAGGTCAAAAACCCTTTCATTTTGGCAAAATATCCACTGCAGCATCAGTTCTTTTCTCACAGTGTCTGAAATGGTTGGTTCAAGGTTCTGGTCTTCTCTAATCCCCTCTGTTCATATTGATCAGATGGCCCAGTTGTGATTAATCGGCCACTTACAGCAGGGGAACCCCAACCCCTGGGTCACGGCCCACTACCAGGTCATGAAAGAGTTGTTACTGGGTCACAAGAACACAAAATAACTATATTTGCAACCGTATTTTTTGTTGGTTTTTTTCATATTTTGACACAGTTCCTAGAGAAACGGAATATTAAATGAGAAAACAGTGGCCGTGGCTTGTTTTTTCTACTGCGAACTGATTGAATGTAGTAAAGTAGGCATTTCACTCAGAAAGATTGGGAAAAGGGTTTTGGGAGAGTTATTACAACATAACAGACACCTCCTCCTCACCATTTCTGTTTGAAATGACTCAAAGATTGTCTCAAGATTGTCTCATCTCAAAATGCTCAGTTCGGCCTGTGACATATATAAAACAATGTGAAGAAGGGCACTGCATGAGTGTAAAACAAACATCTCAGTTCTCACGATGGATATTATGTTGAGTTTTATTTAGTTTTAGTCTGTTGTTCCATGCATTTGTAATATAGATGCCATTTCTCGTAAATCAAATTCTTGTTCTAAATTTTAAATACTTGACGACACGTCCCCAACCCTAATTTGTGTTGTTTTTTATTCCACTACACTGAGTGCAATTGCTAATTCGCTGTTTGATTAGACTGATTACACGAGCTGGATTCACTGGTCAGATGCACTAGAAACATAGCACACCAGCTGGTTACAAGGGGTAATGCAAAAAGAAAAGCATCAACTAAAAATAAACAGATAATTATTTTTCATGAACACAAATATAGTTAATCGCTATATTTATATTTATATGACCCTTTAGCCCTTTTGATTTTCATCCATAATCACAGTGTCTGACAAAGCTCATGTATCTGTCCATCATTGCCAGTCTCTCTCTGTGTTTTTATTTCCACTAGACCAATCCATGAGCATTTTTTTGTCACCGCTGAGCACACACAGTCTTATGTGTCAGCATGAGAGTGTGTGCGATTCCCATAACAAAATGTTCTGCTAGTGGGCCAAACTGGAGGCTGGTACACACTGAAACACATACCGTACCAGGCAGAAATTTGGACCGTTCATTTCTACTAGTTCTCTTCATGTACTGTACTATAAGAGTGTTTACGCAAACAGATTGAGTTCATCCTGAGTTTGCGCAACGTGACGGCGGTGGGTCAGAGAAATGAGTTAACATACGTTTGCCACCCGTCACGGCTCAAAGGCACTGTTATGATGCAAACCTGATTGTTTTAGATTTCATTAAGTTTCAGCCTTCTCTTGTTTATCAAGACATGACAAACACAGCAACAAAAGATATAAGCAAAGCAGGGTATAAACAAATGAATGGTGCATTTTAATTTGCCAGGATTTGTTAAATATGTATGGTGGCAAGATTTTCAGATATGTTCCTTGCAGAAAACTGCTCATCTTGGAATATTTCAGGAACAATATTTTTGGTCAGTGTCTATAAAAAAATAGTTTAAAAATTTTATTAAAAACTATTAACAATAAATTTAAATTTATATATATATTTTATAAATGTTTTAATAAATTAATAATAAATAAAATGAATGAATGGATAAAGATATATGACAAATGAATAATAAATAAAATAAGGACTTTGCAGAATGGATAAATAAAATGCATGCTCAAATTAATGTATTTAAAAATAAATCAATATTAAATAACTGATATTTAACTCAGTGAGAAATTCAGTGGCATTCAGCTATCGCCTTCAAGTAAATAATCAAGTAAAAGATTAATAATAAATGACTAAATGCATTAGCTACTGTACATTAAAATGCATAAGTATTTTAAAAATATAATGAATATTAAATTAATTATATCTGTACAATATACAATATACACAAATAGTAAGAGTGTACTATTCAAAAGATTTATATATGTGACCCTAAACCATAAGTGTCCATTCTTTTAAGAAATCTGAAAGCTTGAATAAATAAGATTTACATTGATGTGTACTTTGTTAGGATAGGACAATATTTGGCTGAAAAACAACTATTTGAAAATCCAGAATCCAAAAGTGCTTTGCAATGCATATTACAAATCAAAAATTTAGTTTTGATATATTTACACTATGTAATTGACTAAATATTTAGACGGAACCTGATATTTACTTAATATTATAATAAGTATAGATTAGTATATTAAAGTATAGTAATAAATATATATATATATATTTGGGTATGAAAGAAAAATCTATTATTTTGAACCATACAATGTAATTCTGTCTATTGCCAAAAATATACCAGTACAAAATAAGACTGGCCTTGTGCTCCATCTGAATATTGTACAGTACCATCTCCCATATACAGTTGAAGTCAGAATTATTAGCCCTCCTGCATATCTTTTTCCCCAATTTCTGTTTAACGGAAAGAAATTGACATCTCCCCGTTTTTTATTACACTACACTGATTGCAATTGCTAAATTCGCTGTTTGACTAGACTGATTACACAAGCTGGATTCACTGGTCAGATGCACTAGAAACATAGCACAGTGACATAGGACACATTCTGGTTACAAGGGGTAACAGTAATACAAAAAGAAAAGCATCAAGTAAAATTAAACAGATTGTTATTTTTCATGAACACAAATATAGTTATCACTATATTTATATTTATAGCTATCCTTAGTGTAAACAGCCCTTTTGATTTTCACCCATACTCACAGTGTTTGACACAGCTCATGCGTCTATCCATCATTGCCAGTCTCTAATTCTGTCTATTGCCAAAAATATACCAGTGCAAAATAAGACAGCCTTGTGCTCTATCTGAATATTGTACAGTACCATCTCCCATATACAGTAGAAGTCAGAATTATTAGCCCTCCTGCATATCTTTTTCCCCAATTTCTATTTAACGGAGAGAAGATTTTTTTCAACACATTTCTAAGCATAATAGTTTTAATAACTCATTTAACTGATTTATTTTATCTTTGCCATGATGACAGTACATAATATTTGACTAGATATTCTTCAAGATACTAGTATTCAGATTAAAGGGACATTTAAAGGCTTAACTAGGTTAATTAAGTTAACTAGGCAGGTTAGGGTAATTAGGCAAGTCATTGTATAATGATGGTTTGTTCTGTAGACGACTGCAAAAAAAATATTGCTCAATAATATTGACCTTAAAATGGTTTTTAAAAAATTAAAACTGCTTTTATTCTAGCCGAAATAAAACAAGTAAGACTTTCTCCAGAAGAAAAAATATTATAGGAAATATTGTGAAAAATTCCTTGCTCTGTTAAACATCATTTGGGAAATATTTAAAAAAGAAAAAAAATAAGAAAAAAAAAAAAAAAATCACAGGAGGGCGAATCATTTTGACTTCAACTGTAACTGTATTTGGTAATGGGCCAAAATGCATTATGCTACAACAGCTAAATTTACATGTATATTCTTACTTCTGTAAGGAAAGGTTGAGTTTGTCTGTGCTGGCTTTAATCTTGTTTTGAGCCTCCAGATGGTTCATGCCATCAGTGCTGATGCCGTCGATGGACAGCACCAGATCTCCCACTGCAACTCCTGCTTTAGCAGCCTTTCCTGCATCCGTCAGCTGAAAAAAAGAGAAATAATTAATGGTAAAAACAACATCGAGACACATAGACAAGAAAATGACAAAGAAACAGTAAACAAACCAAATACACTGTAAAAATTGATGCAAAATGTGTATTGAACATTATTTTAATTTATGTAATTTATTTATGTATATATTTTCCCCCTTTTAATCATTTGGTTGATTTCTGATGTTTCATTCATTCATTCATTCATTCATTCATTCATTCATTCATTCGTTCATTCATTTTCCTTTGGCTTAGTCCCTTTATTCAGGGGTCGCCACAGCAGAATGAACCGCCAACTTATCCAGCATATGTTTTACACAGCGGATGCCCTTCCAGCTGCAACCCAGTACTGGGAAACACCTATACACACTCATTCACACACACACTCATACACTACGGCTAATTTAGTTTATTCAATTCACCTATAGCGCATGTGTTTGGACTGTGGGGGAAATCGGAGCACCCGGAGGAAACCCACGCCAACACGGGGAGAACATGCAAACTCCACACAGAAATGCCAACTGGCCCAGCCGGGACTCAAACCAGCAACAGTGCTAACCACTGAGCCACCGTGATTTTAACATTCATTTAACGATTTTCAACAGAAATTTTAGAATTCTGATTTCCTGCTCAATAAACATTTTTTATTATCAATGTCAAAAACAAATATTTCACAGAAACACATTTTTAAAGATTAATATAATGTTCATAAGAAAAACATTTATTTGAAATGAAAGCATCTTGTAATATTTGTAACATTATAAATGTCGGCGCTGTCACCTGTTGAATTAAAAATATAACTTTAATTAAAAACTAAGTATACACTGTAAAAAAAATTGTTGATTAACAGTTTCCGTATTTTGTGATTCACAAGTGTCTTCCGTTTATTTGCGGTTGTGAATTGCATTATGAGATTTGCATTATGTGAATTGCATTGTTGATCTCTCCTCTGTCGACTTTTGATGTTGAAAATTCAACTCTACAGTTTAACAAAGTGACTGTCACGATCAGGAGCGATCCAGGCTTGCAGATCGCTGGTAAACATTCACTTCACCCGGACTACAATCCTGCCACCATATGAACTACAAATCCTGTCATGCACCTCACACACATCTGTTCCGGTTCACCATTGATTAGACACACACAGCTCAAGGACTGATTACTCAGACTATATAGACTGCTCACTTTGTCACACACATTGCTGAGTCTTGTTGGTGTAAACCCTATAACATTACAAAGCGTTTTCCTGTTTTAGTCTGTTTGACCCTTGCCTTATTCTTTTGTTTTCGTTGTCTGCTGCCTGCATCAACCATTCGCCAGTGACCTGACTACGCTTCCGGTTTTCTTGTATGTACCCGTTTGCTCCTTTGTCTGCCCATTACCTGCCTGACTACTTCTTAATAAAACTGCACATGGATCCTCATCTTAGTTGTCCAGCGCCTTACATTACAGTGTCTTTTATTGACATTTTAGTAGTTATTATAATGGTTAAGAAATAATATATAGAGAAATGAGTCTGTAAAATAAAAGAAAATGTACTGGCAGATTATTACAAGGGTTTTGTAGCATAATATACAACACCAACCCAGACAATATATTACTTTAAACTAATATAAATGTTAATAAAAGTCACTTTTTCCAACTTTTCAAGATTAAAAGTTGTTGGAAGAAAGATCAAGCTCCCATAATGCAAGTCAAAAGCATAAATAACGGGGGAAAAAAAAAAATTAATTCATGAATCACAAAATACAGAAATTTACGGATATATTTTACTGTCTATACAACTCAAAAATGGACTAAAAACAGACATAAGCTGCACTTTTGAACTTGGCTAATGTTTCACAGTAAAAGCTTTAGGAAACAACATAAAAGGACTCACGTAGAGATTTACTACAAAGACAGCAGAGATTTCAAGGTAAACAACTCTGCTCTGAAACAGGACAAAAGTTCACGATTAGTGCAAAAAAAAAAGAAAAAATATAGTTTAAATGGTGTGTAAATCACAGCGGATGTCCCAGCAAACCTGAGCTCTGTGCGGTCGGGCCAATTCAAACAGAATTGAAGAAAAGATAAGTCTGAAATGCACAAGTTGAGCATGACATTACACTGGAAAAAAAAATCATTGGGTTTACTAAACATTTTTAAGGTTAGTGGTTGCAAACACGAGCGGCACAGTGGCTCAGTGGTTAGCACTGTCGCCTCACAGCAAGAAGGTCGCTGGTTCGAGTACCGGCTGGGTCAGCTGGCATTTCTGTGTGGAGTTTGCATGTTCTCCCAGTGTCTGCGTGGGTTTCCTCCGGGTGCTCCGGTTTCCCTCACAGTCCAAACACATGCGATATAGGTGAATTGGTGAATAGTTTATGTGTGTGAATGAGTGTGTATGGGTGTTTCACAGTACTGGGTTGCGGCTGGAAGGGCATACGCTGTGTAAAACAAATGACAGAATAGTTGGCGGTTCATTCCGCTGTGGCGACCTCTGAATAATAATGTACTAGTTGCTTTTAAGGGTGTGTGAACTGTCATTATCACTCACTTGATGATTGACTGCCTGATGAAGCCTAATAAAAAGCAGTTACAGCTGAAGTCAGAATTATGTGAATTTAGTTTTTTCTTTTTCAAATATTTCCCAAATGATGTTTAACAGAGCAAAGAATTTTTCACAGTATTTCCTATAATGTTTTTTCTTCTGGAGAAAGTTTTATTTGTTTTATTTAAGCTAGAAAAAAAGCAGTTTAATTTTTTAAAAACCATTTTAAGGTCAATATTATTAGCCCCTTTAAGCAATATTTGTTCTATTGTCTACAGAACAAACCACTGTTATACAATGACTTGCTTAATTAGCCTAACTTACCTAATTAAGCTAGTTAAGCCTTTAAATGTCACTTTAAGCTGAATACTAGTATCTTGAAAAATATCTAGTAAAATATTATGTACTGTCATCATGGCAAAGATAAATAATAAAGAGTTATTAAAACTATTATGTTTAGAAATGTGTTGAAAAATATCTTCTCTCCGTTACACAGAAATTGGAAAATAAATATACAGGGAGGCTAATAATTCAAGAGGGCTAATAATTCTGACTTCAACTGTACTTCATTCTGGAAGATTTATGAGCCGTTTTCCTCATGGTGACCAAAAAAAGGGTAAAAAATTACAGGTATTGCTATACTTGTGGTGACATTTGTTCCTCACAACGTAATGAACACCAGGACACACACACACACAATGTATACAAATTTAAAAAAACAAAAAATGAGAAGCAGTGAAATGTTCTCACTAGCCAGTTGTCTTTCCAAACATGTCATACTTGTATTTTTTGGTTAAATAAATGATGACAGAAAAAAAACAATGGCTATGGATATATTTACATGCACTGATTTTCACCAATCTGAATGAATTGATTCCGATCGCAGATCTGTTTACATGTACTCTAAATATTGTAATCTGATTCAAATATTCATGTATATGTCATTTCATTTATTTACAGTTGAGGGGCGGCGCAGTGGGTAGCGCTGTCGCTGGTTCGAGCCTCGTCTGGGTCAGCTGGCATTTCTGTATGGAGTTTGCATGTTCTCCCCGTGTTCGCGTGGGTTTCCTCCGGGTGCTCCGGTTTCCCCCACAGTCCAAAGACATGCACTATAGGTGAATTGGGTAAGTTAAATTGTCCGTAGTGTATGTGTGTGAATGAGAGTGTGTGTTTCCCGGTGATGGGTTGCAGCTGGAAGGGCATCCGCTGCGTGAAACATATGCTGGATAAGTTGGCGGTTCATTCCGCTGTATCGACCCCCAGTTGAAGTCAAAATTATTCGCCCGTCTGTGAATTTTATTTTCTTTTTCAAATATTTCCCAAATGATGTTTAACAAAGCAAGGACTTTTTCACAGTATTTTCTTTAATATTTTTTGTTCTGGAGAAAGTCTTATTTGTTTCATTCGGCTAGAAAAAAAAAGCAGTTTTTGAATATTATTAGCCCCCTTAAGCAATATTTTTTTTCGATTGTCTACAGAACAAACCATCGTTACAGAATGATTTGCTTAATTAGCCTAATTTACCTAATTAAGCTAGTTAAGCCTGTAAATGTCACTTTAAGCTGAATACTAGTATCTTGAAAAATATCTAGTCAAATATTATGTACTGTCATCATGCCAAAGATAAAAGAAATCAGTTATTAGAAATGAGTTATTACAGTTTTCTTAGTTGTTTACACACAATTACTTGTATTTCAGACACAATGACTACAACATGTAACTGATGCACCAACCCCCTGAACCAATTCTGCTAAACTACAAGCACAATTCCTGCTTTACACTCAAAAAACACGCTTTTTTCCAAAACACTACACACAATTCTCTGCATTTGGCACAATTTTCATGAAGAAAATCTTGTTTTCAAAAGGAACACACTGTCATTCAAAATTGTAAAGTCAGTTGCCATACTTTGCATACTAACTCATCACATGGGTAAACACCTGTCACACATAATTGCAATTTAGAAATCAGAGCTTTATAAAAGGGCAACAGGTGAGCTCTTCGGTTTTGGAGCAATGGATGCCAACGTTGGAAACAGAGGCAGAGCCATAGGAGTGAGAGTAAGAGGAGGACAAGGAAGGCCAAGGAACGTAATCTCTGATGAGATCAAAGCCACTTTGGTTGACCATGAGGCCACGTTATGTGCAGTTTTGTGTTGGTTGGGATGAACACTGTGTACACTGTTTTTGTGGGAAAAATACAGTAAAATATATTTGGTACCGTGTATTTGTGTGTTTTGTATAAAAATAATATTCTGAAATATTTTACAATGAACTTATGTAGGCCTATGTACTGTCTATAGCAAGTGTAACACTGAACAAAAAAAGGCTTACAGTAAATCATTATGACGAATGGAGAAGAAGTGGTCAGTGTTTTACATTAAGCACATCAGTGATCAACTGGTTCTTATAAATGTCTATTCATGTGATGGTTTGTGTGTGTCATTTGAAAGCAAAATACCATTTTGAGAAGAAATTACATTGTTTTGAATGTAAAGTTTCATTTTGCAGGATAATTGAAGGGTTTTGCCCAATGTGTGCGTGTTTTTTGATTTGTGTGTAGAGTTCTGACAATATGAGGCATGTTTTCAGAAAATGTGTGTAAACAATTGGGAAAAACTGTAAAACTATTATGTTTAGAAATGTGTTGAAAAAAATCTTCTCTCCGTTAAACAGAAATTGGGGGAAAAATATATACACAGGGGCTAATAATTCAGGAGGGCTGATAATTCTGACTTCAACTGTACAGTCGTGGCCAAAAGTTTTGAGAATGAAACAAATATTAGTTTTCACAAAGTTTGCTGCTAAACTGCTTTCAGATCTTTGTTTCAGTTGTTTCTGTGATGTACTGAAATATAATTACAAGCACTTCATACGTTTCAAAGGCTTTTATCGACAATTACATGACATTTATGCAAAGAGTCAGTAAAATGGTTGTGTTTTTGGGCAAAATTGTGAGTGAGCCCACTCCCTTGGATGAGAAGCAACCCCACACATGAGTGGTCTCAGGATGCTTTACTGTTGGCATGACACAGGACTGATGGTAGCGCTCACCTTTTCTTCTCCGGACAAGCCTTTTTCCAGATGCCCCAAACAATCGGAAAGGGGCTTCATCTGAGAATATGACTTTGCCCCAGTCCTCAGCAGTCCATTCGCCATACTTTTTGCAGAAGATCAATCTGTCCCTGATGTTTTTTTGGAGATAAGTGGCTTCTTTGCTGCCCTTCTTGACACCAGGCCATCTTCCAAAAGTCTTCACTGCGTGCAGATGCGCTCACACCTGCCTGCTGCCATTCCTGAGCAAGCTCTGCACTGGTGGGACTCCGATCCCGCAGCTGAATCCTCTTTAGGAGACGATCCTGGCGCTTGCTGGACTTTCTTGGACGCCCTGAAGCCTCCTTAAAAAGAATTGAACCTCTTTCCTTGAAGTTCTTGATGATCCTATAAATTGTTGATTTAGGTGCAATCTTAGTAGCCACAATATCCTTGCCTGTGAAGCCATTTTTATGCAACGCAATGATGGCTGCACGCGTTTCTTTGCAGGTCACCATGGTTAACAATGGAAGAACAAGGATTTCAAGCATCACCCACCTTTTAACATGTCAAGTCTGCCATTCTAACCCAATCAGCCTGACATAATGATCTCCAGCCTTGTGCTCGTCAACATTCTCACCTGAGTTAACAAGACGATTACTGAAATGATCTCAGCAGGTCCTTTAATGACAGCAATGAAATGCAGTGGAAAGTTTTTTTCAGGATTAAGTTAATTTTCATGGCAAAGAAGGACTATGCAAGTCATCTGATCACTCTTCATAACATTCTGGAGTATATGCAAATTGCTATTATAAAAACTTAAGCAGCAACTTTTCCAATTTCCAATATTTATGTAATTCTCAAAACTTTTGGCCACGACTGTAGATATAATTGAAGGAATGAAAAAATATACAGATTTTGATAGCTTCTAAAAAATGAAAAAAAAAGTCCCACGACCGCAGTCTGATTTCAGTCTTAAACCACTGGAGTGCTCTTCAATTATCACATGACCACCTCTTTAATAAGATTATCTTGTACAAACACAAAAGCCTACAGATGGCAGACATGTGTGCTCAGCTGTCTTCTATACACCACACACTGTAAACACTGGAGACTACAACACATTCATCATTGTTCTGCCGCTGTCCTGCATGAAAGCACCGCTTGGAAACAGTTGTGTGGTAGAAAGACAAAAACCTGCTCAAAAAACATGTGGGAGAAATATGCAACAGTGACGGTTTAATGCTGCAATAGTGCAAAAGCATGTGGAGTGGAGTGTATGTGTGTACTGTGTGTGTGTTTGGTATATGTGTGTGTGGTGTGGTGTGAATGCGTGGTGTGTACTGTGTGTGTGGTGTACAGTGTGTGTGTGTGTGTGCGTGTGTGTGAGAGAGAGAGTGTGTGTGTGTGTGTGTGCGTCTGTGTAGGTTGTGTATGTGTATGTGGTGTGGTAAGTGTGGTGTGTGTGTGTGTGTGCGTGTGTGTGCGTGTGTGTGTGCGTGTGTCTGTGCATGTGTGTGGTGTGTGCCTATGTCTGTGTGTGTGCGTATTCTTGTGTGTCTGTGTGGTATGTGCGTTTGTACGTGTGTGTGTGTGTGTGTGTTTGTGTGTGTAAGGTGTGAAGGTGTGTAGTGTGTGTGTGTATTTGTCTGTGTGTGTGTGTGTGTGTGTGTCTGTGTGTGTGTGTGTGTGTGTGT
>CAIGQV010016645.1:26357482-26367913 GCA_903798115.1 Danio jaintianensis | reverse complement strand
ACACACACACACACACACACACACACACACACACACACACACACACAAAATGAAGATAATCCTGGTAGACTCATACTGTGTGTGTGTGTGTGTGTTGTGTATACATAAATTTATATATAATTATAAGATATAAATATAAGAAATATATATTTGTTTGTTGTATTTACAGTTGTAATCAGAATTATTAAACCCCTTGAATTTTATTTCTTTTTAAAATATTTCCCAAATTATGTTTAACAGAGCAAGGAAATTTTCACAATATGTCTGATAATATTTTTTCTTCTGGAGAAAGTCTTATTTCTTTTTTCGGCTAGAATAAAAGCAGTTTTTATTTTTTTAAAACCATTTTAAGGTAAAAATTATTAGTCCTCTTTAGCTATATTTTTTTCTATAGTCTACAGAACAAACCACTGTTATACAATGACTTGCCTAATTACCCTATCCTGCCTAGTTAACCTAATTAACCTAGTTAAGCCTTTAAATGTCACTTTAAGCTGTATAGAAGTGTCTTGAAAAATATCTAGTCAAATATTATATACTGTCATCATGGCAAAGATAAAATAAATCAGTTATTAGAAATGAGTTATTAAAACTATTATGTTTAGAAATGTGTTGAAAAGATCTGCTCTCCGTTAAACAGAAATTGGGGAAAAAATAAACAGGGGCTAATAATTCAGGGGGTTTAATAATTCTGATTGCAACTGTAGATATTTACAAAGTGTTTAAGCTCTGCAAAAAAAAATTGTTTAAAAATGTAAATCAAAATATTTATAAAAAAAGACAAAAACTATATTTATTTATGTTTTATTTTTTCTTCCAAAACACATAAAAACACTTTTGCAGAAATTTCTCAAATGAGGTCATGAGGTCAATGTGTGCAAAGGCGTAAAGTACAATATATATTTATATCTATACATATATTTTCTATGTACAAACTGTATTTTTTGGACAATAAATGTTAAACAATTTTGTCAAAATGAAAACAAATATGATGTTTTTATTCAAAACAAACTCATAATTTCTTTTGACCAAATTTATCAATAAAATAGCTCTTAAAATTCAATTTTGTCAAAAGGAAAATATGGTTTTATTTTAAAAATGTTTATAATAAAAGACTTACCATTTCTTTTGACACAAAAATGTAATATATATATGATTAAAAAAAGTTGCATAATTTCTTAAATTATACATTAGATAATAATACATTAAATAATAATTTCTTAACAAACAATTATCAATAGAACAATTTTGCAAAAAAGCACAAATTTAGAAATTTGATTTTGATTGTAATGTAATAATGTGCACCTTTTGTAAAGCCGTTTTGTAACAATAATTATTATGAAGAGCTATACAAATAAACTTAAATGCAACTGAATTAAAATAAATTGAAATATATGATCTGTAATTAAAACAAAAGCTATTTCATTAATTAACTTGACAAAATTTGTCAATAAAAACAAGTTTCAATAAACAAATTAGATTTTTTTTTTACTAAAGTTATATAATTTATTTTGACAAAAACTATCAATAAGAAATATTTTAAATTTGTTAAAGAACAAATAGGTTTATCTTTAATCCAAACAAATATTTTAGAATTTTTTTGCAAACAAAATTGTTAATAAAATGATTTTTTGATACATATTTGTTTCAAAATATGTGATTTTTGGTCAAAGCGTATTTTTTGTAACATCATGAGACCCATATTTTCATTAAAAAATGCTTCTAATATATGATCTATAATTAAAACAAAAGCTATTTCATGAATGAACTTGACAAAATTTTGACAAAAAGTTTTAATATATGACCTGTAATTAAAATAAAAGCTGTTTTATGAATTAACTTGACAAAATTTGTCAATAAAAACAAGATTCAATAAACAAATTTGAAAAAAGTTTTTAATTAAAAATTACAAATAGGTTTATCTTTTTTAATAAAATGATTTTGTGCTAAATATTTGTGTCAAAATGTGTAATTTTTGGTCAAAGCGTATTTTTATAACATCATTAGACCCATATTTTCATTTAAAATGCTTCTAATATATGATCTATAATTAAAACAAAAGCTATTTCATGAAATAACTTGACAAAATTTTGACAAAATGTTTTAATATATGATCTGTAATTAAAACAAAAGCTATTTTATGAATTAACAAAATTTGTCATTAAAAACAAGTTTCAATAAACAAATTAGATTTTTTTTTAACCAAAATTATATAATTTATTTTGACAAAAACTGTCAATAATACATATTTTCAATTTGTTAAAGAACAAATAGGTTTATCTTTAATCAAAACAAACATTTTATATATTTTTTTTAAACAAAATTGTTAATAAAATGATTTTTTGATACCTATTTGTTTCAAAATATGTGATTTTTGGTGAAAGCGTATTTTTCATTAGACCCATATTTTCATTAAAAATGCTTCTAATATATGATCTATAATTAAAACAAAAGCTATTTCATGAAATAACTTGACAAAATTTTGACATCAAGTACAAATAGGTTTATATTATCTTTAATCAAAACAAACATTTTATAATTTTTCTAAATAATAAAATGATTTTTTGTTAAATATTTGTGTCAAAATGTGTGATTTTTGGTCAAAGGCGTATTTTTATAACATCATTGAACCTATATTTGCATTAAAATATACAATTTTCAGTAACACTTTACAATAAAATGACATTAGTTAAGGTTAGTCAATGTATTCACGAACACAAACAAACAATAACCAATACATTTATTACAGTATTTATTCTAAATATATCTTTGTTAATGTTAGTTAATGAAAATAAAGTTGTTCATTATACTTCACTTTAACTCACAGTTCATTAATTTGGATTTTAATAATGCATAGTAAATATTAAGTTATGATTAATAAATGCTGTACAAGTCACTCACTCACTATCATTCGGCTTAGTCCCTGATTTATCATGCTGTACAAGTATTGTTCATTATTAGTTCATGCACTGTGGCTCAGTGGTTAGCACAGTCGCCTCACAGCAGGAAGGTCGCTGGTTCAAGTCCCGGCTGGGTCAGTTGGCATTTCTGTGTGGAGTTTGCATGTTCTCCCGTGTTGGCGTGGGTTTCCTCCGGGTGCTCCGGTTTCCCCCACAGTCCAAACACATGCGCTATAAGTGAATTGGGTAAACTAAATTGGCAGTAGTGTATGTGTGTGTGTGTGTGTGAGAATGTGAGAGTGTATGGGTGTTTCCCAGTACTGGGTTGCAGATGAAAGGGCATCTGCTGTGTAAAACATATGCCGGAATAGTTGGTGGTTCATTATGCTGTGGCGACCCCTGATGAGGGACTAAGCCGAAGGAAAATGAATGAATTAAATGTTAGTAAATGCGTTAACTAACATTAACTAATGAAAACTTCTTGTAAAGCGTGACCCAATTTTGCGAGAACAAAAGGAAAATATAGGATTTTAAATAAAAAAAAAAAACCTAATTTATTTTTACAAAAATAAAAAGGTTTCAATAATCAACCTCAGTTGTCGGTTATCAACATTTGACCATCGGGCACAAAATCCGCACCTCTAAAGCACTCCTCGTCTCTCCTTCGCACTGGATGAAAGCCTGTATGCTTGTTTATTGATCAGCTGGCATCTCCTTCATGTATCTGCTGGAGTTGACTGATGGACAGAAGCTTTTCCATGGGGTTTGCTGCTTCGTGGATCAGATCTGCACTCCTGCTCTTCTGCTTGCTGGACATGACCATCGGTGCGGCTGCGATGGAGAAGGAGCCCGAGACCAAATCTCGCTCACAGAGACTGAGAGACTCCTTCATCTGCACTGGAGGCTGTAAACACACACACGCACGCACGCAAACACGCACATACACACACACACACGTTTTTTGTGAATTGTGGAAACATTCCATAGGTTTACATTGTTTTTTTTATATTTTTAAACATTTAATTATTATTTTTTTCAAAGCTTTAACAAAACACTTTGTACAATCAAGGTTGTAATTTGTCCCTATGATGATCCTTGTCGCCAAAATAAATTAACAAACAAATTAAATTAAAATGAAATTGCAACAGAAATAGATGAAAATATAATAAAGCAAAATGAAATAAAATAACATATTTACAAAAATAAATAAATAAACTTTACAGTATTGCATACATTTACAATTAGACAATATCAATTGTAAAAATAATTCAAAATAAATAAATACCTACATGGCTATACACATCAACAATCTGACATATTTATAGTGGTCTTCTACATAAATATATGAGACCAAACAATATTGGTGATCATATTTAAACCTGTTTGCACAAATATCTTTATATAAATCAGTTAAAGGGGAGAGTTTTACTTTTTTCAAAATATGTGATCATAGGTTGCCATGTCTCATCAAATTTTTGGACAGATCCCTTCATTAAATATTAAATTTTTTCTCATTTCAAATATAAAACCAGATCACACATCCACATAGAAGCTTTAGGTGGGACTGCTGATTTCCACTCAAGTAATATTCTTCTCCTCGCTAATAAAGTAGCGAAGGCAATACCATTTTTTACCGGTTTACATTGTTTTTATATTGTACAAACTGTATTTTCTATAGTCCTCCTACCCAACCTTATCCCTAAACCCAACCTTCACAGAAAAATGTGTAGTTTTACTTTCTGTAAAACTCATTCTTGCTATCAGGGTGTCTCTCGTTTCTGCTCTGCATTCATCCAATCATCAATCGTCCTTCATTTTGTTAGTATCACCCATCTTTCAACAGTCCAATCGGTTCCCAAAGAACGAAATCATTCACCACCCTACGTTTTTTTTTTCTCATTTCAGGTCTGTTTCAAGTAGATGTAGGCCTACGTCATGATAGAGAGAAAAAAAAGGATCTTATCTTTCATTTTATGATGGCTTTAACTAAACCAACCACCAAAGAGAAGAATTACAACATTACAGACTTTGAATATATAGAAAGTCAGAAAAAAATACACAATTGTGTGAAGCTAATGGCTTTTGTAAAGCAAATAAATACAATCCTGTACATGATTATGAAACAAAAATGATGAGGAAATCTAAAACTATTCATTTGAGTAATAAGGAAAGCACTTGACAATTCTCAGCTTTTCTGGATTTATTGAATTAATTAGGTATGTGTTTAAGAAAAATGTTAATATATGTTCAATCATTCATTTTCCTTCGGCTTAGTCCGATTTATCAGGGGTCACCACAGCGGATGCCCTTTCAGCCGCAACCCAGTACTGGGAAACACCCATACACACACTCATACACTACGGCCAATTTAGTATTTCAATTCACCTATAGCACATGTCTTTGGACTGTGGGGCAAACCGGAGCACCCGGAGGAAACCCACGCCAACACGGGGAGAACATTCAAACTCCTCACAGAAATGCCAACTGACCCAGCCGGGACTTAAACCAGCGACCTTCTTGCTGTGAGGCGACAGTCTAACCACTGAGCCACACTGTAAAAAAAAAATCCTGGTTGCCTTAAATTTTTAAGCTGAATCAAATTAACCAGCTTGTGTTACTTATAAAATTAAGTTAGAACACGATTAACTTAGTTTAATAAGTTAAAATGACCTAAAAACATACGCTGTCAGGACTAATTGATCATATAACTTTTTACAGTGCACAGCGCCGCCCCGCTAATGTATGTTTTATTCTATAAATGTCTGAAAAACAAAAATTCCGGAATTTAAAATAAAAATGTTGACGTTTAATATAATTTCAGACAAAATTTCTTTCAGACACGTTTATATTAATTTATTAAATGTTCTTCAAAACTTCAGAAGAGTTACGAAATCATTATTTGGTGAAATAAGTGAAGTTTATTTATAAACTAATTTCGAGAGGATCACGTGCTTATGATTGCTTGAGGCTTGTCCCGCATTATTCAATTTATGATTCACCAATCAGACGATTCCTAAGCCACTATAAATACCCTAGTTCCATATAACAGCCATCTTCGTTTTGAAGAATCCCCCCTTCCACCCCTACTCCTCCTCCTTTCCTAGATGGGTGGCACGGTGGCCCAGTGGTTAGCTCTGTTGCCTCACAGCAAGAACATCACTGGTTCTAGTCCTTACCAAGCCAGCCGACGTTTCTGTGCAGAGTTTACACGTTCTCCCCGTGCTCACATGGGTTTCCCCCGGGTTCCCCGGTTTCCACCCACCGTCCAAAAACACGCAACTTAAGTTAATTGACTAATCCAAATCAGCACCATAGACATGCTCTTAGTAAGTAGTTATCTCTTAAGAGCAATCACTATCTGTTCGTTAGCTACTACAGCAGGGGAGTTCTCGAGATCTACCTGAGCTCAAACTCCCCTCTCGCCTTGCAAACGGGAGGGAGCCCCTGGCTTGAGGATCTTATGAGCTCAGGGCTCTCTCCCGGGACAGCATGCCAAACAAGCCTTATAAACAATCATCAGCTAAGTGTGAACTCTTGAAACAGTATTTTCTATCACAACAAATGAAAAAAAAGGTATTTTGACCAATAGTTATTTTCTGCACCAAAAAAACTCTAAATTCAAGAAGAAACTCAAGAAACTCAGAAAAAAATCTGGCCTTTATAGAGTAAAAGGTCTGATAACAGTTTTCAAAGAAATGTCATTAGTAGTTTAAAGAATAGATTATTGTATTATTACGTAGAAGATTCATTCATTCATTTCAGCTGCAACCCAGTACTGGGAAACATCCATACACACTCATTCACACTCATACACTACGGCCAATTTAGCTTATTCAATTCACCTATAGCACATGTCTTTAGACCTTTGGACTGTGGGGAAAACCGGAGCACCCGGAGGAAACCCACGCCAACACAGGGAGAACATGGAAACTCCACTCAGAAATGCCAACTGGCCCAGCCGGGACTCGAACCAGCAACCTTCTTGCTATGAGGCGACAGTGCTAACCACTGAGCCACCATGTTGCCCATGTAAAGATTATTAATAGATTATTATTATGTAGAAAATTTTAGTTTTCCTCAAACACAACTAACACAAATTGTGAATCCAGAGAGTTTTCAAGCAATCTGTCAATTTTTCCATAGCTCTATACATCCTCAAAAAAACTAAATCACATGAGCGTAATATTAAAATCACATGTAGAACACACATAACACACACATTTCTTTTTAACACACCTCCTGTGATTTACCATGTGATGCTCATTTTAAAAAAAGTGTGGGCTGATGACTTTAACATAAGCACAGACAACTGATTAACACCCTCAGAGCTCACAACAGATCTGTCTATAATGATTCATAAGCAGAAAATTGATGATGTTTTAACTGAACCTCACCTTCTCTATAAGCAGTGAGGAACATTTGAGGATCCGCCGTTTAGAAAAGCCTTTAAATGACACTTTTGGCCTGTTCTCTATCAGGTCCAGTTCCACTTCTCCCTTTACCTGCAATCACACAGAGAGAAGCAGCCGTCCGCCATTAGAGATTTTGTGCTGTATCTGCTGAAGATAATGTCAGAGACTAATATATTGCATGTTTTTTTTTTAATTCAATGTGTTTTTGGCCTTATCTTTGTAATTATTTGTCAATTTTACTAGCAGAATCTAAATGAAAACTCTTTTTCTTTCAGCACCAATTTTGATTGAAGCCACATACAGATGGTGTTTTCTACTGTACCATAGTGCTGTGGAGTCTGTTCTTGGACACAGAAGACTGTCTGCTGACGCTGGAGTCCTGAGCGGAGGCATCGCTGTTGGTGGAGGAGGACAGACCGTCTTTCTGAGAGCGAGACAAACATGACAGACCGGGCACCTTCTCAGCTAATGTGGCTCTGAGAGAAAAAACACAGGAATTAACATCATGATGATGAGATATAAGCAATTTCTCATAAAGCAGCTTTAAATAAACTGTGAGGAAATTTAACGAACCAGTTAATTTATATAAAACTATTTTACACAAAGCATTAGAAATATTAAGTGTGATATTTACTCTGAGTGTCATTTTTAGGCCATTTCTTCCATTTTCCTTCGGCTTAGTTCCTTTATTCATCAGGGGTCGCCACAGCGTAATGAACCACCAACTTACCTAGCACATGTTTTACGCAGCGGATGCCCTTTCAGCCGCAACCCAGTACTGGGAAACACCCATACACACTCATTCACACACATACACTATGGACAATTTAGTTTATTCAATTCACCTGTACCGCATGTCTTTGGATTGTGGGGGAAACCTGAACACCTGGAGGAAACCCACGCCAACACGGGGAGAACATGCAAACTCCACACAGAAATGCCAACTGACCCAGCCGGGACTCGAACCAGCGACCTTCCTGATGTGAGGCGACAGTGCTTACCACTGAGCCACTGTGCCACCCCCATACCATTTCTTATAAAGCAGTTTTTAGAAATAATCAGGATACACAGTACATCTTAAATTATATAAATTATTAAATTATATACATATATATATATATATTTATATTTATTTTATAGATTTATTTATATATATATAAATATAATTAGTAATAAAAACGGCGATGAAATTGTAAAACATTTTCTTACATGGTTAAAGACAATATAACACTTTAGACTATTAAAATTATTAATAAAAGTCAAACTTTTCAAGATTTAAAGTTGTTGGAAGAAAGATCCAGGCCCCATAATGCAATTCAAAAGCATAAATAAACAGGGGGAAAATTTTTTAAACATGAATCACAAAATACAGAGAACTGCAAATTTATTTTTTAGGTCATTTCTCATAGAGAAAGCAGTTTTTAGAAGTATACAGTATACACTACAGTACATTATTCTTTTTTTGTTTGTTTCTAAAAACCGTAATAAAATTGTTAAACCAACAAACAACATTATTTTACTGTAGTTAGTTAGTTAGTTAGTTTATTTATATAGCACATTTTTTACAACACAACGTTGCCTGTGCTGAACACATTCATTCATTCATTTTCTTTTCAGCTTAGTCCCTTTATTAATCTGGGGTCGCCACAGCGGAATGAACCGCCAACTTATCCAGCATATGTTTTGTGCAGCGGATGCCCTTCCAGCTGCAACCCATCACTGGGAAACATCCATACACATTCATTCACACACATACACTACGGACAATTTAGCTTACCCAATTCACCTATAGCGCATGTCTTTGGACTTTGGGGGAAACCGGAGCACCCGGAGGAAACCCACGCGAACACGGGGAGAACATGCAAACTCCACACAGAAATGCCAACTGACCCAGCCGAGACTCGAACCAGTGACCTTCTTGCTGTGAGGCGATTGGGCTACCCACTGCGCCACCGCGTCGCCGTGCTGAACACAATCAATACTAATTAAAATAAGTCCTACATCACATTCATAACAATTAAAACATAAGACAAACCCCTCAACAATAAAAAGGCTCAAATGCTAAAGAACAAAGACGCAGTTTCAGAAGCTTTTTAAAAACAGATAAAGTTGGAGCGTGTCTAACGTGGAGTGGAAGCTTGTTCCAGAGTTTTGGGGCGATAACAGTAAAAGCCAGATCCCCACTTCGCTTACACCGGGACCTTGGTACAGAAAGAATAAACTGATCAGAAGACCTTGAGAGTCAACTGAGAGTGACCTACCAGGATTATATACATGTAGTGGGATATGTGCTCATGCAACCCACACCAACACGGGGAGAACTTGCAAACTCCTCACAGAAATGCCAACTGACCCAGCTGAGGCTCGAACCAGCGACCTTCTTGCTGTGAGGCGATTGTGCTACCCACTGCGCCACCGTGTTGCCCCATTTCATTTATTTCAATAATAAAAAATTATCAATGCAGTACAGTTTTTGTTTCTCTGAAACGTTCCTGATTGTGTATTTTGTGTGTTTTAAGACATGTTTACCTGTATTTGTTGTGAATTATGGCGTATATGAAGGGGTTGTAGATGGCCGATGATTTGGCGAGGACGGCTGGCAGTGTTTTTTGAGTAGGGTGTGAGAACGTCTGCATGCCTGAAACACAGAGGACACACACTCTTCAACTCAACACATGTAGGTCATTCAGAAAGTGCAGCACTGCAGACAGAAAGACAGAGATTACAATCTTTCATAATCACTGAGCACTTCATACAGCTGTGCACAGCTTAACAGACACTAGATCACACACACACACACACACACACACACACTCACACACACACACACACACACGTGCACTCACTCACTCACGCACGCACGCACGCACGCACGCACGCACGCACGCACACACACACACACACGAACATGCACACGCACACACCCCTTATGCACACAGTAGCACACAGTAGCACACTTACACAATACACACAAACACACACAAAGCACATGCACAAAACCTGAACAGACAACTTACACACACTCAAAACTTATGCACACATGCTCACGCAAACACACACACACACGCAGATACACACACACACACACACACACACACACACACACACACACACACACA
>CAIGQV010016645.1:26325894-26340754 GCA_903798115.1 Danio jaintianensis | reverse complement strand
ATACTTGGCCACACTACACTTCACTTCACTTCACTTCACTTCATCTAGTTTTCGTCGATAGAAACTTGTTAGTCACAAAAATTATGACAAACTTTTCGTCAACTAAATTAACACTGATGTACAGTATATAACTTTAAGCCTAATCCATATTCTAACCCCAACCATATAATAAGTACATGTAATTAATTAATTAATTAAAATTACTCATTAGTTAAGTCAAGTCAGGTCCAGTCAAGTTGAGCTTTATTGCCATTCCTACATGTGTGGACATAAAGTGGAACGAAATGTGTCTCACAGGACCACGGAGCTACATAAATAAACATAATCATAAATATGAACAACACTGGACGTAAGAGTTATTTTAAACCTATACATCACTAACATACCCAACCCAGGCTCATTTTTTATACGTACCCCTGCATACATTTCTGGACAGCGTGAAAGATGTCCACCAGAGGCCGCTGTGCATGCTTTTTCAGATCTCAAATTTCTCTAGCGAGTGCCATTCGCGCCTGCTCTTCTCGCGTAAATCCACCAGAGGCCGATGAACTGACCGACCAACCGACCGATACCCCCACCCACCCCCTTGCCTACACCCAACTGATAATGTTTTCGAAAGCACCGATTGACCCACCCACAGTGTTTTCAAAAGCAATCCAGAAAAAGAAAAACCCTCGTGGATGCCTGATTTTTACCACATTTCCAGATTTTACCACATTCTCACCCTGTTATTTACTTGTTTATTTTATTTTTTGCCTTTTGTTTTTGTTTTACCTGCTTTCTGGAACCATTCTTCGTCAGACTCAAACCTCGTTGTAGTGGTCAACTCTGCTCTGCATTTCAAGTCTGCTGATGTCAAGGTGAGCCACTGGGCAAACTGGTAACAGCAGAAAAGCTGTTCATACGGAGGTAAGCGGTCAGCTGGTAATCATGAAAAGGAACGGCGTCGTACCGCCCTGTAGCGCTCTCCAGAGATGTACACAGGGGTACGTTTTCACAATGAGCCTGTGTTGAACATAGCGGACCGATGATCTAACTGTACTTACTACTAACTATACATACCTAAACTACACACATAACCTAAGACAGACTACACAAGTACTTTAACATAAGACAGAACAATATCGTGCAATATATTGTGCAGAAGAGGTATGTAAGGTTGAAGAAAACCAGTAGTGCAGTATGATTTGTGGTACATTAACAAGTAAACATTGTTTTCCTTATTGCGTCCTTGTAAGATGGAGTTTAAGTAAAGTGTCTGGTGCATATGGAGGGAAGAGTGTTTCTACAGGTGGTTTGTCAAGCCCACTCACCTGTGTGAAGCTCACACTTCAGAAATGCAAAATGTTTTTTTTCTAGAGATATGGAGTGATTAAATGAATAGTTACACGATAACTATGTCACCTTAAAATAAAGAGTAGCCAATTATAGGTAATATATGTGCATGTACATTCCAATGGTTGAAAAATATATATGCAAACCTGCATTTTTGTAATATTTTGAAATATAAGTTGCATATATGATACATATTTATATATATGTGAAATCCAATTATGAACTTGTTTGCCATAAATGTCATTTGCATATATTGCCAAATTTCTAGATAAGGAGGTGAAACTCTTTTTCCTCTCTATGCAATCTCAGGATTGGACAGAGCCAATAATTCTTTTCTTTTTCTCTTTTTAATAAAAGAGAGGACAGCAAAAGCATCCTCACTGCTTGAAGACTCAATTTTGTATTGTTGGCTTATATGATAATTAATTAATCAATATGCACCAGGCGCAGAGTGCTTGACAAATATGAAAATGTGGTCAAGAATTTGCCAATTTTGAGCCATTTTCGCTAGGTTTATTATTTACAGAAATTTTTTTTGGGTCAAAAGTGTTTGTCTTAGAATTTGGCATTTGATTAATGACTTCATATTCTATTCAGTGTAATAAAGAAATAAACTAAAGATTAAAATAATTACCCAGTTCTCCAAACATCCACTCCTTATACAGGCAGTTGATGAAGAAGATTGGAGATTGTGTGATGGCCATGAGGAAATCACTGACCGCCAGGTTCATGATGAAATAATTTGGTAGGCTTCGCAACTTTTTGTTACTGCAAAAAAAAAAAAAAAAAAAAAAGTTAAAACAGACAGTACACTGCTTATGAACAATGAATGTTTTGATACTTTTACTTACACAGTAAATGACAATGTAAGATATTATTAAGAATGTTTGGACTTTTGTTATTTGGACAAAAGGTATGTCAGTGATAATCACAACCGTTTCATAACCAGCAGTCTTCAAAATATCTTCTTTTGGGTTTTTTAGAATTAAAATAATTGCAGAGGTAAGCTTTCAAATATATTTTTACATTTCTAAATAAAAACAAATGGACATAATATAGATTTTCAACAATATATGGATGGTTTAGGCGTCGTGGGTAGCACGATCGCCTCACAGCAAGAAGGTCGCTGGTTCGAGGTGAATTGAATAAACTAAATTGGCCGTGGTGTATATGTGTGAATGAGTGTGTATGGGTGTTTCCCAGTACTGGGTTGCAGCTGGAAGGGCATCCGCAAAACATATGCTGGATAAGTTGGCGGTTCATTCCACTGTGGCGACCCCTGATGAATAAAGGGACTAAGCCGAAGGAAAATAAATGAATGAATGAAAATAAAAAAGAAGTTACATGAGGTCAATGAGGGTTATTTGCTAAAGCAGCCATCAAACAGATCAAACACTCCATTGACTCTCATTCTATTGATATCCTGCAGTTCTAGGGATTCCCGGAATTCCTGGAAAAGAAGTCAATTTCCTTCCACTCGTTACAAAAGCCTATGATGATTACAATAATTGCATTCATTTATGTAAATACATTTCAACTGGTTATTTATATCTCATTCACAGTATTCCTAATTTCCAGCACATCTGGCCTATTTTCAATACAATGGAAGCGGTTTTTGAAAATGAGGATTATGGCTATCCAGTGACGGTAACTTTAATCTGAGAGAATGGGAATGGAGCAGAAAAGAAAACAGAAGCTTTTTACTAGTATTTCACCGCTTGCTCTAGTTTTACCACACTGACCCAATTCACTAAAACAATTAAAGTCCATAACGTTTTCTTGGAGGGATTATCTAACAGCTGAGAGGCATGATCTCGCAAAAACTGACAGTAACATTTTTACTACTTTTGACTTTTGAAATATATAACTTGACTTTATTTAGCTGCAACCCAGTACTGGAAAACACCCATACACTCTCGCATTCACACATACTCATACACTACGGCCAATTTAGTTTATTCAATTCACCTACAGGTATAGTGCATGTCTTTGACTGTGGGGGAAACCGGAGCACCCGGAGGAAACCCACGCCAACACAGGGAGAACATGCAAACTCCACACAGAAATGCAAACTGGCCCAGCCGGCACTCGAACCAGCGACCTTCTTGCTGCGAGGCCACAGTGCTAACCACTGAGCCACCATGCCACCCCACCCCATATATATTACATTACAAATTTATAAAAATATTAAATAAAAATTATAATTAATTGAAAAAAGTAAATAAATTATAGAAAATATTCCCCAATAAAACAGTACTAGAGGAAATAAACTTGGATGATATTTAAGAATATATTTTAAATATATTTTTAAAATGTATGTATTATTTTTGTTAATATTATATAATTCAGAGTTTCAAAGTTGTAAATAAGGGACATTTTGCTAATTGTTTCATAGTTTTAGAATTTATATATATATATGCAGCTTTAACAACCTCATATTAATATGTGACCCTGGACCACAAAATTAATTATAAGGGTCAATTTTTTGGAAGTTTTGATTTAAAAATATTAGGATAGAACAATATTTGACCGAAATACAATTATTTCAACATCAGGAGGGCTGAGAATCTGAGGGCTGAGAAAATACTTAAAAAATCACCTTTAATTATAACATGTCTTCATGAAATATGATCTTTACTTAATATTTGAATAATTTTTGCCTTAAAATCTATATCAATAATTCAGAAAATGTATTTTTGGCTATTCTGAAAAAAATATACCATGCATGCGAACATAAAATGTTTGTGGTCCAGGGTCACATGTAAGCACTTTTATGCCAAAAAGTAATTAAAACTGTGAAAAATCTGTCAATATAGATCACAGTTTCACAAATAGGGCGTCACAGTGGTGCAGTGGGTAGCACGATCGCCTCCCAGCAAGAAGGTCGCTGGTTCGAGCCCCGGCTGGGTCAGTTGGCATTTCTGTGTAGAGTTTGCATGTTCTCCCCGTGTTTTGCGTGGGTTTCCTCTGGGTGTTCCGGTTTCCCCCACAAGTCCAAAGACATGTGCTATAGGTCAATTGGGTAAGCTAAATTTGGTCGTAGTGTATGTGTGTGAATGAGTGTGTATGGGTGTTTCCCAGTGATGGGTTGCGGCTGGAAGGTCATCCGCTGCGTAAAACATATGCTGGATAAGTTGGTGGTTCATTCTGCTGTGGCGACCCCTGATTAATAAAGGGACTAATCTGAAAAGAAAATGAATGAATGAATGAGTTTCACAAATACATGAAAAATGTTTTATTTCGCCAAATATGTTTGAACTTTTATGTTTTGTTTAAACTAACTCCAATTCCAATTGGAATCATGTTTGACAGCATGAACGTGTTTAAAAATGTTTTTAATAAATAAAATAAAAGCGCATGAAAGTGCAGGAATCATGTTTGACAGCATGAATGTGTTGAATGTACAGTAAATTCAAACCTTCTAAAATGAGAGAGCCTACTCGTAATCAAAATAATGTTTTTATTTATTTATATATATATATATATTTTTTTTTTTTGTCTATTGTCAAAAATATACCCACGCAATTAAAGATGTGCACTTTTTTTAAGCCAAAAATTAATTTAAAAAGTGATTAAACCACAATTTTACAAATACATGTTTACCTAATTATATTTCATTTCACCAAATATGTTTCGATCTTCATGCTGATATATTTCATATATACTTCATAATAGAACATATAGTTAATATATTTTTGGTGTACTTTTGGCTACTCTCATAAATACACCCATGCAATAAAAGATTGTTGTGGTCAAGGGTCACATATGTGCACTTTCTTACGCCAAAAGTTTATTTAAAAAGTGAATAAACCACAGTTTTACAAATACATGTTTACCTAATAATATTTTATATCACCAAACATCTTTTGACCTTCATGTTGTGTTTTTCATAACTAAATGAAAGTGCATGAATTCCAATAGAAATCAAGTTTGACAGCATAAATGCATTGAAAAATGTTTGTCAAATACTAAAATGTACAGTAAAGTGTTACTTCAAACCTTCTAAACTAAGTTAAGAGATAGCCTACTTGTAATAAACATGATCATTACTTAATATTCGAATGATTGTTGTCTTAAAATTAAAATATATTTCATATATACTTCATAATAGAAAATATATTTCATATGTTTTTGATGTACTTTTGCCTATTCTCAAAAATATACTCATGCAATAAAATATTTTTGTGGTCAAGGGTCACATATGTGCACTTTTCAGCCAAATATTTATTTAAAAAGTGATTAAACCAAAAAAATGACATATGCATTTTGTTCAAACTACTTATTTAAAAAACCCTGTAACCACACAATTCTTGCGTTTTGTTGGGTCAACTTAATTTTTTTATGTTCAATCTACTTAAATTTGTCAAAATTAATAAGTAAACTTAATTCCTTCATGTTGCCCCAACACAAATCGATTGTGTGGAACCCAGCATTTTTTTATAGTGCACAGTTTTACAAATATATGTCTCCTAAATTACATTTTATACCACCAAATATGTTATGACCTTTATGTTGTGCTTTTCATAATTCAAGGTTTGTTAATTCAAACCTTCTAAAATAAGAGATAGCCTACTCGTAATTGTAGAAAACATAAACTTTACTTATATATTCTAAAGATTGTCGTATTAAAATAAAATATATTCTCAAAAATACACCCATGCAAGAAAAGATTGTTGTGGTCAATATGTGCACTTTTAAAGCCAAAAATTGATTAGAAAAGGGATTAAACCACAGTTTACCACAGTGATTAAAATACATGTTTAATTAATAATATTTTATATCAGCAAATATGTTTTGACCTTCATGTTGTGTTTTTCATAACTAAATGAAAGTGCACGAATTTCAATGGAAATCATGTTTGACAGCATGAACGTGTTGAAAACTGTCTGTCAAATAGTCGAATGTACAGTAAAGTGTTACTTCAAACCTTATAAAATAAGAGATAGCCTACTCGTAATTGTAGAAAACACGAACTTTACTTAGTTTTAATAGTTTTACTATTCTAATGATTGCCTTCTTAAAATAAAATATATTCTCAAAAATACACCCATAAAAGATTTTTGTGGTCAAGGGTCACATGTTCACTTTTTTAAGCCAAAAACTTATTAGAAAAGTGATTAAACCACAGTTTACCACAGTGATTACAATACATGTTTAATAAATAATATTTTATATCAGCAAATATGTTTTGACCTTCATGTTGTGTTTTTCATAACTAAATGAAAGTGCACGAATTTCAATTGAAATCATCTTTGAGAGCATGAACGTGTTGAAAACTGTTTGTCAAATAGTTAAATGTACAGTAAAGTGTTACTTCAAACCTTCTAAAATAAGGTAACAGATAGCCTACTCGTAATCATAACCAGCTGAATTTCTACCTGTAGAAGGCGAACATGACCAGAGCGTTTCCCGAAACTCCCAAAGTGCCGATGATGAGGATGAGGAAGGCGATGACGTAATGCACATGATCCGGGATGTCCAGTCTTTTGAAAATCTGCCTCTGGGGCTCCATCACCAAACTGAAGATATAGCAACAAACACTGAAGTAAAAGAAGAAGAGGAGTTCAACAAGTCAGAGCTGAGTGCAGAGCCACTCATGATCTCTGTCTTCAGTTTCACGCATCTCTGTCTGTCTCTGTGTGTGTCTATGCTCAGACTGAGAGTGTTTAGTCACACACGATCAGTAACGGTAATAGACAAACACACTGCGACCTACTTGTTGGGAGCCGTTTGCTTGTGTCACATGATGCTCTGTTCACTCCATCATCTGCTCCATCCACTGCGTCTTCAGACCGACATCCACAACAGGTTACTAGAAATGATTCACATTATCAGTTACTGCATTTACATTTATTCACCCGACAAGCTTTCATCCAAAGCGACTTACAAATTACAGAAGTAATCAAATCTGACATAAAATAACTTGTAAATACCTTATATTTAACAGGAATCAGTTGTGGGGGGTTTTCTGTATAAATAAGGATTCATTCAGTAAATATTTAGTTATTGCACATGGAAAAACTGTACTTAAAGTAAATGACTGCAAATGCACAAAGCAATTTTACAAAATAACTCAACAAAACCTTCCATTTATGGTGATTAACCTGAAAGTTGAATGTTTTTCTGTGTAATTTCACAGAATTTATCAGTTATCCACAGTTTAAATGCAAATTATCAACAGTATTAAACTGCAATTTCATAAATTTTTACCATAAAGTCTGTATTTTTGCAGTTTTTGCTTGTAATTTAGTGAAATGGTTCATTCATTCATTCATATTCCTTTGGCTTATGAACCGTCAACTTATCCAGCATATGTTTTATGCAACGGATGCCCTTCCAGCCGCAACCCAGTACTGGTAAACACCCATACATACTCATTCACACACACACTAATACACTACGGCCAATTTAGTTTATTCAATTCAACCTATATAGCGCATGTCTTTGGACTGTGGAGGAAACCGGAGCACCCGGAGGACACAGAAATGCCAACTGACCCATCCGGGACTCGAACCAGCGACCTTCTTGCTGTGAGGCGACAGTGCTAACCACTGAGCCACCGTGTCACCTTGTGAAATGGTTATTTTCTGTAATTTAATGGAATATCTCTGGAAGCCCTGCTGCCAGTCTTTGAGCGTTTTTAAACTGTATATACTGTACTGCACTGCAAATACATATATATATATATTTCCATTTCTCTATAGTTAGATTTCATTCTTACTTCACTTTAAAAATGCAGGGTTCACGATTCCTACATGTTGTCCCAACACAAATCAATTAAGTTAGCTTAATCGTTTTTACAAATTTAAGTGGATTGAACATAAAAAAAAAATAGGTTGTCCACCAAAAACTTAGAAATTGTGTTGTTTCAACTTCATCCGGCTGCGTCAGATAAACAGCACAGTGACAGACATGAAGGAAGCAGATCTCACGTAACGTTTGTGAGAAATACTACAGTAAGAACTTTCCAATGATTATTTGATGTATTTGTTGTGGAGTTAATTCAAGCCTTTCTGCAACGATGAGTCACACACAATGTCTTTACAAAGTTAATTCACACACACAGCGGACACACACAGACAGCGCGCACGTTTAACTTTGCACTGTTTTTGCATGGCAAATGTGACAGGATACACGTTAATATCCACTGCTGTATGGATATCCGTTATGTTAATGTACAAAATAAACCTGATTTAACGTCCACAACCCGGGATTGAAGCGTCTTCTTTTATAATTGTACTGACATGCGGCTGTGGTGATAAAGTAAAGATGGTAAAATCGCTGTAATTCATTACAAACATGCACTGTTTTAAAACCGTGTTAAACTTGTAAAACTCACTCTTGATCACATTTGATGATGATTGATGATCCTAGTGAACTGAACAGATCTTTTATTCCCGGTTGCTTTGCGCACGTCCTGTCTTGTTGATATGATTATACGTGTTACTACGGAGACATGTTAATACGCAACTGTCAATCAATTCGGTGGGCGGGGAAACTGCACTCCTACGTCTTGTTGTGGTCTGCCTCAAAATGGGAGGTATTTGGATCCTATCAGGAAACTTTAAAAAAGAGACTTATTGTCTTTATATCACCCCAATATGACACACTATACCTACACACAGTTCTGTCCAAACAGCTTAAAAAAGATGATTTTCATCATAGGTGCCCTTTAAGGACACTTGATGTTCAGCATTTTCTATACAAGTAAAAAAAAACTCAGGTCCCACTTTATATTAATTGGCCTTAATTACTATGTATTTACATCTGAAAAGAAGTATAATGTATTTACTGTGTTCCTATTGTATTGCAGTACACTTCTGGTGCTCTTGAGGTGGGATATGGATAGCTTTAGGGACAGGTTTGGTGGTACGGGTAGGTTTAAGGTTGGGTTAAGGTAAGGGATGGGTAAACAGTGTAATTATAGATGTAATTACAGAAATTAATTACAGATATAATTACTGGCAGATCATTTTTAAAATATGATTACAATGTAAAAACAGTTATGTACATAATAAGTGCATTGTACTAAATTATTAATTTAAATTTAAGTACACAGTAATTAAGGCCACCTAAAGTGGGATCAAATATTGTTTTGTTTAAAAAAATAATAAGATAAAATTAAATTACCTTTTTCCTTTAAACAACCTAAATTATTAAGTAAAGTAAATGTATTTTCCAAGATATTTATGTCCTTTTTTATCTGTATATGAAATTAAAATAATAAAATAATAATGCATGAAATAATGTATTATTCATTCATTCATTCATTCATTTTCCTTTGTCTCTATTTCAGAGGTCGCCACAGCGGAATGAACCGCCAACTATTCCAGCATATGTTTTACACAGTGGATGCCCTTCCAGCTGCAACCCAGAACTGGGAAACACCCATACACACTCATTCACACTCATAACACTACGGCCAATTTAGCTTATTCAATTCAACTATAGCGCATGTGTTTGGACTGTGGGGGAAACCCACGCCAACACGGGGAGAACATGTAAACTCCACACAGAAATGCCAACTGGCCCAGCCAGGACTTGAATCAGCGACCTTCTTGCTGTGAGGCGACAGTGCTAACCACTGAGGAAATAATGTATTAATAAAACAATTGTTTTACAAAAAAATGAGGGTGCACTCTAAACAAAACCATTAGCAAGTATTGTACAAAATGGCAAATGCAAAGCTCTGCAAAAAACCTTCACAGAAAACACTTTTGACTTTTTGACCACCTTGTTTCATCCTACAAAAACCAGCAAATGAAAAAGCTTAATGGGTCGTCCTGAGAGACTGTGTGTGTGTGTATGTATGTGTGTGTATGTTCTGCTCATCCGTCTCTTTAACACTGTAATCCAGGCATCACTTCTGTTCTCTCCACGGCAGTCAACGGCACACTGGGATTGAAAGATGTGGGATTATATCTCTCTCCATAATCCTACATCTTAGCTAAAACCTCACCGGCAATAACAGCATTACTCTAATTCAGTCTATATGACAAGCGTCCTCATGCTAACATGACAGACTCCTGCAGATTATACTATAGATCCAAGAATCAATCTAACTAACCTGGAACAGACTAAAACTCCTAATCTGAAAGAAAGGATGAGATAGCCTTAGAAATTAATGGGTCCTGATGAATACACAGATGATGAATGTGCACTCAAAACGTTTGCTGTTTGTTCAAACTACTTATTTAAAATAAGCTAAAACAACACAATTCTTGAGGGTTTTAGGGGGACAACTTAATTGCTTTATGTTCAATCCACTTAAAAAATGTAAAACTAATGAATTAACGGGGCGGCACGGTGGCTCAGTGGTTTGCATGTTCCCCCCGTGTTGGTGTGGGTTTCCTCCGGGTGCTCCGGTTTCCCCCACAGTCCAAAGACATGCGCTATAGGGGAATTGAATAAACTAAATTGGCCGTAGTGTATGACTGTGTGTGAATGTGAGAGTGTATGGGTGTTTCCCAGTACTGCGTTGCAGCTAGAAGGGCACCCGCTGCGTAAAACATATGCTGGAATAGTTGGCGGTTCATTCCGCTGTGGCGACCCCTGATAAATCAGGGACTAAGCCAAAGGAAAATGAATTAATATTACAGTGAAATGCAGTGAAAAAGGCATGCTAGATTGAGTGGGATGCATAAAAGCAATCAGATATTTCAGTGGGACGGCGCCACATGTAAAGGTCGGCATAAGCCTCTTTAGCCTGTCTTGAAAAAAATCATCCTTGTGTAACATCATGCTTTAATGTAGCCATGATCTAAATGTGGCGGACATGAAATGAAATGTCTGCTTAAGAGAATGTTTTGCATTTTGGATTAACATGGCATGAAGGGGGACTAGCAATAATATTACAGCACATGTAATCACAAAGAAAGTTTTCTGTATGCAGGCAGATTTTATTGCACATTAGACTTTTTTTATTCTATATTTTTTCATTGACTGGAATCCCATTTCAACATTTAAGGGGGTAACACTTTATTTTGATGGTCCCTTTAACGCATTTTGTTGAATTTAAGTTACATTGCACAATTGCTACATGCTAACTAATTTTCATTAGATTATTATAATTTTAGGCAAATTGCAATGTGAGAGAAGGCCGTCAGGGGAGAGGGGACGGAGGACAATCGTGCTTCGGCACGGTTTAAGGCAACTGTACCTAGTGTAATTTTTTTGAGTGAGTTGCTAATGGTCTCAAAAATGGTGTTTGGGGAGTAGTAAAATTATTCATTCATTTACCTTCGGCTTGGTCTCTATTTCAGGGGTCGCCACAGCGAAATGAACCACCGACTACACCAGCATAGGTTTTACGCAGCTGAAGCCCTTCCAGCCGCAACCCAGTACTGGGAAACACGCAAGTAGTAAAATCTGTGTTTAAGGCTTTTAAGCTGAAACGTGTTGGTATTATCTAATTAATAAATTTTTTTGATCAAAAGTAGTGCTGGAATCCCTTTTTCCACATTTCTGCAGCATAGTTAGTTTCCATGCACCTTTTGAAGTGGTAAAGATGTTCTAGTTCCTACCTAATTAATGCAAATCACAGAAGATAGAGAAAAGTGCACTCTAAAAAAAAAAATTATAATTTCATTCATTTTCCTTTGGCTCAGTCCCTTATTTATCAGGGGTCGCCACAGCAGAATGAACCGCCAACTATTCCAGCATATGTTTTACACAGCGGATGCCCTTCTAGCTGCATCCCAGTACTGGGAAACACCCATACACTCTCACATTCACACACATACACTACAGCCAATTTAGCTTATTCAATTCACCTATAGCGCATGTCTTTGGACTGTGAGGGAAACCGGAGCACCCGGAGGAAACCCACGCTAACACGGGGAGAACATGCAAACTCCACACAGAAATGCCAACTGACCAGCCGGGACTCAAACCAGCGACAGTTGCTGTGAGACGACAGTGCTAACCACTGAGCCAAAGTACCACCCTTGGGTTAATTTATTTAATTAAATTTAAATGACAATTTTCAACACAATGATTGGATTTGCCTATATTTGACCCATCGTTGAGTTACAACAACCCAGCATTTTTAGAGTGTGAAAAACTGAGGTTAAGTTCCAAAAATATTACCTACAATAACAGAATGTGGCAATTGCATGCTGAACCAGCATTTGGAGAAAATCCGATGTCATTTCTGTATTGAGTGTGCACAATGTCCCTTCACAATCTTAAAGGGACCGGCAGATTTTCTTAGAAAGCATTCATTTTGCCTAGAAATAAATCTTGACTTATAAAATTCTCTGACTCCATGACTGGTGATCTGTTCCCCAGTGAAACGAGATAACATGTAATTTATCACGGCTTTAAACTTTGCCATCAGGGCCATGCTGTATCTTAATCTTTTGTTGTCTTGGGATTACTCTTCTTTCAGGCCAAGATGAATGGAATGAATTTTTATCTGGAGTGAATAGTTGTGATTACTTGCTGATCCCCTGTTCGGATTAAGCGTCAGCTTCATGTGGAGCAATGTGTCAACCTGGACAAAAAGAAAAAATGAAGATGAAGATATTTTAGGACATAAACAGAATGTAAAAAGTTTTTGGCTTCACTTTAAAAAAAGTGAGTCAACATATTACTTTTAAAGCAATTAGTTGACGTAGTGAGTAAAAAAGTTACCTTAAAATTAAGTGAACTATGTGCATTATTATATTCATTCATTAATTCTCCTTCGGCTTAGTCCCTTTATTCATCAGGGGTTGCCAACTATTCCAGCATATGTTTTACGCAGCGGATGCCCTTCCAGCTGCAACCCAGTACTGGGAAACACCCATAAACTCTCACATTCACACACACACTCAAACACTACGGCCAACTTAGATCATTCAATTCACCTATAGCTCATGTGTTTGGACTGTGGGAGAAACCGGAGCACCCAGAGGAAACATACGTCAACACAAGGCACAGAAATGCCCAGCCGGGACTCGAACCAGCGACCTTCTTGCTTTGAAGCGACAGTGCTACCCACTGAGCCGCATTATTTTATTGGGTCACACTTAATTATATTGTACAATTATTATTAATGCTATTAAACCATTAACAAATCATTAACTAAGAGTTTTAGCTCAATAAACTACTAATTAGCTGCTCATTAATAGTTAGTAAGGTAGTTGGGTTTAGGTATTGGCGAGAATCAGGGATGTAAAATAAGAATATCTTGTTTTGTGTTCAACATAAGAAAGAAGTTCACTAAACGTTTGGAACTACATGACTGTATTAAAATTTTTGGGTGAACTATCCCTTTAAACAGGGCGTAGCAACCGGGGGGGACGGGGAGATACGTCCAACTCACTTTTAGAGACAGTCCATTTAGAAAAAGGTGAATAATAATTATATGAATGCAAACTTTTGGATCTCATTCAGCTGTCAATCCCCCCCACACACACACACTTTTAAAATGTCCGCTACACCCCTGCCTTTAACATTGCTCAGCTATTACACTCTAAAAATATCCAACCTACAAATTGTTAACTTAGTAAGTAAGTAGCTTAAAATAGTAAAGTAGGTGGACATATTTTTGAGCTCAGTGTTGAGTTCACTTATAAAAAACATTTAACTGCATGTTTAGAACTGTTTGCTCAATGAAAGTACAGAATTCAGTTGAGGAGAATGAAAGTTTTGATTTCTTCATTTGAGCGTTTACTTCCTGAAAGCTCTCATTCTAATGGTAAGAAAATCAAGGACGAAAACTAGATAGAAAATGACATTTTGAGATACTTAAAAACATGCTTGCCATGCACGTGAGAGTGGGACGCAGACATCACTTAAAAACAAATCTGGACTGGACTTTTAGTTTTCTCAGAATCCTCTGCTGACCTCTAGTGTTGAAAATGTGTAGTGCTTTCTGCGTCCGTCCAGTGATGAATAATCAATTACCATTTTATTTAATATGTAATGATATAATATTGATTATTAATTATTTGACAATTTCTGTAAATAAATAAATGTAAATTTGAAGTTTTAAAAACCATAGACTGCTTCAAGTCGTTATGTGGCAACTACTGAAGAAACCTTTTGAAATCTTATATTAAAATCTTATTTAATCCTACAATTAAAATGACACTCACAAATGTACCACTAGTAAGTCTACAATTTTAAGACTCCTAGTCTATGATAACTTGTGTTTGACTTTACATATATATGTTTGTTTGTATGTATGTATACACTTTACTAGTGTTTCTCAACTTACTTTAAAATCATATACTGTATATATCTATGATTACACCACCACACCATTACACCACCCCCACCAGCCTGAACCGTTGATACAAGGCAGGATGGATCCATGCTTTCATGTTGTTGACGCCAAATTCTGACCCTACTATCCGAATGTCGCAGCAGAAGTCGAGATTCATCAGACCAGGCAATGTTTTTCCAATCTTCTATTGTCCAATTTTGGTGAGCCTGTGCGAATTGTAGCCTCAGTTTCCTGTTCTTAGCTGACAGGAGTGACACCCGGTGTGGTCTTCTGCTGCTGTAGCCCATCCGCCTCAAGGTTGGACGTGTTGTG
>CAIGQV010016645.1:26278910-26313105 GCA_903798115.1 Danio jaintianensis | reverse complement strand
CATATACACATACATATACATATACAACTATATATATATATATAGTTGAAGTCAAAATTATTAGCCCTCCTGTGAATTTTTTTTTCTTTTTCAAATATTTCCCAAATGATGTTTAACAGAGTAAGGAATTTTTCACAGTATTTCCTATAATATTGTTTTCTTCTAGAGAACGTCTTATATATATATACTTTACATATAGACAACACCCTATATTTATATATAATTTTTGTCAAACTTAAGTAAACTTCCCTGTTCAATAATTTAACAGCAGTCGGCACAAATGAGTTCTTATACAGTACCTATTCGCTTTACACATCAAAATCCTTAATCGTCTCCCTGAGGGTAACATGTTAAAAATCTCATGTAGAATGGGTGTATCATCAGAAACTATTTTCTTAGCTTTCTATACAACAGCTACCTCATACATTCCTTGAATGGGTCTTTTCGCTTCCCAACCTGCAATTTTTAAAGCAGCCTGCATACCAGTCAGATTTCCATACCATACTGTTATGCAATATCTAATCATACTTTCAAAAATAGACTGGTAGAAGTTAAATAAAATCCTCTTATTTACTCCAAATACTCCAAATATCCAATCTAGAACACAGATAGTTGATGTGAGAAGATCAACATAAGATAATAAAACACTGTAAAGCAGGGTTGTCAAACTCAGTTCCTGGAGGGCCGCAGCCCTACACAGTTTAGTTCCAACCCTGCTCCAAACAAACCTGAAGGATTTAATTAGTTAGATCAGGTGTGTTTAATTAGGGTTGAAACTAAACTGTGCAGAGCTGCAGCTCTCCAGGAACTGAGTTTGACACATGTGCTGTATAAAGAATGCTGGGTTCTACACAATTCCTTCATGTTGTCCCAACGCAGTTTGATTAAGTTATCTTAATCGTTTTTACAAATTTAAGTGGATTGAACATAAAACAATTAAGTTGTCCCCCCAAAAAAAACCTTACGAATTGTGTTGGTTCAACTCAAATTAAATAAGTAGTTTGAACTAGCAGCAAAAGTAATTTTAATGAAATAAAATCCTCTTATTTACTGCAAATACATTTAACCTACGCAAAAAATACAGCCTCTGCTGCAATCTAGAACACAGATAGTTGATGTGAGAAGATCAACATGACATAATAATACACTGTAAAAATGCTGCGTTCCACACAATTCCTTCATGTTGTCCCAACACAAATGATTAAGTTAACTTAATCATTTTTACAAATTTAAGTGGATTGAACATAAAGCAATTACGTTGTCCCAAAAAAAAAAAAAAAAATAGGAATTGTGTTGGGTCAACTCATATTAAATAAGTACTTTAAACTAGCAGCAAAAGTAATTTGTTTGATTTTTTTTGTGTTGATTCAGTCTTCAACCAATGTTTGGCACTATGGTGTTTACTCCACCTGATAACAGTGGCACCGGAGCCGCAGTCAAAGCGAAACTCCACATATCCGGCCACTAGGCTGATGGACAGAAAGTCACGACTGGTGGCATCATCAGTGTAGAGCAGCGTGCCGTCAGGACTGGTTGGCTGGAAGGTCACCTCAAACTCCATGAAGGACAGGTAGTTGTGGGACGACTGAGGCCAGGGTGCGCTGGCATATGAGAACATGCTCTGGTTAAACTGGGGCAGAGACAAGAGGAAACCTGCAACGAGAGGATCAGTTTGGTTGAAAAACGTTAACGTGTGTCCAAACTACACTCAACGTGCTATCGCGACACGCAACAAAAAGTATCTATCCGATGTTAAAAGTAGTTTTTGTCCTCTTGATGGCGTTGCACAAAATCTTGTTGCGCCAGAACAACAGCATAAACTACTATGACAAAGATCACCTCAGGTACTGATTATGGGCTTTGTTCAGTCTTAAATGCTCCCAATGTAAGTTTAAATACCAATTTATGTGACATGTATTGCCATACTATTAAAAAGCAGCAGCAGAAAGTTCACCTCAGATCTTGAAAATAAAATAACTAGCAGACGGTTTGAAAATGAAAATTAGAACTGTGATTCAATGCAAACCAACAACACCCGTCACCCAGTAGCCTATTAATAATGTTAAAGAGGTTATTCATGCGATTAAAAGCCTTTACCATTTCGTTGGGAGTGCAGTGGCTGGTATTTAAATGTTTCTGTCATGTCTCGTTGCTTTTGGTGCAGACAGACAAATTGCTCAGACAAGTCGCAAGTGCAGTTTGGATATGGTGTTAACGTCATGTTCACACTAATATGTTTTTGATTCAAAACACATATTTTTCCTCTACGTTTTTGGCCTTCAGTCCTCACATAGATGCCATTTTTAGGCAATGTAAATGTATCTTTGTGAAAATGACATTATTGAGTACCAGTGCGAACTGTGAAAATGGGGGCCTTCAAAAAAGTTTAAGGCAAGGCAAAGCAAGGCAAGTTTATTTATATAGCACATTTCATACACAATGGTAATGGTAAACAAGAATAAAAGAAGTATAAGAAAATAAAAACAAAAAAGAATAAAAATTATTAGTCATGTTAGTTATATTTTAGTCATGTGATCAATTCAGCTAAAATAATGGAGGATATTCTACAGTAGTTGCTTTGGATGCTCTCCATCGGGACATCATTGTTAAAGATTAATGTCAGTTTGTACATGCTAAAGACACAGAAAGTTTACTCAGAGCTGTTGTCTTGACAGGTATCACAGTCTATATTTTGGGTCATTTTTGCCTGCTGTTTATTTACTTTCTGGCTGATTGAAATGTTTCAGCAATATTCTGGGCAAAAGCATCGAGTATTTAAATGGACCACTAGTGAGGTGGAGTTATTGCTGCGAGTAAGATGCAAAAATGATGCAGCTCAAAGCGTGTTGTGTGTTAATGTATGCACAATACAGGGATAAAAATTATTTCTGTTGTTTTAGTGAGGATGTCCAGCTTTTGGGAAATAATTAAAAATGATGCAAAGTGTGGATGCAAAGTGTATTTAGATGAAAATGCTGTTTTAAAATTTAGAGATTACTGTAGATATTGGCAACGTTTATACACATTTTTCAGGCCCGTTGCCAGGGGGGGTTCAGGTGGTTCGAAAGACCCACCCCTTACTGACAAAGGTCCAGAATTTGTCCCATACATGAGCTCATTTGTCTTATTTTGACTGCTACACCATCATAAATAGTGAAAATAACCCATCGAAAAAGGATGTAAGACCAAGCAGAACCCTCTGTTGGCTGCCGCTTCGGTGTGACTTCAGCTAATCAGTTTTGGCCAAGGCTAACAAATATTTTCATTTTATAATCTGACGTAAGAGAAGTCATCTTTCGCTACTGCATTGTATTTAAACAGAGAAAACATTTTACAGGTAACTTTTATTCTAAACCTTCTATAAATCTTTAGGAAATATTTTTGGAACGTCAAAAAGTGTGGTTGGGCGTCATGGTGGCGCAGTGAGTAGCACGATCGCCTCACAGCAAGAAGGTCGCTGGTTCGAGCCTCGGCTGGGTCAGTTGGCATTTTTGTGTGGAGTTTGCATGTTCTCCCCGTGTTCGCGTGGGTTTCCTCCGGGTGCTCCAGTTTCCCCCACAAGTCCAAAGACGTGGTATAGGTGAATTGGGTAGGCTAAATTGTCTGTAGTGTGTGAATGAGTGTGTATGGGTGTTTCCCATTGATGGGTTGCAGCTGGAAGGGCATCCGCTGCGTAAAACATATGCTGGATAAGTTGGCGGTTCATTCCGCTGTGGTGACCCCAGATTAATAAAAAGACTAAGCCGAAAAGAAAATGAATGAATGAAAATGCGGTTACGATGACCACCAAGCTAATCCAGCTAAAAATGGAGCTTAAACTGTCACTAAAATGTAATATTTAAATCTCATAATTTAATAGAAAATGAGGCGTATAACTGGAAAAAGGTCCACTTTTTGAGAAAAAAGAACCACCCCTTTAACCAGGCTGGCTACGGGCCTGTTTTTCTGCACTGTGTTTTAAATTCTGAAGTAAAAAAAACACACACACTTGAGGAACATGATAAAATGCATTTCATGACCTCTATTAAACACATTGCAGATGTTGTGTTTGTTGTTGCTGGACTATCTGAAGCACAAGTTGTAAAGGCTCCGCCATCTTCTGGAAAAGGGGGTGGGAGGCAGCAGGTCATTTGCATTTAAAGAGGAACACACAAAAACAGTGTGTTTTTTACGGACAGAGAGGCATTTACATAGTATAGTTAAACTGAAGTTGTGCTTCACACAGGTGAGTGGGCTTGACTATAAAAAAACAAAACACTCCCTCACTCTAGCACTTAATTCTCTGAGCAGTAACAGTTCCTTTGTATAAATATCACTTCCTGTGTGTACTGTCTGTTTGTGTTGATTTGCTGAATGTCTCCTCAATCAGTATCACATGCAGGTTTGGGGACAATTTCCTTTTAAAAGCACCAAAAACAATCAACTAAAACAATCCTGTAATATTGCGCTACAAATAATGCATATATACAAATAATGCATACATGCATGTTTGGCTTTAGTTTTGAAACATTTCACTGATAGTTCACAGTTTAAATAAATTACAGAAGGCATCATAAGGCGTAGGAAGAATGTGGATAGCAGATTTAAATGTGTGTATTTGCACATGTGAAAGTCATGGCAGGATCAAGCAGAAGTGTGTGACTCACTCTCCTCACAGAGAAAGCCCTTATAACCCAGAGGGCAGAGGCAGATGAAGCCGTCCGCGCGGTTGGCAAAGCAGATCCCTCCGTTGGCACAGGTGACCTTCTCACACACACTGTTACTGCACTCGCCTGAAACACACACAGCAGAAGATGATGACTTCAACATGACAACTTCAACACAGCAATGGACCCTTTTCACAAGACTGTTATGACGCATTTAACGGTCATCAGCATCTTCATATTTAGATTTTTTTTTAAACAAATGTATATTTATATGTATTTATGTATGTATTATATCATCTTTGCATCAAATTACAAAAAATGAATTGCCACTTATGCAAGGTGTTTTTAACGCAAAGTGTATGTAGGCGGAACAGTAAATTTGATGTTGTTCTCTCTTCTGGCTGCCGTTATCGGTCTCACACTATTTTTGTCCTTTTTCTGAAAGTCTTGATAACACCATCGTGGAGTTTTTCTTGTATTATTTCAGCAAATAGGATTGTAAAAAAATTATTTGTTGTACTCTCCCATTCACTGCGCTCGAAATTTACCCAACTATAAAGACTTCCGCTACTAAGAAACCTGGAAATGTGTGTTCATCCCTAAAAAAAGTCCATCCCTAAAACTATATTTCAATATTTAAGAATGAAAAGCATTACATTGGAGCACTACACTACTGTTCAAATGATTGAGCAATATTTTAAATAATTTTTTTAAATGAAATAAGTCTGCTCACAAAGGTTGCATTTATTTGATTAAAAACACAGTTAAAATCCAACATCCAAAATCCAAAATCTTTTTTAAATTGAATGTAGTTTAAAATGTGATTTATTTCTGTGATTCAATAGTAAATTTTCAGTATTAATACACCAGCTACTCAAGAACAAACCTTCTATTTTTATTCATGTACAATGCTGGATCTGATTTTGTAGAAACTGTGATTACATTAATAAAAATAATAATTTACTAATAAAATAAGTCAAATTATTAAATTAAAAGAACACTTAATTTGTAACATTATGCACGTTTTAAAAATCACTTTTGAATGTTTTAATAGTTGCTCAAAATATTTTTGTCTTTTTATAAATAATAACTTTGGAATGGGGGCAACACGGTGGCTCAGTGGTTACTAACACTGTTGCCTCACAGCAAGAAGGTCGCTGGTTCGAGTCCCGGCTGGGTCAGTTGGCATTTCTGTGTGGAGTTTGCATGTTCTACCCGTGTTGGCGTGGGTTTCCTCCGGGTGCTCCGGTTTCCCTCACAGTCCAAAGACATGCGCTATAGGTGAATTGAATAAACTAAATTGTCCGTAGTGTATGTGTGTGAATGAGTGTGTATGGGTGTTTCCTAGTACTGGGTTGCAGCTGGAAGGGCATCCGCTGTGTAAAACATATGCTGGATAAGTTGGAGGTTAATTTCGCTGTGGCGACCCCTGGTGAATAAAGGGACTAAGCCAAAGGAAAACAAATGAATGAATGAACTTTGGAATGATAGTCTAAACATGCAATCATCTAATATTTACTTGCATTCATGCACTTTTGAAAATGCAGGTAAATATTTCCTTGATTAAACAACACATTCTTAGATCTCTGATATTGGTTAATGCAAGCAACTGCTTCATGTTTTATTTTGACTGCTTTTATTTTTTTATTATTTTAATTGTATTTTTTTTATTAAATTTGTTAAAATTTTAAATGAGGCATAAATTAGGCATACTTTAAGGTACAAACTTTAAAGTTGAGCACACATTAATATACACATGTACACTACCTGACAAAAGTCTTGTCGTCTATCCAAGTTTTAGGAAGAACAAATAATAACTTCTAGTTGATCATTTGGTATCAGAAGTGGCTTATATGAAAGGCAAAGGCCTCTAGATCATGCTTATTTTATTAAAATAAAATATGATCATGCCTTGATTTTTAATTATTTAATTAGGACAGTAAGGTCTGACTTTGCTTAGACAAAAGTCTTGTCACTTAACAGAAATAATGTACAGTATAGAATATAAAGTCATGGTGCAGTGGAAAAAGAATAAATATTGTGTATGACTCCCATGAGCTTGGAGGACTGCATCCATACATCTCTGCAATGACTCAAAGAACTTATTAATAAAGTCATCTGGAATGGCAAAGAAAGCGTTCTTGCAGGACTCAGAGAGTTCATCAAGATTCTTTGGATTCATTTTCAATGCCTCTTCCTTCCTCTTACCCCAGACATGCTCAATAATGTTCATGTCTGGTGACTGGGCTGGCCAGCAAGTCAGCAATTTTTGTTGTTGTTGTTGTTGTTGTTGTTAACATTTTTACCAAAAGACCAAAATGTTATTCACAACGTTCTTTGCTCATATTTTCCAAGGGTGCCTATATTAATAGATGGAACTATAGCGTGGTGAATGTATGTATAGTTGTCAACAATGATGATGCTACATTTTAGACAACACTTCAGTTTAGGTCGCAATTCATGGTATTATCAAAACCATTAACTAACATTACTAGCTTAATAAACTACTAATTAACTGTTTATTAATAGTTAGTAAGGTAGAAGTTGGGTTTAAGTTGTGGGTAGGATTAGGCTGGCAGAATAAGATCATACTTTATAACTTCTAATGAACTTCTAATGGCTCAATAATAAGCAGTAAATAAGCCTCTAATCAATAGCATAAATTGTGACCTAAACTAAAGTGTTATCACATTTTATTCTTCCTGACAATAAAGTACTTGAATGCGACAAGCTTGTAATCATGACTTCATAAATTTCCAATAGCACATAAGTTCTGTTATGTGGAGCTCACCGATGTCTGCTCCGCTCAGTGCATTTCCTTTAGGCCAGGGCCGGATGTCTATGGCTTTACTGTTGACAGTCAGACTCTGCATGCAGCCCTGAAACCCACGGTTGGTGCCTACAGCTCTCACTAACCAGTAGCCATTGGGAGCTCCACCCAAAAACAAAGCTGTCCGGAAGGTTATTTTGGTGTACTGACCCTATTGGGGCAAAGAAAAGAGATTGTTAGATGCATTTTATAAAACAGCCACAAGTATACAATGCAATATCACTACTAGTGTTGTCACGATTGCTGGTTTCAAGGTTAACCGCTGTAAATTTTATGATGGTGAGTATTAGCATTTCAAATTTTCATTATCAGCGACACGGTGGCTCAGTGGTTAGCACTGTTGTCTCACAGAAAGAAGGTCACTGGTTCAAGTCCCGGCTGGGCCAGTTGCCATTTCTGTGTGGAGTTTGCATGTTCTCCCCATGATGCCATGGATTTCCTCCGGGTGCTCCGGTTTGCCCCACAGTCCAAAGATATTCGCAATACTGTAGGTAAATTGGGTAAACTAAATTGGCCGTAGTGTATGAGTGTGTGTGTGAATTTGAGAGTGTATGGGTGTTTCCAACTGGTGGGTTGCATTCCGCTGTGGCGACCCCTGATAATCAGGGACTAAGCTGAAGGAAAATTAATGAATGAATTTTCATTATCATTAAAACCGAGATTTATTATTGCAATTTTGTAAACTCAAAATAAATCCTGTAACATTGCGATTAGCTAATTGCAAAAGGCTGCAATGTAAATGCACGATTATTGTATATAGACAGTTAATAAATATATATTTACAAATACATGTATTCCTTCCTTCAAAGGGGACCTATTATACCCCATTTTACAAGATGTAAAATAAGTCTCTGATGCCCCTAGAGTGTGTATGTGAAGTTTCAGCTCAAAATACCACACAAATAATGTTTTATAACTCTTTGAAACTGACCCTTTTAGGCTTTGATCCTAACTGTGCAATTTTTGGTCACTGTCGCTTTAAATTCAAATGTGCTATTTTCAAAAGAGGGCAGAGCTACAAATGCCTATGTGTCAGCATAGTAGCAGATTCAAAACAAGACTACTGATATCTCTATACTAATGAGGGAGAGATGGTCACTAATGGGCAGGGCTTCCACCCTCTGATGACACGTACAAAGGGAGAATGTCAATCAAAGTGTTTCTGCAGACGCTAGAAGCTAGTAATATTCACCGACTGCTGCCACACAACTGTGTTTAACGTGCTTATAAAAGTAATTTTTGCATAATAGTTTCCCTTTAAAATATTATAAAAAAATACTAAATTAAATCACAAAACAAATTGCAATATTAGTTAAATATCAATTAGATATTTTCATCAAATTGCACAACCCTTTTGGGCTTTTATAAACCAGCTTTATGCAGTTTTGTGAAAAACAAGGTAATTATAGATCCTTGTGAGGTAATTTTCCAAGTGTAGGTTTAACAAACAATAAATTGAATAAGAAAATCGAATGTACCTATAAAAAACGCACAAAAATGCACATGAAATAATACAAACATACGTAAAACAATTCAGCAATTAATGTTTATGTTATTGCATAAAGCTACAAATTTAATTTGTTGTTTGTTCATTTTCATGTACAAAAGTTGATGCCTTAAGTGTGTGACATTTATTTTTAAACGTTTTCATGTCATTTGAACAAAACTGTGATAATATTGATAACCATAATAATTTTGGTCACTATAATCATGATATGAGATTTTCATATCGTTATATCTTTAAACAGATTCCAAGTTTTTACCTTCCATGTCAGAGACAACATTTGAACCCGGGTCTCCGGTGTCAGAGTCTGAATGCTTAACTGCTGAGCCACAGGTAGATAATAAACCCAACAGTGAGACACTACTTGCACTGTGAGAGATTTATTTGCAAAAAATAAAAATCCAGTCTTGAACAACAAAAAATGCAGAGATAACAAAAGACTGAGTTAACGGAGGAACAAAAAGGCCAACAGGCAAAATATCTCTGGAAAACTAGAGCAGGAGAAACGCATCCAAAAAACAAGGAAAAAAGGCAATAAAGCATAAAACTCTAGAAAAACTAGACTTTAGAAAAGCAAGACTCACAATAACCAAGGGCTAGCATCAACAATAACCGAGCAAAGAAACAGGAAAAATTAGTCAACTTAAATACACCCAACATAACAGGAAACAGGTGGAAACAATCACATAGATTACAGAGCTCAAAAGAAAAGATGTGAGGACATCTAGTGGTGAAACAAAATCATAACATGTAAAACTAAAATCTTAAAAATGGCAGATCCTGACAGGGCCCCCTCCTCTAGGAACAGTATTCGGCGGACTGTGTAGGCTGGTTGGCCCCCAAAGTAGCGAGGAGGAGGTGGAGGTTTATCTGCCACAAAAAAGGGGAAGACGAAACAGGTTTTAACAGAGAAACATGGAAAATGGGGTTTATTTTTAATGATTTGGGTAAGTATAAATGGTAAGTAACAGGGTTGACTTTGCTGGCAATCTTGAAGGGGCCAATGTACTTTTGGGAGAGTTTCCTTGACTCCAAACGTAGGGGGATATTTTTTGTAGAGAGCCAGACTCTTTGCCCAGGACGCAGGGTGGGAGCCGGTCTGCGCCTGCGGTTGGCCTGACGTTGGTACTGATGGAAGACCTTGAGAAGCTTGAGACAGACCTTTTTCCAAGTCTGATGGCAACGTTTAGCGAATTGGAGAGCCGAGGGAACTGCCACTTCCACCTCCTGCTCAGGGAATAGTGGCGGAGAATATCCAAACTGGCACTCGAATGGAGACATGCCCATTGCAGATGAACAAAGGGTGTTGTGCGCATATTCCGCCCACATGATGAAGCGGGACCAAGAAGTAGGGTTGTTTGCTGTCATGCACCTTAAGGTAGTCTCCAGGTCCTGATTGAGTCTCTCTGTCTGACCATTCGATTCAGGGTGGAACCCCGAAGAGAGACTCACAGTAGCACTCAGGGATTGAAAGAAGGCTCGCCAGAATCGGGAAGAGAACTGAGGTCCTCGATCCGAGACGATATCCTGTGGAACACCAAAAACCCGGAATACATGATTCATGATAAGTTCAGCAGTCTCTTTAGCAGAGGAAAGTTTGGGTAGGGGAATGAATCGTGCGGCCTTGGAGAATCTATCTACAACGACTAATATGGTAGTGTTCCCCTGGGATAAAGGGAGTCCAGTGATGAAATCCAAAGAGATATGTGACCATGGTCTGTGAGGTATAGGGAGTGGGTGTAGAAGACCTTGAGGTGAACTGTGGGGTACTTTACTCTGATTGCAGGTGGGGTAAGCTTTGACGAAAGTTGCACTATCCATTTTGATGGTGGGCCACCAAAACCGTCTCAGGAGGAACTCGAGAGTGCGGGCGGACCCAGGGTGACACGTAAGTTGAGAGGAATGCTCCCATAGAAGGATCTTAGGGCGGACAGCTTTAGGGACAAACATACAATTGTTTGGTCCTCCTCCAGGATCAGGTTCTTGGATTTGGGCTTTCCTTACCATGCTCTCCATGTCCCAACTGATAGGGGCAATTATCTTAGCATTGGGAATGATAGTGGTAATGCCATCATCTTGAGGAGTTTTTCCATAAACTCTGGAGAGAGCGTCAGGTTTCCTCTCGGTAGGAGTGGGGCGGTGGGAGAGAAACGCACATGGATGTAACTTGTTCTCATCTTCTCTTTGGGACAATACTGCTCCAACGCCTACATCAGAGGCATCAACTTCCACCGTGAAAGGTCTGTCTGGGTTGGGAAGGAGAAGGATAGGTGCAGACGTGAAGCGACTCTTGAGGTTGTTGAAGGCCAATTCAGCCTCTGGTCCCCATTGAAAACCTGCTGGATTACCCTTGGTGAGAGCAGATAATGGAGCCGCCACAGTACTAAAGTTCAAGATGAATTTCCTGTAAAAATTGGCAAAGCCAAGAAAGCGCTGTACCTCCTTTATTGATGAGGAGGAAGGCCCGTCTTTAACTGCCTGGACCTCCATCTAAATTTGTACAGGTCTGATGACAAACCCCAGGAACTTGACTTGGGAAACATGGAATTTACATTTTTCTGGTTTGACGTACAAGTTGTTATCGAGGAGGCACCTGAGAACTTTACTGACATGCTGCACATGCTCTTGGAGGGAACTCGAAAAAATGAGGATGTTGTCCAAGTAGACGAACACAAACTTGTTAAGCATGTCTCGGAGGACGTCATTAATGAGGGCTTGGAACACTGCTGGGTCATTAGTAAGACCAAAGGGCATGACCAGATATTCGTAGTGCCGTGTGGGCGTGTTAAAAGCGGTCTTCCACTTGTCTCCTTGTTTTATGCGCACAAGATGGTAGGCGTTGCGCAGGTCAAGTTTGGTGAAGATGGAGGCTTCTTGAAGAATTTCAAATGCAGTGAACATAAGAGGCAAGGGATAACAATTACGGACAGTGATTTTATTGAGACCCCTGTAATCAATACAGGGGCGAAGTACACCATCTTTTTTTTCCACAAAGAAGAAGCCTGCACCTGCAGGAGAGGTGGATGACCGGATGAGTCCCGCTGCAAGAGCTTCATTTATATAATTGTCCATGGCAGTTCATTCGGGTAGAGACAGTGAAAAAATACTGCCTCTAGGGGGGCAGGAATCTGGGAGCAACTCAATGGCGCAATCATAAGGGCGGTGGGGGGGCAAGGAGGTTTTTGCTGAAGACAGCCTTAAGGTGATGGTATGGAGGCGGGACTAGAGACAGATCTAGGGGTTCTTGAGACTCGAGAATGGGTTTAATGGGTTTTTTCCTCAGGCAGGTGGTTTGGCATGTGGGACTCCAACTCAAAACTGTACCAGTGGACCAATCAATATGAGGGTTATGCTGCAGAAGCCAGGGGTGTCCAAGGATAACCGGAAACTCTGGTGACTGTATCAGGTGGAAACAAATATTCTCTTGGTGTTGGGAGATAGAGAGACAAAGGTGGGAGGTGAGGTGGGTGACTTCTCCTGGACCTAATGGTCTACCATTCAGAGCAGTGACAGATAGTGGGTCAGGAAGGGGATCGTTAGGGATTTTGAAGCTCCTGGCTAAAGTGAGATCCATGAAGTTTCCAGCAGCCCCAGAATCTACAAAGGCCTGAAGTTGGCTTTTCTGGTCTGCCCAAGTGAGCATGATGGGAAGAAACAACCCACATTCGGAAGGTGAGGTACTCTCTGAAGCTCCCGTTACAGTCCTTCCTTGCCTGCACGGGGCTGAGCATTTCCCGAGAGCTGAGGGCAGGTAGATTGAAAATGACCAGACAAACCACAATACAGGCAACCTCTCTCTCTCATGCGGCGGTCTCTTTCAGTAGGAGAGAGGCGTGTTCTACCCAATTGCATGGGTTCTGAAACTTCTTGGGTAACTTGTAACTTTTGAGGGAACGTTGGAGTGAGAAAGTGTGTGGGGACTGAGGAGTGGTTCAGCTTCCTCTCCCTCAGACGATTATTAAGATGAATGGCTTGGTCCATCAAAGTCTCGAGATCCAGAGCAGGTTCTCTGGTAGCCAGGTCGTCTTTAATTACCTCCGATAACCCATTTTGGAAGCAGACCATAAGGGCCTCATTATTCCAGCCGTTCCCTGCTGCAACAGTACGGAAGTGGATGGCGTATTCGGCCACACTATCACTACCTTGTTGAAGAGTGAGGAGTCTCTTAGAGGCTTGCCGTCCGCTGAGGGGGTGATCAAAGACCCGCTTAAACTCCTGTTCGAAGGTCGTATAACTGGAACAGAAGGAGGACTTAGCTTTCCAAACTGCAGTGGCCCATGAGAGAGCCTTACCGGACAGCAGGGTAATTACATAAGCAATTTTGGCCCGATCTGAAGGGAAGGTAGATGGCTGTAACTCAAAAGTGAGAGCGCATTGGGTTAGGAATCCATCACATATACTAGGATCACCTGAGAAGTGTTGCGGTGGTGGTAGTCGAGGTTCCGTCAGAGGGGAGATCACTCGAGTCTCTGAATGGGGTACTGAGGCTGCAGAGGAGGCGGGAGTGGGGCTGGGAGGTAACCTGTTGAAAATCTGACGAATAGAAGTCATAATGTCAGAGAGTACCTGTGAATGTTTGCCCATCAGAGTCTCTTGCTGCAGTAGGGCATGTTCATGTCGCTGGACCACAGAAGCATGCTGAGCCACAACGTCAAGAAGATCCTGAGGGGTTGGTGTCTCTAGGTTCATGGTTTCTTGGCTCAGTTATTCAGTCAAAGACAACAATTGAACCCGGGTCTCCGGTGTCAAAGTCTGAATGCTTAACCGCTCAGCCACAGGTTAATAATGAACCCAACAGTGAGACACTACTTGCACTGTGAGAGATTTATTTACAAAAAAAATCCAGTCTTGAACAACAAAAAATGCAGAGATAACAAAAGACTGAGTTAACGGAGGAACAAAAAGGCCAACAGGCAAAATATCTCTGGAAAACTAGAGCAGGAGAATTGCATCCAAAAAACAAGGAAAAAATGCAATAAAGCATAAAACTCTAGAAAAACTAGACTTTAGAAAAGCAAGACTCACAATAACCAAGGGCTAGCATCAACAATAACCGAGCAAAGAAACAGGAAAAATTAGTCAACTTAAATACACCCAACATAACAGGACACAGGTGGAAACAATCACATAGATTACAGAGCTCAAAAGAAAAGATAGGGAGAAATGAGGACATCTAGTGGTGAAACAAAATCATAGCATGTAAAACTAGAATCCTAAAAATGGCAGATCCTGACATCCAACAAGACAATGAGCCTAAGCACACAGCTAAAACAACGAAGGAGTGGCTTCACACAACTCTGTGACTGTTCTTGAATGGCCCAGCCAGAGCCCTGTCTTAAACCCAATTGAGCATCTCTGGAGAGACCTAAAAATGTCTGTCTACCAACGTTTACCATCCAACCTGAGAAGATCTGCAAGGAGGAACAGCAGAGGATCCCCAAATCCAGGTGTGAAAAACTTTTTTCCCAAAAAGACTCAAGGCTGTATTAGATCAAAAGGCTGATCTACTAAATACTGAGCAAAGGGTCTGAATACTTAGGACCATGTGGTATTTCAGTTTTTCTTTTTTAATAAATCTGCAAAAATGTCCACAATTCTGTGTTTTTCTGTCAATATGGGCTGCTGTGTGTACTCTGTGTGTAATCAGGAAAACAATGAACTTAAATGATTTTAGCAAATGGCTGCAATATAACAAAGAGTGATGTGAAAAATGTAAGGGGGTCTGAATACTTTCCGTACCCACTGTAAGTAAAACAAACTCAAAATGCAGAAATTTACATTCATGTTTTTTGTCACAAAATAATATTGATAACCGTGATAATTTTGGTCACTATAATCATGATATGAGATTTTCATATCATTACATCTCTACACAAAATCCAACTTTTCATTATTTTATACTTAAGTGCTGTGTTTGTGTATAGTGTCATGTACCTGTGAACGGCTTGACACCGGAGTGTCATTGTCCAATCGCAGCCAGCCATTCATGCCGTCTCTAAATATGGTGACAGTGTGCCACTGTCCAATCACAATAGAGCTGTCGCTGATGATCTGTGCTGCTCCTGTCCCACAGTTAAACCTGTGCACAAGATCATCAACATTACTGATAATCACTCAATTATATGTTTAGTCATATGAATTATAATTGAATTCATGATATGTTAAATGAAAAGGACACATTTACTAAATTTGAGAAGTCTAAAGAATACAAGGATCATACAAGTAAGTCCCTCAACGCCCCTTAACTTAAATAATGTTAATATATGTAGGTAAATTAAAATATATTATAATATGTAATATAATATATAATAACAAAAATTAACCCACTAAAATATGATATTGAACTCCTTAAATAGATTTTCAGTCTCACTTTTCAGTGTCATTTTTAGATTGATCATAATAGTTAATAATAATAATAAAAAAAAAAAAACTTTACAATAGGATTTCATTAGTTAATGTATTTACTAACATGAACAATACTTGTGCAGCATTTATTAACCATAGTTCAGCATTTACTAATGCATTATTATCATTCAAACTCATGCTTGTTAACATTAGCTAATGCACTGTGAGTTAACAAGAACTAGCAATGAAGAACTGTATTTTCATAAAGTAACGTTAACTAACATGGACAAATAGTGCAATAAATGTACTGTTCATTGTTTGTTCATCTTTGTAAATGCATTAACTAACATTAACTAATACAACCTTATTGAAGAGCGTTACCTTGTTGTAAGTGTTAAAGAGTTTGCCTTTGCCATGATGACAGTGCATAATATTTTTCTAGTTATTTTGCAAGTAAGGTTAATCAGACAACAGAAAAATTACTTCTTAAGGAAGCTAATAATATTGACCTTAAAATAAAATAAAAATGTCCAACTAGAGACACGTTAAAATGCAGCTCACACAATGTGAAAACTAGCTACAAAACGATGCTTCACTTAAATCAGCATAAACTGAATTAACACAAGCACTTTGCAAGAACTACATTAATTTGGACACACCTGTAGTGTAGTTTTCCCCGTATGAGAGCGAGGGAGGTGAAATCTCCTCTGCCGTGTTCATTCTCTCCACAATACAACAGCAGTCCATCCTCAGCCTCTGCCTGACAGCACAGAAGCAGCGAGTCAGAACATCTCAAACACACTCAAGTCTGTCTGTGTTTGTGATTTTACCTTAAACTCCAGGCTGATCTGGAAGCTCTGGTATGAGTTTTTAAGAGGCTCGAACGTCATGTGAGAGTAGCCGAAAAACTTTGGGAAATTTATTGTTAGACCTGTAGGACACAGAGTGGTTACATTTACTTCTGAAATCACATTTTTGCACGCACACACCTTGTATATTTTATGTAGGCTATATTACATGGGAGTAATAAGAGTCAAATAATAAACATCCATCCTAACATGAAGCAAATCGTTTTAAGGTTAGCAAAAATTATATAAAGGGTCTACTCACACTAGGCTATCCGAACCCTGCCCTTGCGCATTTGACCCCCATTTCCTGGTTCGTTTGACAAGTCTGAGTGCTCCGAATCGGGCTCAGACACGGTTTGGTTGGCTGGCCCTGGCCTGGCTGGAAGAGGTGTGCCAGAGCATGGTTCAATGCAACTGTGCCTAGTGTGAGTACACCCAAAAATCCCAAATGCTAATTAGGTGTGTTTCCATCAAGTTGTTAGAGTGGCTGACTGTAGTATTGGTAACCTAGCAACCAAAAGTAAACAACCCAGCAGGCACCTTGATGTCAAAACAACATCTAAAACATTTAAAAACAAATGATTTCAACAGACTACATCTAACATTGACGTAAAAAAATATGTCAAAAACAGACATTTTTGTTCTTTTTTTAACACCAATGTTAGATGTCAATTTAATGTTGTTTTGACATCAAGATAGTTTACATGCATTGTAGGGATACAAAAACCAAAAAAACAGTTTAAATTTGTCATCTGGAATTGAGGCTTTTAGATTAATACAACTTTTCTAATAATAAGAAGAATACTTTTATTATAATACTTATTGTGTGGTTATTTTGGTGGTCAAAAGGGCATCAATGTGTGGATGTCAAATGGACTTCAAGGTTTTGGCATCAAATCGATTAGCATTTTTGACGTTTTTAATTTTTTTTATTTTGTTTTGACATCAAGGTGTTCCCTGGTAAGGCATAATGAAGACAGCAGATTGGTCCTCTGGTCACATGGATATAATGTTCACTATGTTTTAGTTTATCTAGCAAATGCGTTTCCATACCCATCCCATTATTAGCATTAACCTATTTACATACAATTCAAAAGCACCTAAAGCGTTTTTTATTTGAAATTTGGCTTTTCCATCACTCGTTTCTCATGCGATACTTCAAAATGCACATCAACACTAAATGATGGAAACCCAGCTAATATAACTGAAGGTCACAGGAAAGGATTTCTTTCAGTCTGTTTGGACAACTTTTTTGGCCCGTCATTATTATTTGCAACTGGGGTTACAGAGCGTTTCATCTCTTGGGCACAAATCCCACAGTTCATCACTGCCATATTGGTGTTCAGCCACAGTGCCAGAACAAGACCCTCAGCCCAAATTAACTCAAAACCAGGATTCCCACTTGAAGCCAGAAGTCAAATTCCCCGACTTTTCATTGACTTTCACTGACCAAAAAGTTGAAATTCTGGCATTTCTCCTTAGGTGTGTGTGACCTGCTTTAGATGTGTCATGTGACAAGGCTATATTAGTTGTATTGATCACAAAAATGTTAACAGTTTTGTTTATTGGATTATTTAAAGTCATTTGTGTATCAAATATTATCTAGTGACTTTATATAGTCAAGAGGTAAACACTTTCTCTCTTTGTTTCTCTGTGCTTCTTTCATATAAATTATACAGACCAATGGTTCTTGAGGTCAAAGATGTGCAACTTTGTGTATATTTTCACAGCAAAAAAGAAATGCTGAAATAATGAGTTTTCAGCAGCTGCTTAATTTTTGTGCAGATTATGGGTACAGTTATGAGGTGCAATATAATACTGAGAACACAGAAATATGATTTGTATTTGTCAGGGCAAGTTTTAAATGTTAGTAAAACCTGTGAGCCTTTGTCGAAAACAAAATAAAACAAAATTGCGTAGCCTGGTTATCCAACATAACAATCACTTTATATGGAACAGACAGAACTAACTAACCTTCTGCGCAGAAGTCTCCCTGTCGGCCGAGGTTGCAGTGACATCGAGAGCCACCGGTGTCGTAATCATTGATACAGAAGCTGTCAGCAGGGCAGACCGTCTCTTCACATGGGACATCATAGACTCGAGCTCTTTCCCCTTTCCACGGCGTCATTGACGGACTGGAAGATGGCACTGCGGGAGGAGGTGTGGCAGTCTGTATAGTGGGCGTGGCTGTTGTCCTGGAGGCGGTTGTCATGGTTACAGGTGTTGTTGTTGTGGTCCAAGTTGATGCTGTTGTTGGAGTGAAGCTGATATTTGGGGAAACAGGGGTTCGCATCCTGTAAATAACATTCCTATTTCCAGGAGTCCCAATGCGGGAACGTAGCTGAGACCGTCTGCCACTCTTCTTACTGCTAGGAAACTTTATCTGCAAAATATATACAGTTAAAGTCAAAATTATTAGCCCCTCTGTGATTGTTGTTTTCTTTTTAAATTATTTCCTAAATTATGTTTAACAGAGCAAGGAATTTTTCACAGAATTTTCTATAATAATTTTTCTTCTGGAGAAAGTCTTATTTGTTGTATTTCGGCTAGAATAAAAATAGTTTTACATTTTTTTGAAACCATTTTAAGGTCAATATTATTAGCTCCCTTAAGCAATATTTTTTTCGATTGTCTACAGAACAAACCAATGTTATACAATGCCTAATTACCTTAACTTGCCTAATTAACCTAGTTAAGCCTTTAAATGTCACTTTAAGCTGAATACCAGCATCTTAAATAAAATATTATGATTAAGATAAAAGAAATCAGTTTTTAGAAATGAGTTATTAAAACTATTATGTTTAGAAATGTGTTGAAAAAATCTACTTTCCATTAAACAGAAATTCGGGAAAGATATACAGGCGGGCTAATAATTCAGGAGGCCTAATTAATAACTGTACACAGACATTAAACATGGCATATAGATCATTATTAGAGAGTGTTCTCACATATAATATTGTTTCATGGTTTGGTAACACAACACTTCAACAGAAGAAGAAATTATCACAAATTATCAATCAGGCAAATAAGATAACTGGTCACAAACAACATTCGCTGCAGATTTTATTTGACTCCTCTATGGAAAAAACTGCCATTTTTGAAGATAATACACATCCCCTTCACTCAGCTTTTGAAATGTTACCATCAGGACACAGGTTTAAAATTCCTAGAGCATAAAGAAATGCTTATAAAAAGTAATTTATCCCAAATGCAGTTGTTTAAAATCGGATCACTGTTTAATGTGAATGCTGCGGTTGTTAAGGATGATCTGCAGTAATATGTATGAGGCTAATATGCTTTTAAGTTTTTAATTCATGTTGTTGTCTTGATGAGTGTTGCTATTATGTGATTGTTGTATGTATGTTACCAATGTTAAAGACAAATTTCCTTTCTGTGCCAAGCAGAACGGACAATAAAGTTTAAACTAAACTAAACTTCAACCTTAAATAAATGTAAGTATGGTTAAATAACAGTCATTTCTGTGTGACAAATTAGCATATGCACAATTTTGGATTTCTTCCATTTTGTGTTTTTTTTAAATCACAAAATTTTATTATTACTATTATTATATTTCTTGACTTATCCATATACCCACTTTAAATACATTTATATGACATGGGCTCCTTGCATTTTTTTTTTCCTATCTGTTTATGTTTTCCTCGATTATTATTTTTGTTCATTTTAGATGGCCTTTATCCCTCTCTATCCTTCTTTTTTCTTGTATATGTGATTATTGTTGTTGACTGTAGCTCATGTATTCAGTTAATCTGCATTTTTTTTGCACAAAAAAACAAAAACAAAAGATACCTCACCTCCTCAATGAAGACATCATAATCTGAGTCATCGATATCAAGCTTGTCTTCATCTTTATTGTTAGAGTTTGAGATGTAGACGTCATAGTCTCCACTGCCTGTGTCCACTGATCCTGTTTTTAAAGCGGGGCATTGTAAATTTCAATCATTTGATCTCATAAATACAATGGACAGAAAAAATAATCATTATGATTTCAGGCACAGAAAACATGTGAATTTTAGGTTTCAAAAACATTCTACAAACATACAGTAGAAGGTCTCTAAGACTTGTTTACACCGCACATAATTGTGAAATGTTTATAAATTGCCCATATCACCTTTTTTCACAAGGCTTATAAAGCATACAGAATGAGTAAAAATGCTCTTTGAGAAAGTATAAATGCACACAGTCTGCGGTAATGGATTAGTTATAGGTGTAGGACAATAAAATTAATTATCCAAATGGAATGTCCCCACAATTCACAAAAACAATCCTGAGAGATTGTGAGTGCGTGTGTATGTGTATACTTGTTTATGTGGTTTACGAGGGCACAAAATTGTATAGACATGGATAAGACCTAGTTGTACTCTATTAAGGTGGTTTACAAGGACATGCCTTGTGTCCTCATAATTCAAAACACTTAAAAATCATACTTAACAGAGTCTTTTGGCATTCAAAATTTGCCATAGGTTTCCTGTGAGGTTTGGGTTTATGGATAGGGGAAGAAAAAGGCCATACAGCAGGGAAAATAAGTATTCAACATGTCACCATTTTTCTCAGAAAACATATTTCTAAAGGTGCCATTGACATGAAATTTTCACCAGATGTTGATAGCAACCAAAGAAACACATATATGAAAAGTAAACTAATCTAATTAGTTTACAAATTAAGTTCTTTGTAATAAAATGAAACGACACAGGGAAAAAGTATTGAACACATGAAGAAAGGGAGGTGTAGAAAGGCAGTGAAAGCCCAGATAGCAGCTGAAATCTCTCAGTAGTTCTTCAGCAACCCTCTGCCCTTCATCAGTGTAAATGAATATCAGCTGCTTCAGTCCAACATCTACATTAGCAGGATGATGGAGATGAAACCAGTGTGGACATTTCAGCAAGACAATGATCCAAAACACAGCCAAGGAAACTCTCAAATGCTTTCAGAAAAAGAAATTAATAGCGCTAATTAATTAATTAATTAATTAATTAATTAATTAATTAATTAATTAATTAATTAATTAATTAATTAATTAATATTAATAGCGGTTCACTTTTTCTACATTTTTTTATGTTACAGCTTTATTCCAAAATGGATTAATTTTATTTAAAATTCTACACACAATACCCCATAATGACAATGTGAAAAAAGATTTGTAGAAATTGTTGCAAATTTATAAAAAATAAAAAACCTGAAAAATCACATGTACATAAGTATTCACACCCTTTGCCGTGAAGCTCTAAATTGAGCTCAGGTACATTTCTGTTTCCACTGATCATTCTTGAGATGTTTCAGCAGCTTAATTGGAGTTCACCTGTGGTAAATTCAGTTGATTGGACATGATTTGAAAAGGCACACACCTGTCTTTATAAGGTCCCAGGGTTGACAGTGCATGTCAAAGCACAAACCAAGCATGAAGACAAAGGAATTGTCTGTAGACCTCCGAGACAGGATTGTCTCGAGGCACAAGGCTGGGGAAGGTTACAGACAAATTTCTGCTGCTCTGAAAGTTCCAATGAGCACAGTGGCCTCCATCATCCGTAAGTGGAAGATGTTTGGAACCACCAGGACTCTTCCTAGAGCTGGCCGGCCATCTAAGCTGAGTGATCGGGGTAGAAGGGCCTTAGTCAAAGAGGTGATCAATAACCCGATGATCACTCTGTCTGAGCTCCAGTGTTCTTCTGTGGAGAGAGGAGAACCTTACAGAAGGACAACCATCTGTGCAGCAATCCATCAGGCCTGTATGGTAGAGTGGCCAGATGGAAGCCACTCCTTAGTAAAGGGCACACAGCAGCCCGCCTGGAATTTGCCAAAAGGCCTCTGAAACAAAATTCTCTGGTCTGATGAGACTAAAATTTAACTCTTTGGAGTGAATGCCAGGCGTTACGTTTGGAGAAAACCAGGCACCGCTCATCACCAGGCTAATACCATCCCTACAGTGAAGCATGGTGGTGGCAGCATCATGCTGTGGGGATGTTTTTCAGCAGCAGGAACTGGAAGACTAGTCAGGATAGAGGGAAAGATGAATGCAGCAATGTACAGAGACATCCTGAATGAAAACCTGCTTCAGAGTGCTCTTGACCTCAGACTGGGGCGACGGTTCATCTTCCAGCAGGACAATGTCCCAAAGCACACCGCCAAAATATCAATGGAGTGGCTTCACAACAACTCGGTGAATGTCCTTGAGTGGCTCAGCCAGAGCCCAGACCTAAATCCTATTGAACATCTCTAGAGAGAGATCATTTTTAGAGATCTGAAAATGGCTGTACACCGTTGCTTCCCATCCAACCTGATAGAGCTTGAGAGGTACTGCAAAGAAGAATGGGCAAAAATTCCCAAAGACATGTGTGCCAAGCTTGTGGCATCATATTCAAAAAGCCTCGAGGCTGTAATTGCTGCCAAAGGTGCATCAACAAAGTATTGAGCAAAGGCTGTGAATACTTATGTACATGTGATTTTCAGGTTTTTTATTTTTAATAAATTTGCAACAATTTCAAAAAATCTGTTTTCACATTGTCATTATGGGGTATTGTGTGTAGAATTTGAGGAAATAAATTAATTGAATCCATTTTGGAATAAAGCTGTAACATATAAAAATGTGGAAAAAGTGAAGCGCTATGAATACTTTCCGGATGCACTGTAGAATGGCCCAGCCAATCACCTGACTTGAATCCAATAGAAAATACAAATTAAAGATCAGATTTGACAGACGAGACCCACAGAACCATCAAGATTTTTACACTCTGTTGAAATCTGTGGAAAACTTACACCTGAGCAATGCTTCATTCGTCATATGTGAGGCGTCTTTAAGCTGCCATCACCAAAAAACGCCTTTTATATAAAGTATTAAATATGTTTCAGTAGTTCATTGTTATTACACATAACTCCTTTTTTCAGATTTGTTTTGTTTAACTTTTATGTTTGTATTGTTTGGGTTTTTTTCCAAAATCTGGTTCAATTCCATGTTAACAGCTCCTTTAGAAATATTATTCCCAGGAAAAAACATGATATAAAATACCATATAAAATAAACAGCATCTATGATGAGTCCTCGAAAATCACACATACAAGTTTGTGTGTGTGTGGTGGTCTTTGCTAATCTGTCTGCTCAGGGGTTATGTGTGAGCAACTAGCTCTATGTATATGGGCAGGCTTTAAGATGCTTAATCTAATAAGTCTGGTTTCCAGCCACCGTGCCTGCGAAAACAACCCTCTTTAAATGTGCAAAGAGCATCCAAATTACAACAATCGCACAATAAAGCATGCAAACCGCACACAAGTTTTCATTAAGACCCTTTTATCCATAGCAGTTTACCATGCATATATTATAGGGCACAATGGTTATGGTGTAAAGTACAGTAAGCAGACGTAAAGTGATGTCCTGATCACACTGTAACTCACTGAGAGTGCGGACGGGGTTGTTAATGGCACTGGGAGGACTGATGCCGTGTGCATTTACGGCTCGGATCACAAACTGGTACTCGGTCTCAGGAATCAGACCCTTGAGCACCATAGAGTTGGACTCCACTGGCTCTCTGATGTACGTCCACTCGGTGTCCATCTCCGGCCTGCAACACACAAACACACAGCACTACAGTGAGAAAACAACACATGCAGTCAAAGCAAATATTACTTAGACACTTTATATTTATAATATTTAAATTTACATTATGTTCCCTACAGTTTACACTGCAAAAATGCTTTACTTATTTAGATTTTTTTGTCTCGTTTCTAGTCCAAATATCTAAAAATTCTTAAATCAAGAAGCATTTTCTAGACAAGCATAAAATATTGTTTTGTTTTCAGAAATAATATGCAAAAATTAAGTGAGTTTTTCTTTAAAACAAGGAAAATAATCTGCCAGTGGTGTAAGCAAATTAAACTTATGTCAAACGGAAAAACAAGTTTATTAAGCTTACCCCGTTGGCAAGAATTTGGCAAGGAATTTTTAGATATTTGGACTAGAAACCAGACAAAAAAAATCTAAGTAAGAAAAGCATTTTCTGCAGTGTAGAAAAACGTTTAAAAAATATGACAATAACTCAACAAATTCATCTTGATAATGTCAGATAACTTTGATAGAAAGGTACAGCACTCAGGGCGAGATTATCTAATATCCAATATGGCCGCATGCGCACATGGGACCCATGCAAAAGGAAGAATGTTTTTTTTTTTTTACTAATGCTATTTTCAGAGTCGCTGTGTCCAAAATCGCATAATTCCACACTACACTACCTGACAAAAGTCTTGTCGCCTATCCAAGTTTTAGGAACAACAAATAATAACTTGACTTCTAGTTGATCATTTGGTATCAGAAGTGGCTTATATGAAAGGCAAAGGCCTCTAGATTACGCTTATTTTACTAAAATAAAATATGATCATGCCTTGAGCTTGGAGGACTGCATCCATACATCTCTGCAATGACTCAAATAACTTATTAATAAAGTCATCTGGAATGGCAAAGAAAGTGTTCTCGCAGGACTCCCAGAGTTCATCAAGATTCTTTGGATTCATTTTCAATGCCTCCTCCTTCATCTTACCCCAGACATGCTCAATAATGTTCATGTCTGGTGACTGGGCTGGCCAATCCTGGAGCAACTTGACCTTCTTTGCTTTCAGGAACTTTGATGTGGAGGCTGAGGTATTATTATGATTTTTATTTCCTCTATTTAGCCAGGAGATCACATTGAGACAGTACTGTCTCTTCTTCCAGTGAGATCTGGTCAAGACGGCAGGCAGCACATAAAGTTTCACACAAAAAAACAATACCACAAAATTACAAAATCACCATTCGTAAAAAGGTCAGATCATAAAAAAACTGTATGTGTTGTAGATGTAGATGTTTGAAGGTACTCGAAATAGTCGGAAGTGTGTCAAGATTAAGCTGATTTTGCAGATGATTCCAAGCCCTAGGAGCATAAAAGGAAAAAGCACGTTTGCCAAGTTCTGACAATACTCTTGGGACTGTTAACCGCATACAGGAACCAAATCTAGTGTGTTGGTTATATATGTGAAATGTTAGCAAATTAGAAAGATAGGACGGTAGTTTACCTAAGAGAGCCTTTAAAGTAAATAAGTACAAATGTAATTTTCTCCTTTGATACAGAGATAACCAATCTAAGGAATCGTACAAAATACAGTGATGCATCTGTGAGTCTGCACCTGTGACAAAGCGTATTGCTGCATGATAAACAGAATCTAGTTTTCTAAGTAGAGTAGCAGCTACATGCATATACAGATGATCACCATAATTAATTATAGACAAAAATGTACTCTCTACTAATTTCTTACGGGCCTTATAAGGAAAACAATTTGTATGAGAAGGAGCACTATCCTGCTGGAGAATTTGCCCTCTCCTGTGGTTTGTAATGTAATGAGCAGCACAAATGTCTTGATACCTCAGGCTGTTGATGTTGCCATCCACTCTGCAGATCTCTCACACGCCCCCATACTGAATGTAACCCCAAACCATGATTTTTCCTTCACCAAACATTGATTTCTGTGAGAATCTTGGCTCCATGCGGGTTCCAATAGGTCTTCTGCAGTATTTGTGATGGTTGGGATGCAGTTCAACAGATGATTCATGGGAAAAATCTACCTTCTGCCACTTTTCCACATGATCAACTAGAAGTCAAGTTATTATTTGTTGCTCTTACAACTGGGATCAACAGGGAAGGCTTTTGTCAGGTAGTGTATATAGTATGTTAAAAACAGTATGCGAGCCGAGTAGTATGTCCGAATTCATAGAATTTAAAATAAAAAACAGTATGCAAGAAGTACCCAGATTACCTACTACTACTGGCGAGATTCTGAAGTGCGCATCTAATGGACACTACGCTATCCCAGGTATACGCTATATAATTGTTTACCTGTCCGATATACTGTATGTACTAAGAGAGATGCTCTAATATAATATAATTCTAATTTGATTCAATGATTTATTCTAAGGGGCGACACAGTGGCTCAGTGGTTAGCACTGTCGCCCCACAGCAAGAAGGTCGCTGGTTCGAGTTCTGGCTGGGTCTGTTGGCATTTCTGTGTGGAGTTTGCATGTTTTCCCCGTGTTGACGTGGGTTTCCTCCGGGTGCTCCGGTTTCCTCCGGGTGCTCCGGTTTCCCCCACAATCCAAAGATATCTGCTATAGGTGAACTGAGTAAACTAAATTGGCCATAGTGTATGTGTGTGAATGAGAGTGTATGGATGTTTCCAAGTACTGAGTTGTGGCTGGAAGGGCATCCGCTGTGTAAAACATATGCTGGATAAGTTGGCGGTTCATTCCACTGTGGCGACCCCTGATTAATAAAGGGACTAAGCCGAAGAAAAATGAATGAATGAATGATTTATGCTAAGATAAGCTAAGCTAAATATGTTCTTGTCAGAACCAGAGATCAGCTAAATGCATTCAAAAATGGTAAAACTCAACTGTTTAACTCTAAGGGTAGCTGTAAAAACGAGCCTATTTCCAAAAAGAAAAATTTGAGCGTTCCTTTAAATGTTTATTGGATATTTCCATAAGTCTGAAAGACAGGTTATAAAATACAAATCTCAAATTTTATCAGTGCATAAATCAATGTTTTTGGCTATAGAGTCTCTTTCTGAATCTATTGATCCACTGAAAATGAGAATATTCTACTTTGCGAGCATCAAATATTACTTCAGATTAAAATAATTGAGACACATCTGCGGTTTTGTGCTTTTCCAACACACAGAGACGCTAAATTGGCCAGATTTATGTGAAAGGTTGTTAATCTGAGAAGCAGACGGTCTGCGGGGATGAATCTAATCTGCTGGTCCTGTTGCATAATTATTAACCAGGATTACAAACACACTGATTTCACACCCAAATACACACACACATATACTATGCGGATGTATACAGCAGCACTTTAACTAGAAATGCAGCACTCATTGTACAGGAAACTGAAAAAAAAAAAAAAAACATCAAGACACATTTTTACACATTGTGGACTAGATGCTGAGAAAAGTGTGTGTTATATGAAAATAATTATATTACAACAAGATATAATATAATATTGATATTTGAGATTATTTGCTCAACTATTCCTTCAATATATATCTTGTTGTGTATTTTTATACATTTAAAAATAAATAGCATTGTGGTGGGGAAGGCGTGATCGAACACCCAAAAAGGGGGGAGAGCAAGCGGAGACACCGGCGGCTGGTCAGTGGTCCAATCGTAAATAATCAGTAACACCTGTATTTTCTAGTAATTGGGCCGGAGAGACACCCTCATAAGAGGAGAAGGAGCAGCCAAGGGGGAGGAGAGAGCCTGAGACTCACGCACGAGTGCCAGGAGAGAGAAAAAAAAGAACGAGAAAATAAAACATTTGTGCTTACCTGATATAGCCGACCCTGTCTTCTTCTTCCCACAAAACGAACTTTACTACAGTGGTGCCGAAACCCGAGAAGGAGAAGAGACTTCGTTGCCAAGATGACCACTCCGTCGACCAGTCCATTTGTGGAAGTGATCCAGGCGCTCGCAGTCCTCCACCGCTGAGGCGCTGGTGGACATTCGGGCGGACCAAGACCAACGGTTCCGCGTCCTAGTGGAAACCCAGCGCGAGGACCGCGAGCTCGTCCGGAGACTGCTGGACCAGGGGATCCGGCCAGCGTCGACACCTGCCGCCCACCCTCCCATCAACCTTCAGAAAATGGGGCCTCAGGATGACCCGGAAGTGTTCCTGGACCTTTTTGAAAAGATGGCGGAGGCGTGTGGCTGGGTGGCCGGTACGAATCATTCCGCTGCTGTCGGGCGAAGCCCAGATCGCCGCTCAGCAGCTACCGGCCCAGAATCTCCTGGAGTACGCTCACCTGAAGCGAGCCATCCTCCAGCGGGCGTGGAGGCCCTTCGTGTTCGCCCAGCAGCTCCGGGACGCCTGCCGCAGATGGCTGATCCAGGATGGCCAGAACATCGATCAAGTGGTGGATGCCGTGGTGCTGGAGCAGTTCATCGCCCTCCTGAACATCGGAGTGGGTCCAGTGCCACCGGCTCACCGATCTCAATACGGCCATCCAGCTGGCGGAGGATCACCTGGTAGCGAGGTCCAGGGTCGGCGATCTAACCTCTCTCTCTCCGTTCCCAGGCCCAGGCAGCAGGGACCTCCCCTGCCAGCACCGAGGAAGCGCGGCTCTGGGTCGGATCCACCTCGCTCTATGCCTCGGTGGGGTGGATACCAGGACCGGGGCGGGGAAGCACGCCACCTAGTGGCTCCTCCAGCCACGACAGGTCTCTCTCCGGCTCAATCGGTTGGTCCAACTGGCCCGGGGGGTGCAGTGGGAAGGTCTGGGCCGACGTGTTAGCGGTGCGGGGGCGTGGATCATACCCCAGAGAATTGCTCCGCGATGGAGGTGGGGGCTTTGATCCGAGTCCCCGTTGCGTCGGCTGTCGCCCCCGGTCGCAACGGGCTATATCAGATACCGGTGAGTATAAAGGGAGATACATATCAGGCCTTGGTGGAATTCGGGGTGTAACCAAACCTCTATCCACCAATGCCTGGTGCAAGACACGGCATTGGATAAAAGCCGCACGGTTAGGGTGAGGTGTGTGCACGGGGATGTAATTCACTACCCGCTAACGGCTGTAGAAATCCAATTCCGGGGGAAAAAACATAGCGTGGAGGTAGCGGTTAACCCGCACCTCAAGCACCCGCTGATTTTGGGAACCAATTGGCCTGATTTTAGTAAACTATTAAGGGTTTTGACAGCGGGTGCTTCTTAGGAAAAGAGATCGCCGGTTAGGGGGCGGACCGCTCAGCTGGGGGAATCCCTGGCGATGTCGTCACGCGCTGACTCAGGGGAAGGGCCGGGAGTCTCCCCGTGTAAAGACTTCCCCCTGGAGCAGTCGCGTGACGACACGCTAAAACATGCCATTGAGCAAGTTCAAGTGATCGATGGGCATATCCTCCAACCTGAGCGATCGCTCACCTATCCGTATTTTTCGATCATTAAAGACAGGGTGTATCGAGTGATCCAAGACACTCAATCAAAAGAAGATACAACCCAATTATTGGTACCTAAAAGCCGTCGGGAAATACTTTTCCAGGCGGCTCATGCTAACCCTATGGCCGGACATTTAGGTCAAGCGGCCACACTAAATCGCCTCATGGCCCGATTCTTTTGGCCGGGCATTCACGGGGACATCAGCAGATGGTGTGCTGCGTGCCGTGAATGTCAGTTGGTAAACCCACCGGCCTGTCCAAAAGCGCCATTGCGCCCATTGCCGATAATGGAGATCCCCTTCGAGAGAATTGGTATGGATCTCATCGGGCCATTAGAGCGATCTGCACGAGGGCACCGGTTTGCATTGGTTCTGGTGGATTATGCAACCCGGTACCCAGAAGCTGTAGCTCTCCGTAACATCTCAGCAAAGAGTGTAGCGGAGGCGCTCTTCCGCATCATCTCCCGGGTGGGGATCCCCAAAGAGATCCTCACCGACCAAGGCACCGCGTTTATGTCACGCACATTGCGCGAATTATACGAATTATTGGGCATTAAATCGATTCACACCAGCGTCTATCACCCACAGGCAGACAGGCTGGTGGAACGGTTTAATCGCACACTTAAAACAATGATTCGTAAATTCGTTCACGAAGACGCAAAAAATTAGAACCCTTGTTATTCGCTGTGCGGGAGGTTCCCCAAGCCTCCACTGGGTTTTCCCCATTCGAGCTTCTCTACGGCAGACAGCCCCGAGGGGTGTTGGATGTCGTTAGAGAGGCTTGGGAGGACGAGCCTTCTAATAGTAAGAATGAAATTCAGTACATTCTGGACCTGCGAGCAAAACTCCATGCACTGGGGCGGCTATTCATGGAGAATTTGCTCAGGGCCCAGAGTGAACAACGCCGGCGCTATGACAATGGCACTAAACTACGGAAATTTTCACCGGGAGATAAAGTACTTGTACTACTGCCTTCTCCCAGCTCTAAATTACTCACCAAATGGCAAGGGCCATTTGAGGTCACACGCCGAGTGAACGATCTCGATTATGAGGTGGTAAGAACGGACAGGAGTGGGGCACATCAAATTTACCATCTTAATTTATTAAAACTGTGGAGGGAGCCGGAGGAGGTGGCGCTGGCCACTGTGGTTACGGGCGAGGATGATCTGGGACCGGAGAGCGGCGGCCAAACTTTGCCGAGCGCTCTGGTCACCGGAGGTGATCATCTCTTGTCCGCCCAGCTTACTGACGTCCGGCTCCTACAACATGAATTTGCAGACGTGTTCTCACCCCTGCCCAGTCGTACTAATATGATTCAGCACCATATCGAGACCGAACCGGGCGTGGTCGTTAGGACCCGACCGTATCGCTTGCCTGAACACACAAAAAAAGTGATTCAGGAAGAATTGGAAAAATTGCTGGAGATGGGGGTAGTAGAAGAATCACACAGTGACTGGGCCAGCCCGATAGTCTTGGTTCCTAAGACAGACGGCACGGTCCGGTTCTGTGTTATCGCAAACTAAATGCCGTATCAAAATTTGATGCGTCTCCAATGCCGCGGATTGACGAGTTGCTCGACCAGTTAGGTGCTGCTCGCTATTACTCGACATTGGATTTAACGAAGGGATATTGGCAGATCCCCTTAACTCCTATATCCCGAGAGAAAACGGCCTCCACGACGCCGTTTGGATTACACCAGTTCGTGACGCTTCCGTTCGGGCTGTTCGGGGCTCCGGCCACGTTTCAGCGCCTAATGGATAAAATACTCACCAGTCATTCGGCATATGCCGCTGCTTACTTAGACGATATCATTGTCTTTAGTAATGATTGGCAGCGGCATATGCAGCATTTGCGGGCAGTATTATCGGCGCTGAGGCGGGCCGGGCTCACGGCCAACCCGAGGAAGTGCGCAATTGGGCGAGTGGAGGTGAGGTATCTGGGCTTCCACTTGGGTCATGGGCAGGTGCAGCCCCAAATTGATAAAACTGCAGCTATTGCAACCTGCCCAAGGCCCAAGACCAAAAAGGAGGTGAGACAGTTTCTGGGGCTGGTGGGATATTATAGACGGTTTGTCCCTGAATATTCGGCCCTCGTCAGTCCCTTAACTGACCTCACTAAAAAGGGGGAACCAGATGCCGTCCAGTGGTCGGAGCAGTGCCAATAGGCCTTCACCAAGGTTAAAGCTGCACTTTGCGGAGGGCCGCTATTGCACGCTCCTAATTTTGCTCTCCCCTTTATTTTGCAGACGGATGCTTCCGATCGGGGTCTGGGGGTGGTTCTCGCTCAGGAGGTGGAGGGTGATGAACGGCCGGTGCTGTACATTAGCCGCAAACTGTCTAACAGAGAGGCTAAGCACAGCACCATAGAAAAAGAGTGTTTGGCAATTAGGTGGGCCGTTCTAACTCTTCGCTATTATCTCCTGGGCAGAGAATTCGTCCTCTGTTTGGATCATGCCCCCCTCCAGTGGCTCCACCGCATGAAGGATACCAATGCTCGGATCACCCGTTGGTATCTCGCTTTACAGCCTTTTAAATTCAAGGTGATCCACAGGCCGGGCGCGCAGATGGTGGTAGCAGACTTCCTCTCCCAGGCAGAGGGAGGGGGGAAAGCTGCAGGCCGGACGGCTGCCCGGCCTGAGACGGGCGGTGGGGGTATGTGGTGGGGAAGGCGTGATCGAACACCCAAAAAGGGGGGAGAGCAAGCGGAGACACCGGCGGCTGGTCAGTGGTCCAATCGTAAATAATCAGTAACAACTGTATTTTCTAGTAATTGGGCCGGAGAGACACCCTCATAAGAGGAGAAGGAGCAGCCAAGGGGGAGGAGAGAGCCTGAGACTCACGCACGAGTGCCAGGAGAGAGAAAAAAAGAACGAGAAAATAAAACATTTGTGCTTACCTGATATCGCCGACCCTGTCTTCTTCTTCCCACAAAACGAACTTTACTACAAGCATATTTCAAGAAATTACTAGCATCAAATAATTTAATTAAACAACATTTTTAAGCAAAAAAGTTTTTTAGTGTACAGTAAAACAATTGGAGTTAAGGTTTACATTCAAATATTTTGTCAATAATACAAATACATAAATAAGAATTAATTTAAAGGGCACCTATGATGAAAATCGTCTTTTTTAAGCTGTTTGGACAGAACTGTGTGCAGGTATAGTGTCTCCACAGTCATATTGGGGTGATATAAAGACAATAAGTCTCTTTTTTTGAATTTCCTGACTTTAAAATAGCATCCAAATCCCTCCCATTTTGAGGCCGACCGCAACTTGATGTAGGAGTGCGGTATATTTTAATTCAATTTAAAATAACTCAAGAATTTATCTCAGAATGATCAGAGAAGGAATCTAAGCATAAAAGGAGCTCAAATATAAGAGGATTCATTTTTGTTCTCTGCATAATTCCCATATTTCCATTTGTTTTATTTCATGACTTTATGATTATTCGATAAGCGAAATAACGCAGGATGAGGAATAGCAACTGAGCAGTCCTTTATCAAGAGCTGAAGCACACATAATAGCAGACTGTTGTGTGCTGTGGGTCAGTTTTTTGATGTGTGTGGTCAAACACACTGTGGTCTGAATGGGTTAGTTGTGTTCTGGAACAGTAACTACCACAGAAATGCATTAGTTGTATGAGTCATCTGGACTGACGGGGTAAAGATCACACGCAGAAACAGCAGTCTGTCTGCTTTTAATAAAGCTCTGCCAATGTACAGAAAAAACATCTTGTAGGAAATTGAAAGAAAATGAATAAAGAATATAAGAAAGTTATTGTGTCAATGAAGTTGAATGGAAATATTTTTACATAAACTGCAATCAGCTGTCTATCTATTCATATACAGTATTTGTCTATCTGATCTGTTTATCTATCAATGTTTATCCATCTATCCATTTGTCTATCCATCCATCCATCCATCCATCCATCCATACATACATACATACATATATCCATTCAACTATCCATCTGTAAACCATCCATCCATCCTTCCATCCACCCATGTCTATCTACCCGCCTGTCCATGCATCCATATGTCCATATACCCATCCATCCATTTGTTTGTCTATCCATGTGTTCATCCATCCAACCTCCATCCGTTCATCAACCATCCAAGAATCCATCTATTCATCTATCCAACTGTCCATTCGTCCGTCCATTCATCCATCCATCCATCCCTCCATCCACCTGTTCATCCATCCATCCATCCATCCAAGTATCTATCTGTTTGTCTATCCATCCACCCATCAGTCTGTCCATCCATGCAACCATCCATCTATTCGTCTATCCATATATCTACCTGTTTATCCATTCATCCATCTATCTGTTTATCTATCCATTCATTCATCCATCATCTATCCATCCAATTGTTTGTTTATCCATCTATCCAACCATTCAACCATTCATCCATCCATCCATTCATTCATCTATCAATCATCTATTCATTGAACATCCGTCCATTAATTAAATAATTAATTCGTCCATCCATCCATCAATCCATCCATCATCTATCTATATATTTGTCTAACCATCTGTCCATTTGTCCGTTCGTTTGTCTATCCATCCATCCATCCACCTGTTCATCTATCTGTCCATCCATCCATCCATCCATCCAAGCATCAATCTATGTCTATCCATCCATCCATCCATCCATCCATCTATTTGTCTATTCATCTGACTGTCCATCATCCGTGCATCTATCCATCTATCTGTTTGTCTATCCATTCATCCATCCATCTGTTCATCCATCCATCTGTTCGTCTATCCATCCATCCATCTACCATCCATCTGTTTGTCTATCCATCTGTCCATCCAACCCCCCATTTCCCCATCTGTCCATTCATTCATTCATTTATCCCTCTGTCCATCCATCCATGTATCTGTTTATCTGTCCATCCATCTAGTCATCTCTCCATCTGTGCATTCATTCATTCATTTATTCATCTATCAATCCATCCATTCAACCATCCGTTTATCCATTACTTAATTAATGAACACCATCCATCCATCCATCTATCCATCCATCCATCCATCCATCCATCCATCCATCCATCCATCCATC
>CAIGQV010016645.1:26262641-26278900 GCA_903798115.1 Danio jaintianensis | reverse complement strand
ATCTATCTATCTATCTATCTATCTATCTATCTATCTATCTATCTATCCATGTATTCGTCCATCCATCAGCTGAACATGTACCTGATATAGGCCACCAGGAAATATAGCACAGGTGCGCTCCCGTCACTCTCTCCGTGTTGCCATGACATTGCCAGCTCAGTGTCCGACACCGCCACCACATTGGGCTGTGTTGGAGGAGCAGGAGGCATGCACTTTTCTAAAACAGAACATTTCATCTCATTATTTCCTTGATGCACAGTAATGCATGTGTCCTGTATGAAAACACTTTACCTGAAGGGTATTGTCATGAAATCTTTATAATCATAACATGACACATCATTAATATGAATGAGATGTCATTTGTTCAGTTATGTCATTTTAAATACAAATATGACATTGTTTGTGCTGTTATTGTTGTGACAACTAGTCATAACCAAATACTGTACATCATAACATGTCTTTATCTTTATCATGGCAACTTGAAATGATCAAAACAACATAACTTTTCATAAACCTGACAGAAACATGATTGTCATAAGGCCATGTCATGAATATCACTTTTTTCAGTGGAACTAACTGAATTTGTCATTATAATTTCTTGTCAATTCTCTGTCAGATAATTAAAAAAACCTGACAATTCAATATTTTGTTTTTTCTGCTATATGTATTGTGCTATGAATATAATTTCACAAGATGACTCTATTTGGAAAGAATCCATAATAGGGGAGTGCACTGAATAATATGTACACAATTATAAAAAAATATATGTATACAAGAAAAATAAGTCAGATCATTTTATAACAGCATCATTAATATTTAATTACATTTTAATTAACCCAGGCTCATTCTGAAAACGTACCGCTATATACATTTATGGAGAGCGCCAAATACGTCCCAGGAGCTACGTTTTTTTGCAGTTTTTGTTTTTGCGAATGCACCAGAGGCCGCTGTGTATGTTTTTTGAGATCTCAAATTTCTCTCGTGATTGCCATTTGCACCTACTGTTCCACCAGAGGCCGCTGTCAACTGACTGACTGACCGATTGACTGACCCACCCTCCTCCTTTCCTAAACCCAACCAATAGTGTTTTCAAAAGCACTGATTAACCTGCCCACCTACTTCCCTACACCCAACCGACAGTTTTAAAAAGCAATCTAAAAAAGAAAGCCCTCACCTGATTTTTACCACGTTTCAGATTTTACCACATTCTCACTTTGTTATTTAATTGTTTATTTTATTTTTTGGCTTCTGTTTTTTTGTCCGGCTTTCTGGTACCGTTCTTCGCCAGACTCGAACCCCGTCATCGTGATCAACTCTTCTCTGCGTCTCAAGTCCGCCAATGTACGCAGCAAGCTACTAGACAAACTGGTAACAGCGGAAAAGCCGTCTATACGGAGGTAAGCGGTCAGCTGGTAAGTTCAATTCAATTCAATTCATCTTTATTTCTATAGCGCTTTTACAATGTAGATTGTGTCAAAGCAGCTTCACATAGAAGATTATAGTGAATTGGAATGGTGTCCGTTCAGTTTTTAGAGTTTAAGTTCAGTTCAGTTCAGTGTTGTTTAATTTTCACTGCTGAGAGTCCAAACACTGAAGAGCAAATCCATCGATGCGCAGCTCTACAGGTCCTGAACCATGCAAGCCAGTGGCGAAAGCGGCGAGGAACGAACTTCACCAATTTGCGAAAGTGAAGGAAAAAAAACCTCGAGAGGAACCAGGCTCAGTTGGGCACGACCATTTCTCCTATGGCCAAACGTCTTGTGCAGAGCTGCAGTCTAGGCGCCGGAGGCTGGTGAACGCTGGACGTCAGAGAAGACTCGTCTTTCACAAAGCGTGAAAAGGAACAGCGTCATACCGCCCTGCAGCGTTCATTTTAAAAATGAAATGCAGCCATACGTTCCTCTGGCTACATAATTTGCGATCTCCAGAAATGTATATAGGGCTACGTTTTCAGAATGAGCCTATGTTGATTTTAAAGACCAATTCAATTCGTACCACTGCAGTTAAGGTCAACAAAAATATTAATGATGCTGTTATAAAATTCATAACACAATAATAATGGACTCATGACAGTCATGTTTATGACAGATTTATGACAAGTCATGTTGTCTAGGTAATGTTAAAGTCCACATGAACCGGAAGATGCGACTGTTTTTTTTTGTTTGTTTTTTCATATTGTGACGCAGTTCCTAGAGAAACGGAATATTAAATGAGAAAACAGTGGGCGTGGCTTGTTTTTTTCTACTGCGAGCTGATTGGATGTAGTAAAGTAGGCATTTCATTGATTAGGAAATGGGTTTTAGAAGAGTTACTATAACAGACACCTCTTCCTCACTATTTCTGTTTGTTGTCAAAACTGACAGTTGGAGGGGCGTGGTTAAGTATGTTAGCCACGCCCAATACCTCATACAGACGTAATCTGAGAATTTAACAAAAAACAGGAAGTGCATTTTCAGATTTCAATGAAAAATTATGAGGGCAAACTATTTTTTTTCTTTCTTAGTGACATGCAAGGATGAATTGTTCACCACAAAACTAGCAATGTGAGCTAACAAAATCAATATGTTAGTTTTGATTTCATGTGTACTTTAAGTTGTCATAACAAAAACAATGTCATCTTTGCATTTAAAATGACATAACTTAGCTGTCATGAGCATGCATAAAATCTAATTCATATTCATGATGATAAAGGCTTCATGACAGTCTTATGAACACCCCCTTCAAGTAAAGTGTTACCTTTTATGTTAATCTGCTCACCATGAGAGCCGGTGCTGATGTCCCGGGGCATGCTGGGTCTACCCTCTCCTGCCCAGCCGTACGCTCCTACACTGACCCGGTACTGTGTGGCTACCTTCAGGTTCCCGATCACCACATCCTAAAAAAACACAGCAAAAAAACTCATTAGCTAAGCAGGACAGCAGCTTTATAGCATTCAGAGGACATCAGATGTTGAGCATTTACTCACAAAGCTGGCTTGACCATCAAACTGCCCCTGAAAGACAAATAGATGCTGCTGAAGTCATAATGTGTGGTAGCTGAATTATCACGCACTGTAAAAAATTTTTGCTGCCTTATATTTTTTTGTTAAATCCAATTAACTTTTGTAGTCATTTCAACTTATTTAATTAGGGCTGCATGATATTGGATAAAAATTTGGGATGCAGATATATCGGCGACCATATCGATATCGGCCGATAAATGCTATTTTTAATGTTATCGTTATCGGTCCGATATCAAAATTAGGCCGATAGATTAGGTAATTGTACAGAACTGCCTGCCTCGCACATGCATGGGTCGAACTTGTTCAGACTTGTCCAGTGCACCATAACGGAGCTTTCCTCACATTGTTTATTCCTTCAAAGGCCATCCTTTCTTTGTGTGGTACTGTTGTGCGTTAATATCTAGTTAACTTTTCTAGTCATTTCAACTTCAAACTGAGTAAACATATTAAGTTTAACTTTGTAAAACTTAAAAAAATCCAGTTGAAACCTGATTAACTTATTAAAATAGGTTAAAGTAACATAAAAATGTTTGTTGTCATGAATAGTTGTCATGTATTGCGCTATGAATATAGCTTCACAAGATGAATCTATTTGGCAAAGGATTGATAATTAAACATTGATTGGGATGATTTTGTAGGGGAGTGCATCTGAATAAAATGTACAAAATTCTTTATAAAAAATATATATGTATACACAATAAAATAAATAAATTAAAGCACAGATCAAAACAATAGAATAAAGATAAACATGAAATAAACAGTGCTTTATGGTTTTTGGTGGAGTCTAACAGTACTGAGGTACAGCAATTCAATAAGCAAAATGTAAAATAACATGTGTAGTCTTCATTGTATAAAATAGTTAAGCACAATTAATCTTTGTTAAAGTGGCAAACTTTATAATTTTATGGTGTCCAAATGGTTTAAATTAAATATTTAAAAACTATATATTGTACAGCCCTACTATTATTATTATTAACTTTTATTAACTTGAACTATTATGATATCCTACATTTAGTAATAAACAAACAGATGTGCATGTACAGTCTAACCAAATATTATTCATACTCCACATATACTTTTTGATATTTGTTTTTACTAGTGAATCCAGGAAAATATAGTTCATTTATGTGTTAGAGCTCAAAATTCCTCATACTCTACACTAAACACCAACAGGAACTGAATAACAGCTGTTTTTTTTTATATTATTAAAATAAATAAATAATCCATTATTAGTAGCAATAGTAGAAGTATGAATCATAAAAAACTGTTTGCACGTACCGTTGTGAGCATTTCTAAACTCAATGGGACTTCCAGGACAACAGCATTGCTGGTTGGACGATTATTCCTCATCTCAGTGTAAAACACCTGTCGATAAAATAAATATGTACATGAACATCACCAGTGCCTCAGAGGTATATATTAGTACCTACAATTTTCTAGAAGTACATTTTTGTTACACTGAAAGCTCAGGTACCAATATGTATATTATGATACCAAAATGGACCATTTATATACAAATATGTACGTTTTGAAAAGGTACAGCCCGAATGACAGCTCTTGTACCTCTATTTCTGAAAGTGTTGGTCAGTAAAAGCCCCGGTATTCTATTTCATTCTTTGAGGGTAAAAAGGAGTTCAAAAGCGCCGAGTGACGGTATACTGTTTTTGAACACTTCAACACTCCAGTGGCGCTGTGTGTAAAAGTCAAATTCATTTGAATTGACACCGAGCATCTTAAAAATACATGAGGGGTGAGTGTAATGGTCTGTCAAGCAAGTATTTGCATACAGTAGAAAAACAATCCATTGAAAGTAAAGTAAAAGTAAAGTAAAAACTGCTATTACCAATATTATTAGCCACCTTAAGAAATATATTTTTTAATTGGCTACAAAACAAATCACTATTGCCCAATGACTTGCCTAGTTAACCTATATAGTTAAGTCTTTAAATTGCACTGCCAGCTGAATACTAGTATCTTGCAATTAAAAAAAATACTAGTAAAATATTATGTCATCATGGCAAAGACAAAAAAAAATTGAAAATATTTATTAAAACTACTATGCTAGCTTAAAAGCTGGACAGGGATTAAAACTCATCTGAGATTTAAAGCTGGAGGGATTTGTACCTTGTAGCCGGTGATGGTGCTGACGTGTCTGCGGGGCATTTTCCACCGGACACTGAAAGCTGTGCAGTTCACTGTCTCCAGCTGGATGTCCAGCGGTGGACTCAACCTCTCTGAGAGGAATCACAAAACCACATATAAATACAGCTTAACAGCGAGGTGTTGAATTATTTGAAAATAAATGTGTGTGCATTATTTTCTAATGATTTAACACTCATTGTTATTAGTCCTTACACATCAAGAAGACTGATTAATATAAGATTAATGATTAATGACTGATTATTTTCACTTCCCACAGAAAGACAACGAAACGATCATCCTGATGGTCAGTGAAATAAAGAGCAACAACGGTATAGCTGTCAACCCTCCCGTTTTTCCCGGGATTCTCCTGTATTTTACAATTCAGTTCAATTTAATTCATGTTTATTTATATAGCACTTTTACAATGTAGATTGTGTCAAAGCAGCTTAACATAGAAGTTTTAGTAAAGTCCAGATTTCAGAGTTGAAGTTCAGTTTAGTTTAGTTCAGTGTGGTCTAAATTTCACTGCTGAAAGTTCAAACACCACAGAGCAAATCTATCGATGCGCAGCTCCACAAGTACCGATCCGAGCAAGCCAGTGGCAACAGTGGCGAGGAAAAAAAACTTCACCAACACGGACAATTCTATCCCGCTATCATCCCGTAAAGTTATTTTCCTGTATTTCGCCGGTATTTTAATCTTTCTATGAAGGGTGGCAATAAACATTAAAGAGCCGATCCTCCCTATACGCAACCCATACCACCGACCACCAGGGGATGCCCCTTGCTCTTAAATGAGAAACTGACAAAACGGATTCTGTACACGCGATTTGAAGTGGAGCGAAAATGGACACTGAGTTTTGGGTGCGTGTTTGAACAGACATAAACACATAATAATAATAATAATAATAATAATAATAATAATAATAATAATAATATCTAAACATGTCGATCTTGGTGGGTTTTCTTTTAAACACAAATTTTGTCTTAAATGAGCATAAAAAGTTTCGAAAGCAATCAAATGCTTTCATTATAGATGTGTGCATGTTTAAAGAGACACCTCTGTTATTTAATGAAATCAAACGAAAAATCTAAATGAGATTTTAATCAGAATGTTTAAGTTATACAGTGAAGAAAAGGTTAATGAGATTTTACATCTTGATTCAATTTCTTTATAATAGCTATTCATTTTAATAGGCTAAACTGTTAAATTTATTTGCAGCTTTTTCTAATGTATACTATTTATTCTATCCTTTGTAAATAATAATAATAATAATAATAATAAACATATTACTGACCATTTCAACTGTTTATTTAGCAGCTCCAGCTCCAGATGAACATATTTAGTAATTTAGGGATTTTTTTTTTTTTGTGGGGGGATTTTCACATCCCAATGTTGACAGGTATGCACTACGGACAAGAATAAACTGTGATTATTATAACTAAAACCATACAACTACAATCTAATAAGTGTAATATGTATATTAAATAAACATTTTAAAAATCGGAGTGTGCCTCACACAGGTGAGTGGGCTTGACAAACCACCTGTAGAAAAACACTCTTTCATCTCTGGCCATATATAATCTGTATCTGACCAGAATTTTTTTTTTATAGTTTTAAGTCACACAATGTGTTTTTAGCTATTCCCACAAAAATACCTGTTCAAATAAAGCTTTTGTGGTCTGAGTCAGATAAATCATAACTACAATTACATTCATACATTATCACTCTTTTTTTTTTTTTTAGTAAAGCATACACTCAATGCATCGCATAACGGTATGATGCATGAATGTGCTCCACGCAGGTGAGCTGGCTCCTCAAGCAGGTAGGTAGGACACACTCCTCAATACACCAGAACTTGTGTTAGAAACTCTCATATGCTTTACATGTTTGTTTCTATGTTTGTTTATTTAACTGCTATTTTCATCTATAACACTCCATTTTTGCATCTCGTTTAAATACACTATGAACAGCAGCTACGCTAATTATTTACTTTATTCTCTATTTCCACCTGGGGAGACTCATTCCGAGGTCCCTAGAGACTATGCAGCGCCATTGATGCGATCCAAGACCTATGAAGAGATGATCCCAAGGTATCCATAATCCTGGACCAGGTCGTATCCCGAGCTGATGCTGTGGTCATCATGGAGAAATGGAGTGCATGAGACTGATTCCTGAATGACCACTGTGATAAACGAGTCCCCACATTGATCCTGCTGGCCAACCTGACCACCCGCTGGACGTCCAGCTTCTTCAGCCTCCAGCGCCTAGACTGCAGATCGGGACTTGTGAAACTGTGCTTCGGTGGATTTGCTCTGCAGTGTTTGAACTTTCAGCAGTGAAATTTAGACCACACTGAACTAAACTACACTGAACTTCAACTCTGAAATCTGGACTTTACTAGAACTATATTAAGCTGCTTTGACACAATCTACATTGTGAAAAGCGCTATATAAATAAACTTGACTTGACTCTCATAAAAAAGGTTGTCACTTGGCCAGCAGTCTTTAACAGATACACCACAGTAATTTGTTTACTATTATAGAGTGTATAGTAACAACTTAAAGTTGAATATTCATATCTAAATTGACTAAAATAATTACCTTTAAAAAAAAGCTTTACATTGTTGCATCATTTATACATATCCTTTGTTATTTCACACAAAATGCATAGATCAAAATATATTTTAAGCACATTAGAAAATTTTAAAACTGCACAATAATATACTATTTACTGCAGAAAAGTGTATATCAGCATGTCACTGAGCCATTATGGCTTTTAGATTATATATATTATCTTGTCAACGTTTAGGAGTATACAAGCACACAGATGGACCCAGACATGCACTAAAAGCCGCAAAACTACACATTTGATTTAATTTGAAAGTAACCAAGAGAAATGTAGACATCATTAAAGTATCGATTTTTTCAGGTGAATGAAAAAACAGAGTAGCAAAATTGCAATTGATGTTTACATTTGTGTGATGGTAAGAAAACTTCTGAAAGGGCCATTAGACCAAAAATGTCTCATTTTCATTAACAACTTGGAGTCGATACAAACTAAAGAGAAAATGCTCCAGGGAAAAAGGGAATTGTGTTTGACTAGACCAGTGTTTCTCAATCCAGGTTCTCCCCATCTTAAATACCTCTTTTGCACAATATCATTTCTGATTTACGTAAAGTACTTGAATAATCTGTCTTAGATTATTATTATTATTATTATTATAAATATCCAAAAACATAAAAATCCCAAAATACAAAGAAAAAAAATCATACAACCATACAATTATTCATTCATTCATTTTCCTTCGGCTTAGTTCCTTATTTATCAGGGGTCACTACAGCGGAATGAACCGCCAACTATTCCGGCATATGTTTTATGCAGCGGAAGCCGCAACCCAGTACTGGGAAACACCCATACACTCTCGCATTCACACACACACTCATACACTACGGCCAATTTTGTTCATCCAATTCACCTATAGCGCATGTCTGTGGACTGTGGGGGAAAACGGAGCACCCGGAGGAAACCCACGCCAACACGGGGAGAACATGCAAACTCCACACAGAAATGCCAACTGGTCCAGACTCGAACCAACGACCTTCTTGCTGTGTTCTTGTACTCCGGTAGAGAGCAATGAAAGAGAATGAACTAGGGAGTAATGCACACTGTGTAGGGACATGCAGGGGCGTAGCAACCGGGGGGACGGGGGGAAAATGTCCCCCTCACTTTTAGAGACAGACCATTTAGAAACAGGTGATTAATAATTATATGAACGTAAACTTTTGGATCTCATACAGCTGTCCCCCCGATTTTTAAAATGTCCACTACGCCCCTGGACATGTTATATACATAGGGACGTTCTTGAGTCTGGACATTTTTGAGACTTTTCTTTCAGTATGTAATGTAATGTGTATTTATATATCGCATTTATTGTGTCTAGTCTACAGCCAAAGCGCTTCACAACCATTGGGGGTCTCTCCATACCACCACCAGTGTGCAGCATCCACTTGGATGATGCGACGGCAGCCACAGGACAATGGCGCCAGTGCACTCACCACACACCAGCTATAGGTGGAGTGGAGAGACAGTGATAGAGCCAATTCAGTGGATGGGGATGTTTGGGAGGCCATGATGTGGACAGGACACCAGGGTTACACCCCTACTCTTTACGAGAAGTGCCATGAGATTTTTAATGACCACAAAGAGTCAGGACCTCGGTTTAACGTCTCATCCGAAAGACAGCACTCACTGACAGTATAGTGTCCCCTTCACTATACTGGGGCATTAGGACTCACACAGACCGCAGGTTGAGCGCCCCCTGCTGGCCTCTCTAATACCACTTCCAACAGCAACCTAGTTTTCCCATGTGGTCTCCCATCCAGGTACTGACCAGGCTCAGCCCTGCTTAGCTTCAGTGAGTAACCAGTCTTGGGCTGCAGGGTTGATGTATCTTCAACCGAAGCTGAATATTAAGTAGGGGGCAGGGCTTTAACGGTATAAGAGAGGGTATTAATGCGCAGTTGTTATGGAAACTCTCAGGTTGACGTCAACAGAAGGTGAAGATTACCAAAACAAACTATTTTTTTCAGTGGATTAACTGAACGGGTTAATTATTCACCTTCGATATAAAAATGTGAGCTAGCAAAATAAACAGGTTAAGGTTTGGTATCTCCATATACCCAAGGGTACCGCAGGGACAAGCACCAATTTGCAGCATTTCATCTGAAGTGTCAGATATCAGAGGGCTTGTTTATCTGAAATGACTGATGGGTTTCATTACTCCAAACTGTTGGTCATGGGCATTGGGCATGAGATCGTCCGGGGGGCATAAAGAAGCGCTGTACAGATCTGACCCTGCTGTATGACTGCAAACCCACATGTCTCTGTGACAAATCACCTGTACATCTGTCCATCGGGAGAGCCTAAAAATGTATTCTGTGCAACAAAGAAAACTGTAAAAAGTTTTCAGAATCAGAATAAGCTTTATTCACCAAGCGTACGCAAACACACAAGGTATTTTTGTTTTTTACAGGAGCTCAGAATACAGATTGTTTATGTGCAATATGTGCATTGTTGACTGTTTAACTGTACAAATAACAAAATTAAATAAAAATATATTCATAAAAGTATTTACAAATAAGTGACGACGTTGCATTAGATAAAAGTATCATGCAGTGAACTTTATTGTAAAAATTGTATAATGCAAAACATGTTACAAAACACTGAATAGTAACTTGGACATTAGATAATGTAATGTGAGTTAACAAGAATTAACAATGAACATTTATTTTCATTAAAGGAATAGTTCACACAACATTTTAAATTTGCGTCACTCACCTTTTATAAGGTTTAGAACCACTTGAGGGAGAGTAAATAGTGAGTAAATTTTCATTTTTGGGTGAACTGTCCCTTTAACAAAGATGAAAAAATACTGACTCCGGTCATTTCAAACATCTACAATTATTACAGTGCAGGTCAAAATTAAAATAGTCACTTAAACAAGAAATCTTAAGAGCCAGTTCATTTAAAGATGTTGCAGAAATGATGAAAACGATTTGTGAAGATGAAAAATAAACCAAAACATTTTGTTTGATATTTCGTATAATGCAATCACATTAAGACATGTTTAAGTGTATCCAAACTGTATGAATAAATCACCACCACTCTTAAAAAAAAAGACTTAATTTCTTAATTAAGTTAATCTTTTAAAAATGATAATTCTAAAAAATGCTTTACAATATGTTTTAGAAACAACTACATTTTCAAACATTTTAATAAGTAGCATTCTGTTCTCTAAAAAAATGCTTTAGCCCAACCTTAAACCAATGGCTGGGGTTGTCCATATTTAAATTTTGGGTTGAAACATCCTAGCATTTTTAGAGTGCATAGAAAGGCTGGGTTGTTTCAACCCAATGTTGAGAAAATATGGAGTTTGTTCATATTTGACCAGATGTTGGGTTACAACAACCCAATATTTTTATAGAGTGTGTTGTTGTCAAAATTACCCCATCTCATTGTTGTTTTAGAAATTACTTTGCAGATGTTTGGAAGTTATTTAAAAAAAGAGACGGCAAAATCACAGCTACAATAATTGCCATTGGGTCAGTACACCAAAACTGAAGATTCTGTCATCATTTACTCTCCCTTGTTTAAAACCTGTTTGACTTACTTTGTTCTGCTGAACACAAAAGAAGATATTTTGAAGAAAGCTGGAAATATGTAATAATGACTTGGTATTTATTTTTTCTACTATGGAAGTCAATGGTTACAGGTTTCAGCTTTCTTTAAAATATCTTCTTTCGTGGCCAACAGAAAAATGAAACTCATAAAGGTTTGGAACCACTTGAAGTGACTAAACAGCAAGTTCATTTTAATTTTGGGGTGAACTATACCTTTAACAGGTACACCACTGTATCTGTACTTTTTTTTGCAGTGCAATGTGTCCAAACTGTATGAATAAATCCCCAACTCGATAAAAAAATAGACGTTTAAGAGATAGTTAATGTAAAAAAAAATTCATTCTGTCATCATTTAATCATTTACTCACCCTTTATTTGTTTCAAACCTTCCTGAGTATCTTGCTTTTGATGAACACAAAATAATTATTTTAAAAATGTTTGAAACCTGTAACCATTGACTTCCATAGTAGGCTATTTGTTTCTCCTATATGGGTGTCAATGGTTACAGGTTTCTAACATTCTTCAAAATAACTTCTTTAGTGTTCAACACAAAAAAAAGAAACTTATAAAGGTTTGGAACTACCTGTACTTGAGGGTGATTAATTACATTTTGGGGTGAACTATTCCTTTAAGATGTAAACCACTGACTGTACTTTTTTTGCACTAAGTGTGTCCAAACTGCGTGAATAGAATATAGAATAAAATAGACTTTAAAGAGATAGTTCACTAAATACATGAAAACTCTGTCATAATTTACTTATTCTTTACTTTTTCAAACATTTTTGAGTTTCTTACTTTTGATGAACACAAAAGAAGATATTTTGAAAAATGTTGGAAACCTGTAACCATTGACTTCCATAGCATTTTGTTTCTCCTACTATGGATGTCAATGGTTGCAGGTTTCTAACATTCTTCCAAATATCTTCTTCTGTGTTCAAGTAAAGGAAGGAACTCATAATGGTTTGGAACCACTTGAGAGAGAGTTTGTTTTCATTTTTGGGTGAACTATTCCTTTAACATGTAAACCATTCACTGACTTAGTGTTTTTTTTGCACTAAGTCTGTCATGTCCAAACTGTATAAATAGATCACCACCATTAAAAAATACACCTTAAAGAGATAGTTCACTTAAAAATGTTTACTCACTTTTTACTTTTTTCAAACCTTTTTGATTTTCTTGCTTTTGATGAACACTAAAGAAGATATTTTTTAAAATGTTGGAAACATGTAACCATTGACTTCCATAGTATTTGTTTTTTCCTTTGTCAATGGTTACAGGTTTTCATAATTCTTCCAAATATCTTCATTTGTGTTCAAGAGAAGAATCTGATAATGGTTTGGAACTTGAGGACAAGTAAATTTTCATTTTTGGGTGAGCCTTTATTTGTTTCAAACCTTCCTGAGTTTCTTGCTTTAGATGAACACAAAAAAGATATTTTTAACAATGTTGTAAACCTGTAACCATTGACTTCCATAGCATTTATTTTTATGTCAATGGTTACAGGTTTCCAACATTCTTCAGAATATCTTCTTTTGTGTTCAACAGAAGAAACTCATAAAGGTTTGAAACCACTTGAGGGAGAGTAAATAGTGTATTTTGTGTGAACTAACCCTTTAATGTCAACAAAAGATGATTGCTAATGAAAAAGACACTCACCTGACTTGCGTGCACCAGACTTTCTTGCACAAAGAGCGATGTCACACATCCACACCAATGCAAAAACCACCACGACTCCCGTCCGGAGGCGCATTGTCACTGATTTAGAAATATTGATCGGGTCAATCGGAGTTTCAAATGCTATTACTCCTCATCTTCAATCCAAAAAATGAACTCTATAAAATAAATAAAGCGTTTTTATTTTCGATCTGGACTGTATACAGGTCGTTGTACGCGGTGAAGCAGGTCTGATGCGATTACAGTGTCTTGAAAAGCACACACACACACACACACAAACACACACTCACACGCGAAACACACACGGTCAACTCAACAACTTTTGCATCCAAAAGCGTCAATGAAAAAAAAACAGCGGATCCAACACAGACGTCAAATTTCTTCTTATTTACGCGCTTTTTTATTTATTTATTTATATTTTTTTATTGCGAGGAGCTGAAGCAAAGGCTGCAGGACACTCGGAGTTAAGAGGATAATGGTCTAATCTACACAGATGGAGACTTGAGCTCGCTTCAGTAACTCTGACCAATATAGCAACAACGGAGACTGCTCGATAAAATACTACAGCACTGGCTGAAGCATGATTGGATGGAGAGTTGGAGAGGTCGAAGTGTGGACGGGGAGTTAGGGAGGTCGAGGTGTTTCTTTTACCCGTTTTCTGATTGCTATTTGACATAGGCTACGTGTAATACGTTAATACAAATAAGTTAGAGGAAACAGTTAACTCCAAAAATGAACATTCAGTCATCATTTTGCTCGTCGTCTTCGTGTCTGATAATTGGGACACAAATTAAGATGTAGCCTACATATATCAGACAATCAGACAATGGCTGATGAACGTTACACTGTAAAATATCTGTAAATTAGTAGTTTTCCGTATTTTGTTATTTATGTTTTTGTTTTGGCTGCACGGTGGCGCAGTGGGTAGCACGTTCGCCTCACAGCAAGAAGGTCGCTGGTTCGAGCCTCGGCTGGGGCAGTTGGCGTTTCTGTGTGGAGTTTGCATGTTCTCTTTGCATGTTCTCCCCGTGTTCGCGTGGGTTTCCTCCGGGTGCTCTGGTTTCCCCCACAGTCCAAAGACATGCGCTATAGGTGAATTGGGTAAGCTAAATTGTCCGTAGTGTAAGTGTGTGAATGAGAGTGTATGGATGTTTCCCAGTGATGGGTTGCAGCTGAAAGGGCATCCGCTGTGTAAAACATGTGCTGGATAAGTTGGCGGTTCATTCCGCTGTGGCGACCCCAGATTAATAAAGGGACTAAGCCGAAAAGAAAATGAATGAATGAATGTTTTTGTTTTTTATTTTGCCTGTGTATTTTTGCTTTTGTATTGCATTATGGGACCTGCATTTTAACCTTGAAATGTTTGAAAAAGTGACTTTTATTAACATTTTTAATAGTTTAAAGTGATATATTGTCTGGGTTGGTGTATAGTACGGTACATTGTCTGTTATTTTACAGATTTATTTCTCTATATATTGTTATACAAAATATTATTTCAAGCTACTAAAATGTCAATAAAAGTCACTTCGTTAAACTGTAGAGTTGAATTTTCAACATCAAATGTCGACAGAGCAGAGATCGACATCCCATAATGCAATTCACAACCGTAAATAAACAGAAAACACTAGTGAATTTCAAAATAAGGAAACTGTTAATTAACAGATAATTATTTGCAGTGTAAAGCTCAAGTAGTTCCAGGCAGGTTTGACTGCATCCAAAATCTTATATATAGAAATACATGCAAATTAAATATATGACATACAAGTTTATGTATATAAAATGTCATATATGCAAGATATATTTCTTAATTTTGCAAAAATGGGTGGTTACATATTTTTTTCCGAAAGACTGGAATTGCAAATATACGTTCATATGCACGTTATTATCAGAAAAGTTAAGGTGTTTTCTATAGGTGGAGAAAAGTCAACATGCAGTTATGCAATATACTGTATAGTGTCCTTTTCAAAAAGTCTGTGTGTAAAATACATTTTCAATGTATTTGTGTATTGATTAAGTGTTTGTGTTGTATTTATGTTCATACAGCCATTTATGAACACATATATTAATATATAGCTAATATATTTATACTAATAATATATACTTTTCCAATGGTTAAAAAACAAATATATGTAAATTGCCATTTTGCAATATTTTGAATGACATATTATATGTGAAATCCAAATTCAAGTTTACTTGTATAGCACTTTTCACAATAATTATTGTTCCAAAGCAGGTTCACAAAAGGTGCACATTATTGCATTACAGTCAAAATCAGAAAAGTCAGGAGTTGTGTATGGGTTGGCAACTTGGCAATATATAAATGTAGTTAACCTGCAGTTATACAGTATCCTTCCAAAAGAAATACTATTTACATTTAATAATAATACATGTACAATGAAGTGTATTTGTGTATTAAGTGTTTGTTGCCCTCGAAGATCTTGGATGGTTGCATATATTTCCATATATCAGGTTTATTTGGAATTGCAGTTCCATAAGTCCATATATGTTGAATGATTTCACAGCTACAAAAGTCATAAATTACATCAAAACAAAACAGAAGGCTTAGGCAGGAGCAGTTGGAGGACAAAAATCGGACAAAAGTACCACATCTGAACAAGGCCTTAAGTTGTGGGAACTATAATTGGAATTATTGACTTGTCTGTTAAATTATTAGAAAATAAAGCACACCTGACACTTCGCATATGCATTATTTGTCCTAACAATGAGCTTCATTCTTGCATGTCAAGTGGCATGATGACAGAGTTTTACAAGAACCAATGAGGTTTGTTCTTGCTTGTATGGGTTTTATCTTTTGTTGACTGAAAAAAAAACATATTTATTTGTAAAAGGACAAAAATAAATTGATGATCAAATAAAGTGATTATCACATTAAAAGACTTGTATTAAAGTACATTTTTGGATTTGGCTGTTTTTCATTATAAACATTTTGACTTTTGGGTGCATCTTTCATTCAGGGACAGAAATCACTCAGATTTATTTACAAAGTATCTTTCTTTATGTTCTGAAGGTAAAAGAAAATCTTTTGGGTTTGAATTTACAAAAGGGGTAAGTAAATGATCATTTTAATTTAACCAATTTATTTGGGGCTAATTGTGAGCTATAGATTTCATTGTCCAACCCCTAGACAGACAGACAGACAGACAGACAGACAGACAGACAGACAGACAGACAGACAGACAGAGATAGATAGATAGATAGATAGATAGATAGATAGATAGATAGATAGATAGATAGATAGA
>CAIGQV010016645.1:26215677-26252516 GCA_903798115.1 Danio jaintianensis | reverse complement strand
TAGGCTAGTTTTTAACAGCAGATGGCGCTCTAGGCTAGTTTTTAACAACAGACGGCGCTCTAGGCTAGTTTTTAACAGCAGACGGTGCTCTAGGCTAGTTTTCAACAACAGACGGTGCGCTCTAGGCTAGTTTTTAACAACAGACAGCGTTCTAGGCTAGTTTTTAAACAACAGACGGTGCTCTAGGCTAGTTTTTAACCCCGCAGACGTCGCTCTAGGCTAGTTTTTAACAGCAGACAGCGCTCTAGGCTAGTTTTTTTAAAAGCAGATGGCGCTCTAGGCTACTTTTTAACAGCAGACGGTGCTCTAGGCTAGTGTTTAACAGCAGATGGTTCATTAATAATTATATTAGCATCAAGTGGTATTTGTAAGGAACTGGATTCAAGCAGAGTTTAGCTGTTTGTAAAGCATACAGCGCCATCTGCTGGTAAAAACTAAGCTCAAAACCCATTCAAAAGAGAATAGCGATGCATTCAGAAAATCTCAGAATCAATACAGAATTGATTTCACACCACAGCTCTACTGAAAACCTCTTCAGATATTCTGAATTTTATTTACCTTTCTCATTTGTCTGTAGCTTGCATCTCGTCCCGCTATTAATATTTATTTACTCTCTGCTATAGACCATTTCAATGTGGCGATGTCACTGGCCCTTAAACATTTCCTGCTTGTTACCAAACTATTTAATAACAGTAACAAAAGGCAATTTAATGATATCATAATATTAAAACGGCTGCCATAACATTATTTATCAATATGTGGACCTTTTTGGATTCTTGGAAGCTATGGAAATTCAAAATGTAATACAGGAAATACATTAGGACCATTGTTATTGTTTACATCCCTCAAAATGGTCTATAAGGCACTTAAGTTCACCTTTGTGCCAATAACCCCTTCTGGGAGGCAGGTTTTAAGATAGTAAGGCCCCATCTAATTGGTCAAATCTGGACAAACAACCTATGCATGCAACACAATTAAACTTAGTTACTGCACCTCTGTGATATGGATATTGCACATTCTATTGTCATGATAATGAACATTTTTCGATAAACTGTGCAGCCTTAATAAAAACTCCGTTCTTTATTTTTCTGCCTACATATTAACACTGTAAGAGCTGTTATTCTGTTCAATTTTATTTTCCTTTCTATTTTATGCATAATGTTGAACACTTTTATTATTATTCTTGAGATTTTATCAAACCCATGCCTGTACAGCACTTTGCTCAACACTTGTTGTTCCTTAAAAAAGTGCTTTATAATTAAACATTGATTAATTTGATTTGATCAGCTTTTATTGATCTATTAGTTTCTGCCATCTACACTACAAACATGGGATCCTCTGTTTCCTCTGTCACCCAGACGGCTTTCCCACACCACACTCGGCCTTCATCCACAGATCCAAGAGATCTCCCAAACGCAGAGGTTTCTTCCGCAACAGGATGAACAGAAAGAAACCGAGCCGCGATGAGAGAGAGAAAGGGAAGAGCCGAGCGTGTGCATTAAGACAAGTGCAGCTGAAAGTGTCAGATCTGGGTCTGGGCTACCGGAGTCAGGAGGAGCTCATATTCAGCTACTGCAGCGGCATCTGCATAAACTTCCTCACAAACTATGACAAAATCCTCACCAGCCTCACGGGCGCTGAGAAAAACATCCTGCACAGCTCTCCTCCGACAGCCTGCTGCAGACCAGTCGAATATGATGATGATCTGTCTTTTCTGGACGACAACCTGATATACCACACTATGGAGAGACACTCGGCGCGCAAGTGTGGCTGCGTTTGAGACAATCAAAAAAAGGCAGACCTAAGGATCAATACAAGCAATTTCAGGTTATTACGTGTGGCTCGCTTGAAGGAATCATCATTTCCCTGCAGATACAGGATAAGGAATTGTGCAGGATGTTCAAAGCTACCACACAGCATTAAAGAAACTGATTACGGTGCTGGTGTGTCCTCGACAGACTTTTTTGTACAGTCACAGGATGTTTTGTGTGCTGTGTGCTTTTAAAAGTTCTCATGGTGTATTGTTGAGCTTTATAATACACTAGTTAAAGGGTTAGTTCACCCAAAAATGAAAGTCTACAGTTAATTTAAAGGGCATCTAGTTTACCCCTTTTTCCAGATTTAATATAAGTCTTTTGTGTCTCCAGAATGTGTCTGCTCAAAACACCCATCAGATTGTTTATTATACCTTTCAGAAGTTTGTCATTTTTAGCTCTGAGCATCTTGTAGCTGTTTTGGTGGACTGTGCCTTTAATGCTAGTCCTCCCCGCCCACCGTTCCCACATGCCTGTCATTGTGCCTCAGTCTCCACCCTCGGCTTCCTCAGATAATAGACAGACATGAAGGAAGCAGATCTCACGTAACGTTTGTGAGAAATATTACAGTAAGGACTTTCCCAATGATTATTTGATGTATTTGTTGAGGAGTTGCAACGATGAGTCACACACAATGTCGTTACAAAGTTCACGCACACACACACACACACACACACACACACACACACACACACACACACACACAGCGGACACACACACAGACAGCGCGCGCGTTTAGCTTTGCACTGTTTTTGCACGGCAAATGTGACAGGATACACATTAATATCCACTGCTGTATGGATATCCGTTATGTTAATGTACAAAATAAACCTGATTTAACGTCCACAACCCGGGATTGAAGCGTCTTCTTTTATAATTGTACTGACACGCGGCTGTGGTGATAAAGTAAAGCTGAAGTAAATCGCTGTAATTCATTACAAACATGCACTGTTTTAAAACCGTGTTAAACTTGTAAAACTCACTCTTGATCACATTTGATGATGATTGATGATCCTAGCGAACTGAACAGATCTTTTATTCCCGGTTGCTCTGCGCACGTCTTGTCTTGTTGATATGATTATACGCGTTACTATGGAGACATGTTAATATGCAGCTGTCAATCAATTCGGTGGGCGGGGAAACCGCACTCCTACGTCAAGTTGCGGTCGGCTTTAAAATGGGAGGGATTTGGATGCTATTTTAACGTCAGGAAATTTAAAAAAAAAGAGACTTATTGTGTTTATATCACCCCAATATGACTGTGGACACACTATACCTACACACAGTTCTGTCCAAACAGCTTAAAAAAGATGAATTTCATCATAGGTGCCCTTTAAACACCTTCAGGTCATTGAAGATATAGGTGATTTTTTTGTCTTCAGAAGAACATTAAAGTCTGCGCGAACCAGAAGTTGGTGAGACTTTTATTTCAGTATGTTGATGTACTTGCAACTGGAACTGAATATTGAGTAGGGGGCGTGGCTTTCTTTTTGCTCATCATAGCAAACTAACGGTAAGAAGGGTGTGGTTAAGAATAGTGTGAACACATTTGCATAAGCCTCACCTATCTGTGACATGAACAATCTGAAATGTGAGAAATTTCGTTTGGCCAGCTGACCAATCAGAGCAAAGTTGACTTACGGAAGGGAGGGGTTTACAAACCTTAAAGTCCATGTAAACTGGTAGTTGCTGAGACTTATTTCAGTATGTTGATGGATTTCCAACTGAAACTGAATATTGAGTAGGGGGCGGGGCTTTTTTTTTGCACATCTTAGCTAACTAACGGTAAGAGGGGTGTGGTTAAGAATATTGTGAATACATTTGCATTATCCTCACCTATCCGAAAAATCTGGAAAAATCTACCAAAACAGAGTTGGCCAGCTGACCAATCAGAGAAGAGTTGGCTTATGGAAGGGAGGGGTTTACAAACCTTAAAGTCCACATAAACTGGTAGTTGCTGAGAGTTATTTCAGTATGTTGATGTACTTGGAACTGGAAGTTTAGTAGGGGGCAGGGCTTTTTTTTTGCGCAACATTGCCTCATTTTCCTGCAGATACAGGATAAGGAATTGTGCAGGATGTTCAAAACTACCACACAGCATTAAAGAAACTGATTGTTACAGTGCTGGTGTGTCCTCGACAGACTTTTTAAACAGGATGTTTTGTGTGCTGTGTGCTTTTAAAAGTTCTCATGGTGTCTTTTTGAACTTTATAATACACTAGTTTTAATATACACCCAAAAATGAATATCTACATTTAATTTAAACACCTTCAGGTCATTTTTTCATAGATTTTTTGTCTTCAGTAGAACATTAAAGTCTGCGTGAATTGGAAGCTGGTGAGACTTTTATTTCAGTATGTTGATGTACTTGCAACTGGAACTGAATATTGAGTAGGGGGAGGGGCTTTCATTTTGTGCATCATTCACTCATAGCAAACTAGCGGTAAGAGGGGGTATTGACAGATATTGTACAGTAAACAATTGATCATTCAGACGTTGAGCCGAAACGCCAATCTAACCAGAAGGATAATATTTATAATTTATTTTTTTGAATTGAAGTGATTTGTTTGACTGCTGTTTTTAATGTGGTGCTGTAAAACTTACTGTATAACTGACAAAGCTGGAGACACGCTTATTATTTACCTCTTAGCTTTATATTTATGTTTTAAAAAGACTGTAAGTCAACCACATATTCATCAAATGCAATTTCTCTCTGTAATCCATGGTAAAAGTCAGTATATCATCAAAACTCACCATTTAATGTGTCTAGTCTTACTGTCAGTTCAATAAACAAGTAACTAATCTCTGAAATCACTTTCCTTTTCAATGTCATTTATAGATTAGATAGATCTCATTAGAATTAGACAATCTCTCCACAATTCCTTCATGTTGTCCCAACACAAATCAATTAAGTTAACCTAATCGTTTTTGTAAATTTAGGTGGGTTGAACTTTAAACAATTTGGTTGTCCCCAAAAAACTTAAAGAATTGTGTTGATTCAGCTCATTTTAAATAAGTAGTTTGAACAAACATAAAAAATAATGTTTTGAGTGTATATTTTTTCTTCATGGGAGAAAGTCCCATTTCATTTATGCCGAGTTCAGTCTTTCGATTTTCAAAGTAGTCATGTCACAGATGTTGTCACACTGCGTGACTATCTGGGGCAGCATTCAGTCGCTGCTGTGTTCACACTGCAAGATGGATCGGAGACAGGAGATTTCACACTGCATGACTTTACAATAGGAAGAATCGCCGACAACTTTGTCTCGATCTGCAAACTACGTCTCACAACCAAACACACACGAGAAGTGACATGGAAACAACGCGAGGTCTCGTAGTATATCTTTTGTTATTAACTACATAATGAGAAAGAAGTCTTTAGTAGAGTAGAAAAGTACTTCAAGAGTTTACACTTAGATATTGCTTGATATTAATAGCAGGTTTGGCATGCTGTCCCGGAAGAGAACCCTCGGAGATAATTAAGGCTCCCGTCTGGTCAATGAGCATGTAAGGGGGTCCAAGACTAAGTAGTTCTCGAGAGCTTCCCCTGGTAAAGAAAGAAAGGGGGAGATGGGGTGGATGGGGGGATTCTTAAAAAAAAAAAAATGAAGATAAGGGAGTAAGGATAGACGGGCTATTTATAGTGAGTTTGGAATAATCTGATTGGCTTACTAATGATTACAGATGAGAGACCAGCCGGGATCAATCATATCATGTGCTCCTCTCGAAATTAGTTTGTGAAACTTCACTTATTTTGCTCACCTGGCTTTTGCAAATTAGCAATTTCTCTTCAACTTTTTTTCTTTTTCGACCCGGTTGTGGTATTGCTCAGATGACACGTCAAACAGACACGGGTGCTCCTGCCAAATTTACACTAGTTTTTCCTCCATTTTTCGGGTCCAAATAGACCGAAAAAAGCCCTTTTAACTTCTCTTCCAACCTCCCGCTGGCCTGCAGACACCCATACTAGTGGATGCTGCTCTCTCATTGGCTGTAGGTGATCGCCGATGTTATTTTCAATCAGAACACATTTCACACGGCATGATTTGAATCACTGACAGCTCCAGATATTTAGCATGCCAAATATCTCTCAGGCGTCGGCGACTCATCGGCGATTCTCTCAGATCATGTCTTTGATAGTTCACACTGTGTGATTGTTACTCACGTGAACGAGCACCGATTTGCCTGTGATTTCAGGCATTTGTCTGTGGTTTCTCAAACCCTGTCGGCGAGCCAAAATCGGGGCTAAAATCATGCAGTCTGAACTCGGCATAAATTTGGCTGGAATAATATTCATAAACTGAAAAACATTCTAAAATTATAAATAAAATTAAACTGCTATGGTCAATAATATTAGGCCCCTTAAAAAATATCTTAATTAAGCTAGTAATTAATACCTAATTAACCTAATTATGCCTTTAAATTGTACTTTAAGCTGAATACTAGTATCTTGCAAAATAACTAGTCAAATATTATGTACTGTCATCATGGCAAAGACAGAAGAGGAATGATGGAAAAAAAGAAAAGCGAATGAAAGCAGAGCTATGCAGTGTGGTCGTGATCTGATCTCTAATTCACAGTTCACATTTCGGCCACATCACACCTGTGTCATCACACACCACATCCTTAACACACACACACTAACAAGAAAACAGCTTGTTAATGCAATTAACTTAACATGACGAACATAAGCCCAGGTCAGTGTTTACTTCACTAATGAGTCTTTAACTGCTGTAAATCTTTAATATGAGCACAGGTCAAGAGACTGAAACAGACTCAATATGAGCTCTTTAAGCAAATATATTCTTTTAAAACGTTAAACATATGCGGTCTATAAGATTTTGTTTTTGATTAAGTCAAAGGTCAAGGTCAGATTGATTATACATTCTTCCATGTGCACAGACCCAGACGTATACTACTTTCAGACACTTGGCGCTCACAAATAATTAATCAAAAATAAATAAATAAATAATAATATTGTCAAATGATACTACAGTTCAAAATCATGGTCTGAAAACACATTTCAGATCAACCTATTGTCATTTTCTGGTGATGTGATCTGGTTGGAGATGTTATTAGTATGTTTTAAAGTAGATACAAAACATTTGATTCAAAAACAAAATAATGATGGACATTATATTACTGTTTACCTCTTTTTCGATGCTTCATTTATATTGTCATACAAAAGACTAACGAAAATATATATTAAAAACAATTAAAGAAAAAGGTTCATATTAACAGAAAATCCAGAGAAATTAAAAGAATTTTGAAGTGGTCTCTTAAGATTTTTCCATAGCTCTATGTATAGTCGAATACAAAATGATTAACCCTCCTGTCAAATTTGAAACCCGGAAGATGAAATTAACAAACAAAGGCTGCAAATTTCCCCACAATTTAAGCTAACAGGTGCTAATGTTGTCTTTATAGATGCTCAATACACATAAATCTGTTAAAATCTATGAAAAAAAGTAGTCAAGGGTTTCATGGACCTTTAAAGTGCAATTTAAAAAGTCATTGGACAACAGGGGTTTGTTCTGTAGCCAATCGAGAAAAAAAAAAATCTACAAGGCACTAATAATAATGACCTTAGCAGTTTTTTTTTATTGCAATCAAACTAAAAGAAATAAGCCAGAAAAAAATACTATAGAAAATACCGTGAAAACTTTCCTTGCTCTGTTAAACAGCACTTGGAGAAGAAAAACAAAGACAATTCCATAGGACTAATAATTAAGCTTTCCACTGTTTAATGTTATTCAACTTATGTAAATTCACAATACATTTCATTTAAACCAGGGGTGTCAAACTCCTGCTGCCTGCACAGTTTAGTTTCAACCCTGCTAATGCCTGATTTGCCTATGACACAGCCATATCACCCTGCAACCCAAGACTGGTTACTCACTGAAGGTAAGCAGGGCTGAGCCTGGTCAGTACCTGGATGAGAGACTACATGGGAAAAACAGGTTGCTGTTGGAAGTGGTGTTAGTGAGGCCAGCAGGGGGCGGTCTGTGTGAATCCTAATGCCCCAGTATAGTGAAAGGACTGTCAGTGGGCGCCGTCTTTTTGGATGAGACGTTAAACTGACTCTCTGTGGTCATTAAAAACCCCATGGCACTTCTCGTAAAGAGTAGGGGTGTGACCCCGGTGTCCTGGCTAAATTCCCTCCATTAGCCCTTACCGATCATGGCCTCCCAATCATCCCCATCCACTAAATTGGCTCTATCACTGTCTCCCCACTCCTCCTATAGCTGGTATGTGGTGAGCGCACTGGCGCCGTTGTCCCGTGGCTGCCGTCGCATCATCCAAGTGAGTGGTGGAGAGACCCTCCCCCCATCCCCTCATGATTGTGAAGCACTTTGGGTGTATGGCCATACATAATAAATGCACATTACATTACTTCAACACACCAACCTGTAGGTTTCAAACAAGCCTGTAGGACTCGATTAGTTGGATCAGGTGTGCAGAGCTGCGGCCCTCCAGGAACTGAGTTTGACACCTGTGCTTTTAAACTATTGTGAACATTGGCACCCCTATTTACTCATTTGTTCTCCACAACAGGCTACTTATCTGATCTGTCATCAGCTTAAATCTGTCAGAGATGAAGGTTGTAGGCCAGTCATAACATGCTTTCTTCTCCCAGAATGCCGTGCAGGGATACATCTCACCTGCTGTCCTGTTTCCAGCACCTGCTGACAGGTAAAACACAACTCACAATAATGACACAGAGGAACGTGTACTATTTTGCACCCATCACATTTTTAGTTGCAGGCTCATTTTATAACATAGCAATATATCCAGCATTATCCTATTAAGATAATAAAGGAGCATACTTGGCTTACATTTATCAGTTCATACATTCCCAGAAGGATATTTAATAATACACAACTGATGAATCCTAAACACAAGTCCTGGAAAGGCTATTTTCTGCCTAAAAATATTCTTTAAAAAAAGAAAATGACACCAACTATATATGACGTAACTCACACACAGTGATTTCACAACACATTTTGTGTATACTTGAAAAAAATAAAAATAAAGCAATCATATGCAGTTTTGTAAGCATAAAGTAGTGTGCACAGTACATACTAGGCTTATTTATATAAATCGCAGTAAACTGTGAACACTATACATGTTTAACAAGATGTGATTGGTCAATGAGATCTCAAAAATCACCCCCCAAAAAAGTGCACATTTGTCTACATATACACTACCTGACAAAAGCCTTGTCATCGATCCCAGTTGTAAAAGCAACAAATAATAACTTGACTTCTAGTTGATCATTTGGAAAAGTGGCAGAAGGTAGATTTTTCCCATGAATCATGTGTTGATCCGCATCCCAATCATCACAAATACTGCACAAGACCTATTGGAACCCGCATGGACCCAAGATTCTCACAGAAATCAGTCAAGTTTGGTGAAGGAAAAATCATGGTTTGGGGATACATTCAGTATGGGGGCGTGCGAGAGATCTGCAGAGTGGATGGCAACATCAACAGCCTGAGGTATCAAGACATTTGTGCTGCCCATTACATTACAAACCACAGGAGAGGGCAAATTCTTCAGCAGGATAGCGCTCCTACTCATACTTCAGCCTCCATATCAACATTCCTGAAAGCAAAGAAGGTCAAGATGCTCCAGGATTGGCCAGCCCAGTCTCCAGACATGAACATTATTGAGCATGTCTGGGGTAAGATGAAGGAGGCATTGAAGATGAATCCAAAGAATCTTGATGAACTCTGGGAGTCCTGCAAGAACGCTTTCTTTGCCATTTCAGATGACTTTATTAATAAGTTATTTGAGTCATTGCATAGATGTATGGATGCAGTCCTCCAAGCTCATGGGAGTCATACACAATATTCATTCTGTTTCCACTGCACCATGACTTTATATTCTATACTGTACATGATTTCTGTTAAGTGACAAGACTTCTGTCTAAGCAAAGTCAGACCTTACTGTCCTAATTAAATAACTAAGAATCAAGGCATGATCATATTTTATTTTAGTAAAATAAGCGTAATCTAGAGGCCTTTGCCTTTCATATAAGCCACTTCTGATACCAAAAGTCCAGTTATTATTCGTTGTTCCTAAAACTTGGATAGGCGACAAAACTTTTGTCAGGTAGTGTAAGTAGTACTCATACTCAGCTGTGATTTGCTAGAGCTCCAAAATACAATAAAATGGTGTAAATTAAGAGCAAAATGACTAACACTTTGATGTTTTAATGCTTTATGTTGCATGCATTTTCTGACGCCATTCGCAAGCACCAAGTCAAACACTAAACTTACGCTGTAAAATAAATGTAAAAAATTCAAAAGTTGTTAATAAAACAGATTATTGTGTTTTCTACCTCAAATTGTTACTTGGTATTTCTTGGTTCGAAGCAAAATCCTACACCAAAGAACGGTCGACTTAAACCTAAGTGTGATTTCACTGCAACAAGGACAAGTTGAAATAAAACCAAGTGTCATTTCTAACAGAATAAAATGGTTACGACACCTTTACAAGAGCAGTGACACACCGGACGTGTCTTCCTCGTGTAACTTCCTGTCTTCTCTTCACTACACCTGTAAATAAACAAATCATGCATGGCAAGAAAAATGCAATAAACTAAAGTGCCCCAACTATGCCACTTCAAAGGTTTGTAATGTGTGTCTCCTGCAACAGGTTTCTATCAATCCAACGTCAAAACATCTTATTTTATACATAACATACATTGCAGGAACAGTTTTTTTTTTAATGCAGGGTTTTTCCTGTATAGGGAATCACAAGGTGGCCACCTTCACCTTTTGACAAAAACCAAGCAGGCAGTTATGGCTATCAACAGACCCCGAGTGATGCTCAAGCACTGGTCATGTATTTCATAACATGTAATGTTAGCTTTTTCAAATAAGATAATGTTTTACTCGATATGATTAAATGAATGATGCAAAATGTGTTTGTTTCAAGTAGCAAACATTTCACGAAACCACATCCGCCTTATTTTAAGCCAGGAAAAAACATGTACAGTGGTCTCTAAAGGCTGATTTTGCATCAAGCGCACGCGTATGCTCCGGCGCAGCCTTCGCGCGATCGCATAGCCCTCACTGTGGCTGACGCACACCTCTCAAAAAATTTAACTACACATCGCAAAAACACATAGCGCAAGCTCTGTGATTGGTCGGGTTGGTAGCTGTGACCAGTGTGGGCGGGACCGAGAGCCCCGCAAACCCATTGGAGCAAGTGTTTACAAGTGTAGAGTCCCGTAAAATAGCTCCAGATGGAAAGTGTTGTTTTGTGTTTACCTTATGATTAAAGTTGTTGCACGTCCGCCGGTTCTCGCCTCTGAATGAGCGAGTTTTAGCTACTTGTACATTAAGGTAGTGTTCAGAAAAAACAAAACACCCAAGAAGAAACTCGACACAGAGGAACATACAAACCTACTGCCAGTAAGCATTTCGGAAGTGCTATTGCAGAGCAACACAAACAGCACGCAGAAGAATAAATGTACGGCTATCTGCAAGGCAGGCGCCGTGGGTCACGACGATCACTCGACACAGAAGTAGAAATCAGCCTTAAGCCCCGCCTTTTCAAGAGCTTGCTCTGCTCTGATTGGTCAAATGACACAGTCTGTTGTGATTGGTTGTCCACTTAAAACACACAATGAAACATATCACCACTTACCATACCTGAATTTCAGCTTATCCTCATGTCAACACTCATTCATAAAGAAGTGATTGGAAAGTGTGTTTTTTTTTTTTCCACGCAGTAGAAAACTAGAGCTTCTCGACTTGTGGACAACATAAACCAAATTAGACATTACAAGCAAAATTGCTTCAAGGTCAAGTAAGGGATAGTTCTGATTGAGTTTATTCTGTTGAACACAAAGGAAGACATACTGAAGAATGTTGGAAAGCAGCAGCCATTGACTTCCATAGTATTTTTTGTTCCTAGTATGGATGTCAATAGCCGTTTGCAACCAAAGATGCAACTTAGATTTATGGGCAAAGCTGGAATTTCGCATAAAACATTTGCAAATTAACCACAGTTCCCATCTAATGAGTAAAGAGAACAAAACTGACACTTCCTGATAAACTAGCGGCAAATATCAAAAAGAAAAATGGATTTTAAATATGAAGAATGCTTTTGGAGGCGTGAGACGCTCTTTGGGAGCGCAAATGTTTAGGACTCTGGAGGTAATAATAATAATAATAATAATAATAATAATAATAAAGAACAACTTTGATGATTTATTTTGGAAGAGGCATTTCAGAAAGACCAAATTAACATTTCAGATGTTTTACAATGTGGCCCATTAATGCCGTGCCATCGCGCCCATTTTTTAAATAACATGATCTGTTAAAACAAAATCACATGCCAGAATTTAAATGCATTTCTATGGTAGTTTATACACATTTTGTCTTATAGGATTAAAAGTTTTTTTTAATGCACATTTAAAAAAAAAAAAGAATCAAGGTCCATTGTGGTAAAGGAGGAGCTGGGCCGAAAGGCAAAGCTCTCGATTTACCAGTAAATCTACATTCCTACTCTCACCTATGGTCATGAACTTTGGGTCATGACCGAAAGGAGAAGATCTCGGATACAAGCGGCCAAAATGAGTTTCCTTTGCAGGGTGGCAGGGCACACCCTTATAGGTAGGGTGAGGAGCTCTGTTACTGGAGAGGAGCTCGGAGTAGAGCTGCTGCCCCTTCACATCGAGAGAAGTCAGCTGAGGTGGCTCGGGCATCTGTTTCGGATGCCTCCTGGACGCCTACGTAGGGAGGTGTTCCAGGCATGTCCCACCAGAAGGAGGCCTCGGGGAAGACCCAGCACACGCTGGAGGGACTATGTCTCTCGGCTGGCCTGGAAACGCCTAGAGATCCCCCCCAGAGGAGCTGGAGGAAGTGTGTGGGTAGGAAAGTCTGGGGTTCTCTCCTGAGACTGCTGCCCCTGCGACCCGGCCCCAGAAAAGCAGATGAAAATGAATGAATGAATGAATTAATTTCTAAATGTATGCGCATCTTGGCATTTCCATTAAGCTTTTTAATGCAATTTTCCAAATCGCGCATAAAAACAGGTGGATGGAAACATAATTAGAGGGCACATTGTCTCTAAAATAGTCCCAAAAGTCCCCTTGTTTTGTGTTTAACAGAAGAAAAAGAAATCCTAAAAGTTTTGAAGTATTTGTGTGTGAGTAAATGGTGAGTAGATTTCTTTTTTGGGTGAACTATTCCTTTAAATGATGTGCAATTTGATCTTTCCAAAGCTTACACATTACATGAAACACAATATCCAAAAAAACAAAGCACAATGGGGCACTTTCAAAAGACAAGAGAAGGAGAGGTGCGAACAGACATGATGAGTCTCACAGATAAGAGAAGTAGAAAATTTATTGCAGTATTTGTTCCATCAGAGGCATGTGGGTCCCTTTACGCTGAGCAGGGCGACCTGTTATCGCAAAAATCTCCTTCGACACAGCCCTCCTCACAGACACTGCATGCTATACACAATAAATTACAGCCACACGGTGCTATCGTACAAAAATGGACAAACAGAGAGAGTCGTCATCAGCCAGTAAAGAAGGAGCTAAGCTATATAGAAAGCTGCTTGACGCTAGGAAATCCAAAAAAAAAGAAAAATTGGAAAAAAAAAAAAGTAAAAACATCAACAAACTAATTCTTTCAACATTCAGTATATATTTAAATTTCTTTTATAGATATAAACAATATTTTTATGTTAAACTATGATACACTGGGAGTAGAAATCAAACAACCAGAAATCTGCTGCACAACAGCGAAGGAGCACCCATACAATGTTTCTCCAAACATTTTTATTCCTGCGATACGACGATGCACCCTGGTGCAGAGGGCAAAAATGTCACCACCAGACCCAGAGTGCATCAGAGAGAAAGAGAGAGAGAGAAAGAGTCTGTAGTGTAGAATAGCCGCTCGTGTTTTTGAGTGCGTGTGTTTGGCTGACCTGGTAGATGTTTGGCTGTTCATGGAGAGACGTTGAGTGTGTTGCATTAGGCTGAGAGAATCTGAGATGGGAGGTATGTGCGTGCCTGCGTGTGTTTTTTTTACGTATTATTAGCTGGAGTTCCTGTCCTTGGCAGCGTATAGTGAACGTAGAGTCTGCGCCACTTTGTGGTTGAGCTTGTTGCCACTGGTGAGCGTGATTTTTTTGTAGATGATGTCGGTCTCTTTAATGGTGTCCACCCAAGGCACCAGCTTGCGTCCGTCACGCTTTTTGGCCTCGGCCCAGGTGCTGGAGTACGAGCCGGCCATCCAGTGGATGCTGTAGCCGTCGCTGTTCCTCTGGATGACGCGGGCGATCTGCGGCCTGTCGCGGTATTTGGGGCAGTGGATGGCGATGATATCGAGCACGCTGACGGTTTCGTTCATGTTCGCTAACAGCAGGTCTGCTGAGTCTCCGGTGCGTCTCCCACGTCGAGATGCCTGCGAAGAGATGGAAACAAACCATGCAAAATGATTGGATACTTGGACACAAACACTTTGAAATATCCAACTAAGCACAAATTAAGATACTTTAGATGGAATCTGAGAGCTCTCTGACCCTCCAAAATATCCAGAAAACTAATCAAAACATTGTCAAAAAAGTGGACAGGCATCTACACTCATGTTAGTCTATTTCTCCTTATCCCAAGGTCTCCATAATCCTGGATCAGGTCGTATCCTGGGCAGATGCTGTGGTGGTCATGGAGGAGTGAAGAGCATGAGACTGATTCCTAAAAGACCCAGTGACAGACTAGTCTCTGCATTGATCCCGTGGGCCAGCCTAATCACCCGCCGGTGACCTACTCACACCCGCAGCTTCTCCACGATGGACGTCCAGCGTTCTGCAGTGCCTAGACTGCAGCTCTGCACAAAACGTTTGGCCAGAGGAGAAATGGTCGTGCCCAACTGAGCCTGGTTTCTCTCTAGGTTTTTTTTTTTCCCTTCACTTTCGTCAATTGATGAAGTTTGTTCCTCGCTGCTGTCACCACTGGCTTGTTTGGTTGGGACTTGTGGAGCTGCGAATCGATGTATTTGCTCTTCAGTGTTTGGACTTTCAGCAGTGAATTTAAACACTGAACTGAAGTAAACCGATCTCTGAAAACTGGACTGTTGCAGTTTCAATTTACTAGAACTTCTATGCTAAGCTGCTTTGACACAATCTACATTGTAAAAGCGCTATAGAAATAAAGATGAATTGAATTTAAAACAGTCCATCTGACTTCTATGTAATTATTCAAAGACTCAAGAACAATTTTGTGCACTAAAAAACTGCTGCAAATACACATCCTGACCTGGGTCCTGTACCTTGAAGCTGGATTAGCTGGTTAGCCAGTGAGGTTTTGTTTAGTTTTCACTAATCTTGGGTTTCAGGTAACATGAAGGCAGCTTGACTTTAATCACTCTTTGTTGCCTTGGTATTATGGAGCAACTGAGCTACCTTCATAGTACCTAAACCCAAGAACTGTTGCAAACTAAGCTCAAACTTAACTGGCTAGCCAGCTAATACGTCTTCATTGTACAGGCCCCTGACACAGAAGAGAAGACAACGATGAACAAAGTTGTTTTTATAAAGTTTTTTTTTTTTTGGTGTACAAATATGTTCTTGGAGCTTCGTATGATTACAGTTTAAATCACATAGACTGTTTTGATAATGTTTGGTTCCTTTTCTGGACTTTGAATGCCTCGGGACTCCTGCTGTCTATGGAGGATGAGAGAGCTCCAGGATTTCATCTAAAATATCTTCATTTGTGTTCTGAAGATGAATGAAGGCCTCAGGGGATTGGAACGACATGAGGGTGAGTAATTAATAACTTTCTGTCTGTTACAACCCTATAGTTGTCGTGTTTCATCTGCTATCATCTGTCTCTCTGCTCTGCCTAGGAAACGTCTGATTGGTTACTTCAGACTGGTTGCTCACACCTGATTGGCCTACAGTGTTTTAAAAGCTGCGACACACCTTGCTCTGTGGGCTTTAGAATATTTGTTTGTTGGATAGTGCACAGCTGTGTACGTGCTGAAGTTTGTGACTAGAGAGATTTAAGAGATTTGTGAGTACTGTTTGCTTTGCATTGTGTTTGTTACTTTTGATCTACCGGCTTATTTGACCCTTTTGCCTGTTTGACCATTGATTCTTGGATTGTCCCTCAAATGTGGTTGCTTGTTTTTTGTAAATAGTTTGTAAATACTGTAGATATAATTGGGATAGTAAGGAGTCTGATGCCAGTTTATTTGTGAAACCTTTAGATCTCTGTTTTTGTGTTAGGTAGTTAGGGTAGTTAACTGTATTTTCGTTTGTTTCGTTTGAACAGGTAAGGTAGAAGATTAAAATAAAGGACTTTTTGTTTGTTATTTTGGCCTTGTCAGCTCCCGAACTCAAAACCCCAATAAATTTTGATTTCATATCTGTCTTGGCTTCTTTTTCTTGGTGCGTAATACTGGTTGAAAGCAGTTCTTGTGCAGAATGAGTTGCTGAGAGAACTTGACTAAGACTATTGTGGTGTTTTTGTGTTTCCTTACCCCGGGTGTCCTCTCCTCTCCTTCACTGTCGTCCTCCTCAGAGTCGGCGGTGTGGTGGTTTCGGGGACTCGTGGCTGCTCCACCCAGCAGTGCAGTGATGGCTTTATTCCTCACGTTTGCACTCGTGTCTCCATCCTCGTCCTCTTCATCAGGGTCCAGGTGCTCCATCAACAGCTTAAACTGACAATTAAAATTAATAACAAATTATTAATAGAATGATTATTTAAAATTATTTCACTGTGCCAAAACTTTCTTCAGTTAAACAAAGAGAAAACTGAAGTCATTGCATTTGGGAACAGAGATGAGGTTCTCAAGGTGAATGCGTACCTTGGCTCTAGGGGTCAAACAACAAAAAATAAGGTTAAGAATCTTGGTGATTCTGGAGTCAGATCTGAATTTCAATTGTCATGTCAAAGCAGTAAGTAAAGCAGAATACTATCATCTCAAAAACATTGCAAGAATTAGATGCTTTGTTTCCAGTGAGGACTTGTTCATGCTTTTATCAGCAGCAGGGTGGATTACTGTAATGGACTCATCACTGGCCTTCCCAAAAAGACAGTTGCAGCTCATCCAGAACGCTGCGGCCAGGATTCTGACCAGAACCAGAAAATCAGAGCACATCACACCTGTCCTCAGGTCTATACATTGGCTCCCAGTCACACTCAGAATAGATTTTAAAGTATTACTACTAGTCTATAAACCACTAAATGGCCTAGGACCTCAATACATCACAGATATGCTCACTGAATACAAACAGATCGCTCAGATCATTAGGATCAAGTAAATTAGAAATTCCAAGAGTTCAGTCAAAGCAGGGTGAATCCGCCCTTAGCTACTACTACTTTTATTCTCGTTTATGCAAAGCACTTTGAATTAACATTGTGTATGAAATATGCTATATAAATACACTTGCCTTGCCTTACTTAAAGATTTAACCAGTTTTTTCTCAACTATAACTGGCATAACCTAATTGAATAATGTGACAATAACATAAATAATATTATATATGTGTTATTTATTAAATGATTATTGAAAATTATTTAACTCTGGGCGAGAAACCATATATGGTCACTTCATTTTCATTCACTTCATTTGTTTATTTTATTCATTCATTCATTTATTTATTGCAATAAAACTTTAAAAGTCTTGTAATAACCACTAGTAACACTCTATGGTTTTACCAATGAGTGTTTCAATTAGTGCCCTATACAGGGTTATAGAGATTTAAAAAAATTATTTAATTTAAATCAATTAAGCAGCTTAATATTACAGAAGTCATAATTACTTAGAACTAATAATAATGAAAACAAATAATAATAATAATAATAATTATTATTATTATTATTATTAAGTCACCCCGTGGACTCGATGTAAATCTGACTAAAGAGACCATTACCGGCTTATATTTTACCATAAATTAGTAAAAAACAACAGCAACAATGTATTTTAAATATTATCTAGCAACCAAAATGGAGTTAATAACCAGAATAGTTTTTTCTAAAGACAACGGGTAAGCTTACGTCGAGGAACTGTTTGACGATCTTCCTCTTCAGCTCGTAGGTCAGCTCGCCATGAACCTCATGATGACGGAGGAAGTCGATGGTCTGCTGTGGGTTAAAGTTGGCCAACGTCTTCCTGTTTACAGCTTTATCGTACACCTTGGCCGACTCCGTGGGAGAGTACTTCTGAATTTTGCTGCAATGGGAGAGAGTAAAAGAAAATATTAAAAGACATACTAAGTAAAGTGAGTATTGTCAAGTATGGTTACCCATGCTTGACAATTTTTTTTTTGACAGTAAATCTGAAAACTAAAAAGAAAAGCTTTTCTCTACTCGTTAAGATGTGATGAATGTAAGACTCTTTCCAAATTGAGAAAATAGCGGTTTATGAACACCGTTTACTCATATTAGATGTTAAAACAACTTATTTTACAAAATCAAGGTGTTTATTAAAGTCCACTACAGACAATATTTGACCAATTTATAAAAGATGAATTTTCCAGAAAATTTCTGTTTAGCTTTAGTTTGTTTTGTTGAAGGTTTTGTTAGTTGTTATATTGTAAACACACTTCTGTTTAGTTTTTATACACTCACTGGCCACTTTATTAGGTACACCTGTCCAACTGCTCTTTAACGCAAATTTCTAATCAGCCAATCACATGGCAGCAACTCAGTGCATTTAGGCATGTAGACATGGTCAAGACGATCTGCTGCAGTTCAAACCGAGCATCAGAATGGGGAAGAAAGGTGATTTAAGTGACTTTGAACGTGGCATGGTTGTTGATACCAGATAGGCTGGTCTGATGTTTCAGAAACTGCTGATCTACTGGGATAGATTTCACGCACAACCATCTCTAGGGCTTACAGAGAATGGTCCGAAAAAGAGGAAATATCCAGTGAGCGGCAGTTCTGTGGGCGCAAATGCCTTGTTGATGCCAGAGGTCAGAGGAGAATGGCCAGACTGAAGGTTCCAGCTGATAGAAAGGCAACAGTAACTCAAATAACCACTCGTTACAACCGAGGTCTGCAGAAGAGCATCTCTGAACGCACAACACGTCCAACCTTGAGGCGGATGGGCTACAGCAGCAGAAGACCACACCGGGTGCCACTCCTGTTAGCTAAGAACAGGAAACTGAGGCTACAATTCACACAGGCTCACCAAAATTGGACAATAGAAGATTGGAAAAAGGTTGCCTGGTCTGATGAGTCTCGATTTCTGCTGCGACATTCAGATAGTAGGATCAGAATTTGGTGTCAACAACATGAAAGCATGGAACCATCCTGCCTTGTATCAACGGTTCAGGCTGGTGGTGGTGGTGTAATGGTGTGGGGGATATTTTCTTGGCACACTTTGGGCCCATTAGTACCAATTGAGCATCGGTGTCAACGCCACAGCCTACCTGAGTATTATTGCGGACCATGTCCATCCCTTTATGACCACAGTGTACCCATCTTCTGATGGCTACTTCCAGCAAGATAACACGTCATAAAGCGCGAATCATCTCAGACTGGTCTCTTGAACATGACAATGAGTTCACTGTACTCAAATGGCCTCCACAGTCACCAGATCTCAATCCAATAGAGCACCTTTGGGATGTGGTGGAACTTGGAGATTCGCATCATGGATGTGCAGCCGACAAATCTGCAGCAACTGCATGATGCTATCATGTCAATATGGACCAAAATCTCTGAGGAATATTTCCAGTACCTTGTTGAATCTATGCCATGAAGGATTAAGGCAGTTCTGAAGGCAAAAGAAGGTCCAACAAAGTACTAGTGAGGTGTACCTAATAAAGTGGCCGATGAGTGTATATTTATTATATATATATATATATATATATAAAACATATGAATCATTGTTACATTTTATATTAACTCTCGTGTAAATCTCTTAGTAATAAAAAAAAATATTTTAATAAATAAAATTGTTATTTTAGAATCACCCATTTGTTGTTAAACATCCATAGCACATTTTTTGGATGAGTGCTTATTAATAAAAAACTAAATAGCATTTATTCCAGGTAACCGTTATTATTTTTTTTTCTGTTTTTCATATATTATGTAAAATATTTTACAAAAATGTTGTTCTTTTTTGACCAATAGTTGTAGTCTTAAAAGTATACTGAAAATTCTGTCATCGTTTACTCACCCTTCACTTATCACAGTAATTATTTTCCTCCTACAGAAAGTCAATGGGTGCCAGCAACCAACATTCTTCAAAATATCTTCTTTTGTGTTAAAACCACATGAGAAAGAGTAAATGAGGCAATTTTAATTATTGGGTGAACTATCCCTTTAATATCAGTCCTAGTATGACAAAAACCTACATTTCTTTTAGTTTTTCAAATAATGAAATCATGTTATTTCAGTTTCAGAAAAAAGTTTTTGATTCAATATCAGTGTTAGCATGAAAATAACCTTAAAAAAAACGTCATTTATTTAGGCTAATTATTATTAAATTACGTTATTTCAGTATCAGAAAAAGGTTTATTATTAAACATTAGTGTTAGAGCAAAAAAAATTATCTTGCAGCTAGTGTTGCTTTCGTCAACGAAAACTATGACAAAATATCTTCGTCAATGAATCTTTATCACATGACGAAAATGAGCCAAGACTAAAATACTGGTCATGTGATGATGAATTTAACAGTATTTAACGGTTGTTTTTTGATTTAACATCAGTCTTAGCACGAAAATAACCTTGCAGTCCTAACAAACAAGATTAGGTTATTGATGTGCATGATGGGAGTCTGTTTGTTACCCGTCAGAGAAGCCGTAGAGGTTCTTGAGGTGTTGTTTGAGCACCAGCAGTAACAGTATGCCCTGCGACGCTCTGGCGAAGTCCACGAGCGATGTTGAGTCATCAGGAAGACGCTCCATTACGGCATCAGCATCGTCGAGGTCTGAGTCCGAGTCCGACTCCGACTGTCTTATGTCCTCCGTGGGCTTGGGCTTCCTCACCCGATGGCCGTCCTCATCCTCCTCATAATCATCACCGTCATTTTCTTCATCTCCACTATGTCTTTCCCTCTCCTCGTCCTGTGCTCCTCTCTCCTCCTCTGAACCGTTCTGCTGCTGCTGCTGCTGTTGTTGTTGTTGTTGTTGTTGTTGTTGTTGTGGTGGTTGTGGTTGCTGGCGTTGCGGTCGCCTCCGCCGTCGTCTCCTTTTCCTGCTTTTCCTGCCTGGTATCTTAACCAGAGACTGGGTACAAAAAACAGCTTTATTGTTTTTATATAACCCTCTTGTGATTCATTTTATGTAAACAGAGTTTAAGTCAGAATTATTAGCCAGCCTGTATATTTTTCCCTCAATTCCTGTTTAATATAGTGAAGATTTTTTTTCAACACATTTCTAAACATAATAGTTTTAATAACTCATTTCTAATAACTCATTTATTTTATCTTTGCCATCATGACAGCACATAATATTTGACTAGATGTTTTAAAAGACACTAGTATTCAGTTTAAAGTGACATTTGAGGGGGGAAACTAGGTTAAAGTTAGGGTAATTAGGCAAATCATTGTATAACTATGGTATAATATATCTTATATAAATATTGCTTAAGAGGGCTAATAATATTGACCTTTAATAGGCCTGTCACGATATCTATTTTTTTGTTGTTGTATGATATATTGCCCCAAATTATATTGCCATAATATTATTGTCATTTCAAGAGCATTTTATGCCACTCATTATATAATGCCAGAATGACAATATAATATCACAATGCAAATACACTCTTCCAAAGAACACATCATATTTTATTCTAAAGAATATTTCATTTAATTTATAGTCATTTTAACAGTTTAATAATTAGGCATTGGAATCAGAATGTGAAAACGCATATCCTAAATAAATAGTAAAAAATGTTAAGACAAAAGTGCAAGGTAAAAAGTAACAGAGGCTGCGATATCTGCTACCAGATCTACTTTCAGTTGTCAGACACCCACATGAAAATATACTACAGTAATTTATAGTAAATACTATAGTGTTTTTTTTTAACCATACTGACACTGACACCTCCAATAGAGATAGAGATGTTGCACAACCAGCTTAAATGTTGCTAGAATTGGTTTTTATGTATGGGCGATATATATTGCATCACCAAAAATGATTGAGGCCATATCCATGTGTTGTGCGAGAAGTCGATATATTGATTATAGTGACAGGCCTAAGTTAACTTAAAATGGTTTTACAAAACTTAAAACTGCTTTAATTCTAGCTGAAATAAAACAAATAACATTTTCTTCAGAAGAAAAGATATTATAGGAAATACTGTGAAAAATTCCCTGCTCAGTCAAACATCATTTGGCAATTATTTGAAAAAGAAAAAAAATTCAAAGAAAGGCTAATAATTGACTTTATTTAGCTTAGCTTTTCTAACTTAGAGTTTTTGTTTTGTTTCTAGTCCAAATATCTAAAAATTCTTAAATCAAGAAGCCTTTTCTAGACAAACAACAAATACTCTCTTGTTTACAGTAATAGTCTAAATTAAAAGTTTTTTCTTACACACAAACAAAATAATCTGCCAATGGGGTAAGCAAATCTTGTTTTTGTTTTGAAATAAGTTTCTTTTACTTACCCCCGATTATTTTGCTTGTTTTAAGGAAAAAAACTAATTTAATTCAATCATAGTTTTTGCACATTGTCTTATTGAATAAATACTTTCACACTTAGTTGTGTTTACATTTTTTTGCTCATTTTCTAAATGTATGCGCATCTTGGAGATTCTATTAAAGAGATAGTTCACTGAAAGTACTGTCGCCTTTCACTCATCATTCACCCATTCCAAACCAGTTTAACTTTCTTTCTTCTGTTGAACCCAAAAGAAGATATTTTGAAGAAAGCTGAAAACCTGTAACCATTGACTTCCATAGTATTTGTTTATTCTACTGTAAAAGTCAATGGTTACAGGTTTCTTCAACATCTCTTCAATAGTATTTAACAGAATAAAGAAACTCATAAAAGCTTGTAAACACTTGAAGGGGATTAAATAGTGAGTACATTTTCATTTTTGGGTGAACTATGCCTTTAAATGAGCAATAGTGCTTTCCCTCACAGACACTCAAAAGTTTGCCCCATACGTCAAGTAAAACTTCTTTATCCTACTATGGAAGTTTTCAGCATTATTCAAAATATCTTCTTTAGTGTTCAACAAAATAAGAAGCTAATAAAGGTTTTAAACCAATTGATGGCTAGAAAAAAGTGTGTTTACATTTTGGGGTGAACCATCCCTTTAAGCTTTTTATATGATATTGCAAAATGATCATAAAAATATGTGGATGAAAATAGCTATTATTGAAGTAGGCCTTAAATGGATATAATTCACCCAAAACGGAAAGTTCTGTCATAATTTACTCACCCTTTAATCATTCCTAACCTGTTTGACGTTCTTTTTCCAATCAAACATCATTGAAGATATTTTGAAGAAAGCAGAAAACCTGCAACCATTGACTTCTATTTGCTTTTCCTACTATGAAAGTCTTTCAACTTTCTTCAAAATATCTTCTTTTGTGTTTTCACAGAATAAAGAAACTCATAAAAGCTTGTAAACACTTGAACAGGATTAAATAGTGAGTACACTCAAAAGTTTCCCCCGAGGCACGCTCACAAAACAATCCATGCAGACTGTAACGACCAGACAGTTGCTCTTGAGCACGTTTACCTCTTTAAAGGTCTGCAGCAGGTTGCTCCCCGATACAGACAGTGTGATGTCTATATGATGCATGATGAACAGCGGCTCCTCCTGACTCTGATAGGGGAAGTAGGCCAGATTATCAGCGATGAACAACAGCATGTTCACTTCCATCTTCTGCTCGGACAGACAGATGAAAAAGGTCAGTTTAAACATCACAACAATGAGCCACAGACAGACAGGAGAGACAGACAGACACACAAAAGCGTGCTAACCGAGCTGTCGTCGAAGAGATTGAGCAGCGAGATGAGAAACGCTCGGCGGTGTTGTCTGTTTGCGCGGACCATGCTGTAGAGGTGCGAACACTGAGCTGAATTGGACTCATCCTGACGGAAACCTCGGATCACAGACCCGGCTAATCCAAAGACAGCCTGCTGCACCTGGTACGACATCTTCATCCCTGCTACAGCTTTCATCTGTAGGATAATTCATGCAATTAAGCAATAAAAACAATTCATGTAACAAAAATAAGAAATGCAATTATAATAAGCCAGTCACAGACTGAATATAAGATTAGTATCTTTATTTTTTGTATTATGACTCTGCTTTTTTATTTTTGGGGCATTCTTAAAGATAATAGTTAAAACTTTGGAAGGGGTGTTCATAAGACTGTCATTAAACCTTTATGATCATGACATTAGACTTGAGATTTTATGCATGCTTATAACAAATGTCATTAAGTGTCATTCACTCAGTTATGACATTTTAAATAAAAAGGTGACATTGTTGTTATGAAAACTTGACAAACAAATAGATTTGACAACCAGTTTTTGTTTTTGTCATGACAACTTTTATAACAGTGTTATTAATATATATATTTTTTTTACCTCAACTACAGTGGTACAAGCTGAATTTGTCATCAAAATGTCATTAAATATTAACGATGCTATCAAAAATGACTTAACACAAGCAATGACAGTTTTAATGAGACATTTTAATGACAAATACAGTTCGTTCCACTGAAAACGTGATCAGAAAAAAAATTCATGATGCAATTATATTCCAGTGTTCATGAAAAATTTAAGAAAAGTTTTGTTGTCTTGGTAATGTCAAGTTTGCATGACAAAGATAAAGACAGTTTGTGATGTTTTTATGTCAAGATGTCATAACAAACATGTCAACTTTGCATTTAAAATGACACTACTGAGCGAATGACACACTTAATGACAGTTGTTATAAGCATACATAAATTTTTATTCATGAAGTGTCATCTCATGATTATAAAGGTTTTATTTCATGACAGGCTTATGAACACCGCTTCAAGTAAAGTGTTACCATATATATATATATATATATATAAATAAAGGCCTTTATATAATAAAACAAATATGAAAATATTTCAACAGATACCAATAAATACAGACTATTATAATATACACTCACTGGCCACTTTATTAGGTACACCTGTCAAACTGCTCGTTAACGCAAATTTCTAATCAGCCAATCACATGGCAGCAACTCAGTGCATTTAGGCATGTAGACATGGTCAAGACGATCTGCTGCAGTTCAAACCGAGCATCAGAAGAAAGCTGATTTAAGTGACCTTGAACGTGGCATGGTTGTTGGTGCCAGACGGGCTGGTCTGAGTATTTCAGAAACTGCTGATCTACTGGGATTTTCACACACAACCATCTCTAGGGTTTACAGAGAATGGTCCGAAAAAGAGAAAATATCCAGTGAGCGGCAGTTCTGTGGGTGCAAATGCCTTGTTGATGCCAGAGGTCAGAGGAGAATGGCCAGACTAGTTCCAAATAACCACTCGTTACAACCGAGGTCTGCAAAAGAGCATCTCTGAACGCACAACACGTCCAACCTTGAGGCGGATGGGCTACAGCAGCAGAAGACCACACCGGGTGCCACTCCTGTCAGCTAAGAACAGGAAACTGAGGCTACAATTCACACAGGCTCATCAAAATTGCACAATAGAAGATTGGAAAAACGTTGCCTGGTCTGATGAGTCTCGATTTCTGCTGTGACATTCGGATGGTAGGGTCAGAATTTTTCATCAACAACATGAAAGCATGGATCCATCCTGCCTTGTTTCAACGGTTCAGGCTGGTGATGATGGTGTAATGGTGTGGGGGATATTTTCTTGGCACACTTTGGGCCCATTAGTACCAATTGGGCATCGTGTCAATGCCACAGCCTACCTGAGTATTGTTGCTGACCATGTCTATCCCTTTATGCGAATCATCTCAGACTGGTGTCTTGAACATGACAATGAGTTCACTGTACTCAAATGGCCTCCACAGTCACCTGAACTTAATCCAATAGAGCACCTTTTTGGATGTGGTGGAACGGGAGATTCGCATCATGGATGTGCAGCCGACAAATCTGCAGCAACTGCATGATGCTATCATGTCAATATGGACCAAAATATTTTCAGTACCTTGTTGAATCTTTGAGGATTAAGGCAGTTCTAAAGGCAAAAGGGGGTCCAACCCGGTACTAGTAAGGTGTACCTAATAAAGTGGCCGGTGAATGTGAACGTGTGTGTGTGTGTGTGTGTGTGTGTGTGTGTGTGTATATATATATATATACTAATTTTCCCCCCTTAAAATATTGCAATTGCTTCCATTTTTGAAATGTAAAACCTTTGCATAAAAACACATGTATCCATGAAGCAGATCATTCTAGCTTACTATTTAGGCATTTAGGTTTGTTTCCCGGTGCAAAATTGTACCATGGGAGACCAAAGTTCTAATGCATTTGATCAAGAGGAACAGTCAACCTGAATGATCCAAATTATAATTTTATGCAAGCAAATGATCAAACGTATGCCAAGGTGTGTGGATTGATGCTCACATGGATGAATCCAGTGTACTTCTTATCAATCTCCACCAGCTGCTGGTCTGCTTTGTTCCTCATGGTGGGCTCTGCGTCTGTGCCCATTGCGATCAGATATGGCACACACTGTGAAGGAAAAGTGACGAGTCTGTGTTAGTGTGCGAGTTCTGCTGCCAATGCCAATGCTGTGACAGTGATGAGCTGGACTAAACCCAGACATACCTCTTTTTTTTGTTGATCGTGAGGGAAAGTGTGGAATAGATTTAAATAAATTATAATGTGATACAAAGAGCAATTTTAATCATGGCTGAAAGCATGACCAAATTAGTCAGATGTTATTATGAAATAATATTTATAGTACTATTTGAAAAAGTTAAGGAGGAGAATGGTTTAATCAAATGTAAGAATTGTTTTACCATACCAAAAGATGTTTCCAGTCAATTAAAATGCTGGAAAAAGAAACTTTTTTTCCAAGCAACTTCAGCAGCTTTCAAATTTTTCTCTATCATCAAATCAGCTAATTTGAATGATTTCTGGGTGATCATGTGACTCTGAAACCTGATAATTCAGCTTTGCATCACAGGAATAAGCTACTTTTTAAAGAGAGAGAGTTTAGAGTGTATTGCATCAGCTTTGATGACATTTCATGGCAAAAACAGATAAAATGTATAACACTTTTCTAAAATAAATAGGTTTAGAACAATAAAAAGAGATAAACAACAATCAAGAATACATACAATAAGATAAACCTCTAAAACGTTAAAGATTCACATAAGAAGTCTCTCCAGATAAAAACTGATGTCTCATTAAAAACAGAGTATTGCAAAAATATGTTTTTTACAGTAAAGATGTTATTGCAATATTAACATTTTGGAGCAACTTCTCCTTCAAGTAGATGTCCCTGAGTAAGTCTAGAGTGTCCAACGCATTGATTTTAGTTACCTTTTAAAATATAAGAAACAGTAACTTCAAAATAGTAATAATATTTTGTTATTCATTTATTTATAGCAGTTACAAAAAGAAAAACCTCCACTATTGTGGAAGACTCTTCCCATCCTTTACATGATTCCTTTAAGGTACTTCCGTTGGGCAGGTGGTATAAAGTCCCTTCAGCAAAAAAGGCTAAGTACAAGAAGACATTTATTCTTACTGCCATTGTTTTTTTTAAATAGGGAATTGGATATTTTTTTTTAAATAATTGTGTATTTAATTATATGCATAATTGTTTATTTATTATAAGTGTATATATGTTTTTGCTGTTGTGTGTGAGCCTCTGTCTAAAGACAATTTTCTAACCCCAGTGGGATAGGCAATAAAGTTTATTGAATTGAATTATTTCACAATATTTCTGTTTAAATTGTATTTGTGATCAAACAAATGATGCATTGGTGAAACTTTTGAATAGCAAAACTTTTTTGTATTAAATTTTATTTACTTTATATTTTACCCATGTCTTATATTCATATGGACTAAAAATCAAACTGTGAAATAGGTTTCCAATTATAACAGGGCTAAACAAAACAACACATCTTTTTGTATGCAAAAGCTTATGATTTTGTGCAGGTTAGGGTTGTCACGATACTGAAATTTTAAAAACGTCCATTTTCCTGCTAACATTTGAGCACTGTCGAGCGCGTTCTTAAACAGCGCTGATTTGCCATTGTGTTCACGTGCTCAACAGAAATGACTGTGATTGGCCGTGAAGGTCATCAGTTCACCAAACTCACCGCTGTTTACTGAGTGTATTCAGGAGCGTTTTAAAGCCATGATACATCAGCGCCATTTAAGAACACGCTCAAATGTTAGCAGGAAATGGACGTTTTTAAAATTTCAGTATCGATTGGTACCGAATTCCAGTATCGTGCAACCCTAGTGCAGGTATAGAGATGCTTGTTTAATCATTAAAAAGTGTTGTATGATTATGTGTTTACCTGTACAGGGTGTATGAGTCCCTGGCTGAGGGTCAGAGCGATGACATTGAGGGCAAAGTGTCGTACACTGGACTGTGCATGGAAAAACGACTCCAGCACCTGCTTCAAATAAAGCTGCATTATGGAGCTGCTCATACCGGAGGAGATGTCACCCATCTCTTTCAGATCCTCCTGCTTCGACAGTTTCTGCCCTGAAAATGTACAAACACAATCCTCATTTAAGGGTGGAATTTATAGTCATTAACAGACCATTTGGTAGGTTGGTGCAAGTTCTTGTATCTTGTTCTCAAGTCAAAATCTGTGTTTGTTTTTTTTCCAAGAACCATTGGACTCAAAGAACTATTTGACTTAAAGAAAAGTCAAGAACCAATGGACTCAAACGGCACCTATCATGCAAAATCAACTTTTGGGAGCTATTTGGGCAGAAATGTAGGTATAGAGTGTCCACAGTCCTATTGGAGTGATATAAACACAACAAGTCTCTTTTTTCAAATGTCCTGACGTTAAAATAGGAATGTAGCAGTGTGGTTTTCCCTGCCCACTGATAATGATTGACAGGCGCATATTACCACGTTTCAGTATTAAAGTGTATAATCATGTCCAGAAGACAGGATTTGCAAAGAAACTGGGATTAAAAGATCTCTTCCAACTCTCTGTGATCAAACTGCAACTCAAGAAGCAATAAGTGCTACACTTTGGCCCAATACCAATTCTACCCATAAGCCCTTCCCCCTTGTTTTGTGCGTACACATGAAGGGGTCGGGAGTGTCCCAATTCTCTTTAGCTTAAAGGGTCACGAAACACCAAAACACATTTTTTGAGATGTTGACAGTCATATATGTGTCCCACGTTGCTAAAAACACTATTAGGACACATATTTCACAAAAAAGTGAAAATTGGTTGTTTTTGTGTTATTTCAAGCAAATTCGTTCTTCCAGTTTAAAAAGAAATTTTGAAGCTACGTCACGGCCATGAGATCCTTGTGTAAATTCCAGCGTGGAGACTGGCTGTCTTTACCGGCCGGTACAATGTGACGTCTTTGAGTTTTCATCATTAATTCATGAGAAAGATTTGGTTCGAACCAATCAGCGCGCTCTATTGTGAATGAGGCGCAACTTCATTAATATGCATGATCGCTTCGAAGTTTTTACCTGTTACAGTGTTCAGATGACAGAGGGGCGCCACGTTGTGTTGCCAACCATAATAAAAACTTCTTCTTCTTGGGAGAAGAAGAATTATTCGGAGACATGGGTCGTCAGTGTTGCGTTTATAAATGTGCCGCAATGAAGGTTTTGTTTCCATATTCCCTGGATGAGGGCAACGCTCGCGTGTGGGTCCACATGTGTGGATTACAGTGGTCTGCTAACACGCAACAAAAATATGTTTGTAAGGAACATTTTTTACGCGAGAGCTTTTAGCATCTGAAAATGGTAAAATCTGGATTTGCCGCTCGTCTCCTTTTAAAAAAGACGCGGTTCCAGTTTGTGTCGATTGTCCTGTCTCTACAGATTTGGTAAGTGTGCGATCAATGTTCTTTGTTTATGTTTATTCAGAGGCAAAGTTGGTTAGTATCGTCAGCAGTACTCTTTCAGTTTTTAAAGACATACCTTAGTCAAAATGATTTAGTTACTAAGTTTACAGCACGTTAATATAACTACAATATTATGGACTGAAGGATCCGCTGTAAATGCTGCTCTCCGAATGTAAACACCATAATCAAACTATTACTGTCGTGTAGGATTTTCGCCGCATTTTGTGACAGTATAGTCCATACACACAAGGCTGTTTGACGTTATTGTTTGCACCTACCGAGTCTCTGCATTTACCGAAAAATGCGAAGGTTTTTTTTCTCCCATACGGCGTGCGGTATCATCAAATTCCATTAAAACAACACTCTTCCAGCAGTTCCTCGCATCCAGTATCTCGTTTGTCACGGGGGCCATGCATGAAATGTCCGTGAATGAAAGTGAAAGTGCCAAACTGCAGTTAAAGTCGACAAATTAAGAATGAACCACCCGAAATTACATGAAACTCCGGACGAAATGTGAATAGCAACTCATGTAAACACCATCATATTATTGTCTTATTCAGATTAAGGCAAATAAATCGATTACTGATGTCCATGTAAACGTAGTCACTGACTCCCCTGCTTCTGTATTTGTGTTGCCTCTGTGAAAATCAGCTGTAGTGCATGTAATGAAACTCCCCTTTTCATGCAAACCCTTCCCTCTTTCGCCACTCAACACTCCCACCTAAACAAAGGTGGACTCACCTAGGGTTGGGTTGATAGACGATGCCATCGCCGATGGCCGATAGACATCACGACGCTGAGCCGGCATCGCGATCCACTGCCCCGCCCCGTTTGCAGCAGCAACCCGCTCGCAAAAAAATACACACGGCCCCGTTTACACTAATACGTCTTAGTTTTAATGGACTCGAAAACGATCCACACCCACATTGGCGTTTCATCTAGCATTTCTGAAAAGATATTTCCTTTCACACTATACCGCTGAAAACGCACATCACGTGACCACAAACACAAACTCTGTCATGCGCTGCAGCGTCTGAGCTCCAGAAGTCACCCCAGAGAGCAGTGCACGTCGGACAGTTTATCAAGGATGTACCGTTGCATCGCAACTCACAGTAGCTGTTAAACGTGATGTTTAATTCATTTTGTCTCTATCTAATGACTCTTTGGTCTTTTGAATCTATCAGGTAACGTGTCACCGCGTCAGTACACTGCTCCAATCGTTCGCTTTCACGCTTGTACTTAGTAATTTTAGCAAAAACCTCAGATGCTGTTGGTTGGTTCCTGTTGGTTGTGCACCTTTTTTACCAACCAAGTTTGTCGACGCCATTATAACGACACAGATCACTCTGCCTATTCATGCCAGAGTCCCGCGGAAAAAGTGATTGACAGGTGGTAATTTGTGTGTAACTTATCTTTTTTTTATTTATGATTTGGTTATGGGTAAAACAAAGACCATGCGGGTCAGGTAGTATAATAATTAATTCACCGCCGCCTACAACGACGATGCCATCGTCCATCGCGATGTTTCACATTAGACATTGTACGATGCCAAATTGGTCAACATCGCCCAACCCTAGACTCACCCACTTTCCTGACTTTTTTCAAACTAGAGGTGTGAAAACACCCTGCTGAGACAGGGGGGGGTTCGTGACCCTTTTAAGGCGTAGGGCTAAGAGGAAGGGCTAGATAGCCCTTGAAACTGAGATTTTCCAGGACCACACTCAAAAACAAGGGGTACAAAAATTTCCACGAATACACCAGCTACAACAGCAACATGGCTACACACGCAAGTCAGGAGATTTTTTGGCATCATTAAGAATTTTTACAACAAACAAGCATGTTTTAATACATTCATAATGGCGTTCGTGTTTTACGGTCATGGTAAAAAAAAAAGAAAAGAAAAAAAGCACTATATTTCGCTATCTATAATCCATAATAATAACTCCTGCATAGCGGTCCCACAACATACTTTCACATCTGTCACTCGATGACACTCGAATAACCTGTCAGATAAGTCTAGTGGCTGGGAATGACCTTTTTACAGTGTCTGGTATAACGCTAATGTTTGAGGTACTTGGTTCATAAGCACTGGAATATGCACAGCTGCATAGTGTACACAACTATAAACGATAATGCTTCAATCACACAACAGCAGTCCCGGTTTGTGGACGTTAAATCAGGTTTACTTTGTACAGTAACTTAGCTATAATGGATCTCCATACAGCAGCATATTTACCCGATTGGTGTAAATGTCCTGTCACATTTGCCACAAATAGAGAAGCAAAAACAGCTCCTCTGAATATTTTAGCATTTGCTTGATTGAGTGTTAAATTCTGAGATTGGAGAAACTCTAATACAGGCAACGTTAAAATGATAAGCTACTGCGCTGCCCAATGAACAATCACAATGGCGTGGACACTTACATTCTCTGTCTGCTTCCTGCATGCGAGTATCCTCTTCCTGAAGGTACATCTGAAGGTTCTTCAACACCTGGATCTTGAGTGCGATGGAGCTCCGTTTATCAGACAGAAGCCCGTTATACAGAGTCTTCACCTCAGGAACGAACATCTGACTCGGGTGCATGATGAACAGGAAGCCTGCAGAAGGAGGATTAATTGAAAGGTTAAAAATGATCATGTTTTATTGTTGGGGTTGCTATAAATAAAAAGTTGAGAAAATAGGCAACTGTGATCCTAAAAAATAAAAGCAATAGCCAGTTCTACATTGTAAGTGTTACTATTGTTAACTTCAAAAAAGCTAGTAATTGATGAAAAAAATTACTTGCATTTAAAATGACTCAAATTAAAATAGTTAAAATACTATACTATATACTATATTCAAAAACCTATATAGAAATATTAAATAAATAAAAATGACGAAAGGCACATTAATAATTAATAATAATAAAAAAAATGTAAACAAGAAATATAAAATATTATAATCCTAAAATTTAAAAACTAAATTAACAACGAACATGTCCTCTTACCCAAGCCAATGATGGCTTTGCATTTAACTTCCTCGTCCTCATGATTGGTGAAATACAGTAACAATTCCAGAACCTTCTCCTTTATAACAACCTGCCAAAAACAAAACAATGTTCAAAAACATTACAGACAAACATAAATGAAAGAAAATAGTCCAAAACCATTGCAGTAAATGTAATAATAAATAAATAAATACTAAATATATCATGTAAATATTAGAAAGTTTGTCAGAAAGCTTGCCAAGAATTTGAAAATCTTTCAGAATTTTCTCAGAATTATTAGCCCTCCTGAATTATTAGCCTTCCTGTATATTTTTCCCCCAATTTGTTTAACGGAAAGAAGATTTTTTTCAACACATTTCTAAACATGTATTCAGCTTAATGTGACATTTAAAGGCTTAACTAGGTTAATTAGACAAGTCATTGTATAACAGTGGTTTGTTCTGTAGACAAATCAAAACAAATATTGCTTAAGGGGGCTAATAATATTGACCTTAAAATGTTTTTTTAAAAATTAAGAACTGCTTTTATTCTAGCTGAAATAAAACAAATAAGACTTTCTCCAGAAGAAAAAATATTATAGGAAATACTGTGAAAAATTCCTTGCTCTGTTAAACATAATTTGTGAAATATTTAAAAAAGAAAAAAATTCACAGGGAGAGCTAATCATTTTGACTTCAACTGTATGTATCAAGGAAGGCTGTACTACCTTAGTAGCGCCCTTGAACTGCTCCAGATCAAAGTCGAAGTGTCTGCAGAGCGCGCCGGCGGTGAACAGAGATCTGAGCAGGGCTGCTTTGGTGGCAGCCAACGCCATGCTGTTCGTTCCCTCCTGATGCTGGATCTTTAACTTAGTCAGAGCCCCATAATAACGGTTAAAACAGGCCCACACAAACTTATAGTTATGGGTCACTTTATTCACGATCGCACCCAAACAGCTTACACAGTACTGGACAACCTGGAGCAAACACAGAAAGAGAGAAAAACACTCATATAAAAATATGTAAAAGCACTTCTGTCACTGTCCACGTTATTATAAGATCACAGATTTTCACAAGTGCTGTTTAACAATGAAACAATTTTTGACAGATTTTTAAACAAATTTAAATAACAAATTTATAATAACTAATTTATTTTGTATTTATTTTGATGATAGTACATAATATTTGACTTGCTATTTTCAAAATACTAGTATTCAGCTTAAAGTGCAACTTAAAGTACACTAATGAACTAGGTTAATTAGGTTAACTAGGCAAATTAGGTTAACTAGGCATGTCATTAAAGAAGTGATTTGTTCTTTAGCCAATAATTTAAACTTAAAATAATAATAATAAAAATAATAATAACTGAAAATAATAATTTTTATATAGGGGCTGATAATATTGACCTTAAAATCAATTATTATTAATTAAAAAAATGAGGCCGTCACGGTGGTGCAGTGGGTAGCACGTTCGCCTCACAGCAAGAAGGTCGCTGGTTCGAGCCTCGGCTGGGTCAGTTGGCGTTTCTGTGTGGAGTTTGCATGTTCTCCCCGTGTTCGCGTGGGTTTCCTCTGGGTGCTCCGGTTTCCCCCACAAGTCCAAAAACATGTGGTATAGGTAAATTGGGTAGGCTAAATTGTCCGTAGTGTATGTGTGTGAATGAGTGTGTGTGGATGTTTCCCAGTGATGGGTTGCAGCTGGAAGGGCATCCGCTGCGTAAAACATATGCTGGATAAGTTGGCGGTTCATTCCGCTGTGGCGACCCCAGATTAATAAAGGGACTAAGCCGAAAAGAAAATGAATGGATGAATTAATAAAAAAAATAATAATTAAAAATACAGCCTAACAAAAAAAGACTTTCTCCAAAAGAAAAAATATAATAGGAAATACTGAGAGAATTTCCTTGCGTCGTTAAACAGCACTTATATTTTATATTAAACCGTATATTTATAATATTTGATAAATATCATACATTTTGAATTATTACATTTTATTTATCCTATTTTCTGCTTTGCTTTTAATATTAAAGAATTTTTGTTAATTAAATTATTGTCATAGTTTTTTCATCTATACGGTTAGTTTCAATTCAGTTTTACTCTTAAGCACATAAAATTACGTCAAACTAAATTAAAAGTAAAGGCTGGTTTATACTTCTGCGTCGAGCGATCGGCATGATCCACAGCGCATGCCTTGCGCATAGTCATGCATTTATACTTCTGCGTGCTGTTTGTGTTGCTCTGCAATAACACTTCCGAAATGCTAGCTGGCAGAAGGTTTGTATGTTCCTCTGTGTCGAGTTTCTTCGTGGGTGTTTTGTTACGATACCTTATGTACAAGTAGCTAAAACTCAATCATTCAGGGGCTGGAACCGGTGGATGTGCAACAACTTTAATCATAAGGTTAACACAAAACAAAAGTTTCCATCTAAAACTCCTTCACGGGACTCGACACTTGTAAATACTTGCTCCATCGGGCTCGCGGTTGTCCCACAGCTCTCAGCCGGGCCTACACTCATCACAGCTACCAAGCCGACCAATCAAAGAGCTTGCGCTAAGTGACGTGTAGTTACATTTTTGAAAGGTGCACGGCCACATCAGCCACGGCGAGGGCAATGCGACCGCGCGAAGGCTGCGCCGGAGCATATGCGTGTGCTTGATTGATAAATCAGCATTTAGCAAACAAGTTAAAATTTTCATTAGATTTTATTTTAGTAAACATATTTCAAGTAACAAAAAGCCTTTATTGTTATAGCAAATTAAATTAACTATGCAACACCAACAAATGCACAACAAACAAGTAGTTAATTTATTTTATGAATAATTATACAATTAACACTTTCACCATTACTTTAAAAAAAGGTTCAAGAGACAGTATTGATTGCTGTTTGTCCAATAAGTAAACTGAACGCTAATTCTGTTATGTAAATTAAAAATATGGATGTGTTATTTAGCAAATGACTTACGGTCATGCCGTATTTTAGGATGAGCTTCATCAGGTCTTCTTCAATGGTGGTCAGGAAGCTCTCGCTGGGATGATCCATGAGAGGAACCACCAGCTCCAGGATCTTCGCAACATTACAAATCACCATGAAGTCACTCTGAGACTGGGGGAAAAACACATTATGAATAAACAATAGAAAATGGATAAATAAAAACCTCCTGACTAGGCTTCTGCAGGTATCAAATGTTCTTGTTGCGATTAATTGCTGAATCTTTTATATCATGATATAAAAAATCATCACGACATTGACCTAAGCTGCAAAAAAGGTACATTAACAGGTATAATAACAAAAAATACTTATTAGTAGGCCCACACAGAATCTGAGTGCGCAGAAATGCGCAGATTTTTAGCCCATCATTGAGTCTATTTATTTACTTGTGTAAGTGTGTGTAAATAAAAATTTATTCAGTTTTTAAATTAATTTCAGTACTATTATTGAGACTAATATTAAAATGTTCAAATTATTTATTTACAATACAGTTTGTGAAGTCATATTTTCTGTCTTTTAGTAGACATTATATAAGAGACTTCCTTTGATTTATTTACAATACAGTTTGTAAAGTCATATTTTCTGTCTTTTAGTAGATACATTATATGAGAGACTTGCTTTGTTTGCCAAATAAGTGGATCTGATTGGATTTGCATTCTAAAAATTAAATAAAAGTTAAAAAGATATTATTCTTTTATTTCATATATTAAGTTTTTAGTTATGATAATCCCAAAATCATTCCACATAAATACGCAGATTTTGTACAAAATCAGCAGAAATAGCAAAAAATGTCAGCAGATTCTGTCTGGCCCTAGTATTACTACGTTACGTACTTCGTAAATACGTAGTTTTATTGTATATGCATGTTCAGAATAAATAAATGTTTTAAAATAAAATGCAAAATGATGATAAATCACAATAGCAAACAAATTTATAATAGTAATTAGGGCTGCACAACATATCGTTTCAACATCGATGTGTGATTAATAATGTTATATTGATAATCATTGATAATGTGATTATTCGCAATAGTCACATCACAGGATTTGCAATGTTGAGTCTGTGTTATAATTTATCGAGTGTGTGTGTGTGTGTGTGTGTGTGTGTGTGTGTGTGTGTGTGT
>CAIGQV010016645.1:26201777-26215577 GCA_903798115.1 Danio jaintianensis | reverse complement strand
GTGTGTGTGTGTGTGTGTGTGTGTGTGTGTGTGTGTGTGTGTTTTTGATGCCTGTGACTGTATAATGATTTTAAAAGCATTCAGGCATAAGAAACTGTACCATTTGTAACTTTAACAACGATTAATTTTATTGAATTATTTGTATCATTCAATTACTGTACTTGAATACTGCTAGACTCGGAAATGATAAAAACACTTTATTTCAATTCTATCTTTTTCTTGATTGTATTTTTAGATAGTTTATTAGATTTTATGGAGATGCACTCCCACTTCAGAATCATCCCAATCAATCTAACATTGTAAATCCTTTCCAAATAGAGATATTAAGTCATCTGGTGAAAGTGAATTTACATTAGTGTTGTCATGATACTGGACCTAAGTATATTAAGTATATTATAAGCTACCAATCAGTGCTAAAATTTTTAAAACGTCCATTTCCCGCTAACATTTGAGCGCGTTCTTAAACAGCGCTGATTTGCCATTGTGTTCCCATTCTCAACAGAAATGACTGTGATTGGCCGTGAAGGTCATCAGTTCACCGAACTCACCGCTGTTTACTGAGTGTAACCACAGTTACAGGGACATTGTAGCGCTTTACAGCCGAGAAGATCAGTTGATTCATCAGCGGATCGCTCGTATGTCAGCTCATAAACAGACCAGCTGATCTTCACGGGTTTAAAACGCTCCAGTACCGAATTTCCAGTATCGTGACAACACTAATTCATATCGCAACACATATAGCCCTAATAGTAATAATAATATAATATGTCTCATTAGTAAACGTTAGTAAATACATTAAATACAACATTGAGAAATAGCCCTAGTTATATGTTATATGCTCTTCAGTGTTTGTACTTCCAGCAGTGAAATTTAAATTACACTGAACTGAACTAAACTTAAACTCTGAAAACTGGTTTCAGTTTCAATTTACTAGAAACTAAGAAATGAAGATCAACTAAGATTAATAAGTGTTTTTGCAGTTGTCATTAATTTAGTTAACTGACGTATACAAATGGAGTCTTATTGTAGAGAGCTAATAATCAACAAAAGTCTCTGTGCATATAGCCCATTCACTAGAAGTGTACAGCCACTAGATGGCAGAATAGTATCATATATATTGCACTTGTAGAGAGCAGTGATGAGCATGTGCTGATGTAGAGAGCAGTGATGAGCATGTGCTGATGTAGAGAGGAAGCGTGCACTTACACTGCACTTGGTGGTGAGATAGGGCTGCATAGTCATAGCATGCTTGACCATCAGCTGCGCTCTGATCTTACTGAACAGATACAGCGTGGTGATGCACGCCACCAACCGCGTCGAGTTCACACTTTTATGCTCTGCACACACACAACAGAAAACGACAATCATTAGGAAACCAGCAAGAATAAACTGGCAAGCTTGTTTAATCATGCATTCATTCATCCCTTATTCAATCATTTAATCAACAAATAGCTGAAATGCAACAAGACACACACATATACACATACGCTCACTCATATAAACGCACACACTAATGAATAACTAATGCCCTCTCTCTCATACACACACTCTAATGAATAGCACAAAAGAAAACTATGAAAAAAGCAACAAGTGAAGACTTCTAGGAACATTTTGAGTGTTGTTTAAGAAGTTTGCTGCTTACTGTATTGTTTTATTTGCAAATTCATAAAGCCTATAAATCATAGGTCTCAAACTCCTGAAGGGCCGCAGCTCTGCACAGTTTTGCTCCAACCCTAATCAAACACAGCTGATTAAACTAATCAAGGTGTTCAAAACTATTAAGGTGCGTCCCAAATCGCATACTTATGTCCTATTCTACGCCATTATGTAGTATAAATAGTATAAGTAGTGCATTCACACTGAAATTCTAAAAAGAATAAGCGCACTTTAAATACCCGGATGATGCACTTATTCAACCGTTAAAATGAAGTGTGGAATGTTGGACACATCATGCACTCAATGGCCGCAGCTTTACTCATGTAGCGGAAGGGGCGGAGCTTTTGGGCACTGAAGTTGGATTACTTTATTTTGGATTGTGAAAGCAAAATTCTCCTACGAGAGTGATTATGCTGCCTCTTGATGGTGAATGCGGTTATACTCATAGCAGGTATAATTTGGTAGTTTGGTCATTTATTTCACTAATTTGGCACAAACGTCATCAGGGAAACGGTTTGAATTTCCGCCTAGTGAAAAAAACGTTAGTGTTCCATTTGGGACGACACTACATTCATATACTATGCTTTTGAGTGTCTAAGTGCATAAGTACATAGTGCATAAGTGCATAGTGTGCCATTTGGGACGCAGTAATTTCTAGAGACTGTGCCATTTCTAGAGACTGTTAAGCAGGTGGTTGGAGCTAAACTATGCAGAGCTGCGGCCCTCCAGGAATTGAGTTTGAGACCACTGCTCTTAATGAACAAGATCAAAACTTTGTTCTACTAACAGTCTACTACTTGGTTTCCTGTTGCCTGACAGCAAATGAAAAAGAAAAAGACTACAATTATGAAATAATTATTTTTGCTGTGAAATATTTACTAATTTTTATTATACAGAATTAATACTTTTGTAATATTTTAAGATATAACATTTTTAATTCATTAAAGAAATTCTATTTGAAGAAAAAAACTGATAAAATATATATTATTAAAATGTCAAATTTATTTTTCTCTATTTTCTTATTACTACCATTGTATATTTTTGTTCCTTTTGTCCATTTATGTCTGCAGTAAGTTTGCATTTTTGTACTCATTGACTGTACTGGAAGCTCCTATTATGCCTCGTTTCCACTGAGTGGTACAGTACGGTACGGTAAGTGTGTATCTTCAAATATTTACATATCTTTTTTTACATGCTTTTATATTTTTGTATTATTTTATTTGCACATTTATAAAGCCTCTAAATGAACATGATAAAAGCTTTGTTCTACTAACAGTCTACAACTTGGTTTCCTGTTGCCTGACAGAAAATGAAAAAGAAAAAGGACTTGTAAAAATGTTTTTGTTTGTTTGTTTGTTTGTTTGTTTGTTTGTTTGTTTGTTTGTTTGTTTGTTTTGAAATATTTACTTTTTTATTATACTGAATAACTGTTGAATTATTTTGTAATATTTTAACATATAACATTTTTATTTCATTAAAGAAATTATATTTGAAAAAAATTTTATTATTAAAATTGGATATTTTTTGTAATATTTTAAGGTACACACTTGCTTTTTGACATTGAAAGCTGTCAGATGCACTTCATTTTACTTTTTGCCAAATAAATATCAGCAAATACAACAAATAGCATTCTTATTTACAAATATAAGATTGTGTGCTTTATTTCCTATTATACGAGCCATAAAAGCCTGATGTATCAAATATAACTCTCAAAAAATAAAAACATTTCCCTTAAGCGCTCTGTTTTCAAAAATTCGTACATACCTGCAAGTGCCTCCTCATATTTAAGGATGTGCTCCACAAGATTGTCAACCAACTGCACACAGGCTTTCCTGGTTGGCTTATAAGACGAATCCTCCTCTGACTTTAATAGCTGAAAAAGTTGAAAAAAGAACAAATAAGTGAATTGAAGCACTTCAGGCCTCCAAACTAGAGGAGGACAGACTGGAATGGATTTGAGTCAAAAGCACTTACGTTCTGCAGGAGCTGCTCAAACCAGTCATAGCCAGTGTCCCTGCAGGCAGAGACCTGAAGCACAGAGAAGAAAAAAAAAAAATCAGCCTCTATTTTAACGAAAAGACATTTTTATGCTAGAGATTTAGGTCTATTCCAAAATTCCGGGCCGAAATTAAATCCTAAAATTTGCATGCACTCAGCTGAAAGCCAAAAATCAAAAATGCTTTGCAGCAATTATGTATTAGTTTATTAAATAAAAGTAATTTTGTAAGACTTTTTACACAATAACTTAAACTATCCTGTTAAAAAAAAACACTAAACAATAAAACAAAATTTATTCATTTTGAAGCTTGTTTTATTGATATTTAGCACTATTTCAACTCAACTCAATTTAGCTGAAATAATTGTTGCTCTTTTTTTGTTTGACATTTTTATTCATTTTGAAGACTTGTTTTATTGATATTCAGCACTATTTTCAACTACGTTTAATTTAGTTTAAATAATTGTTGCTCTTTTTTTGTGTGTGTTTGACATTTTTTTAATAATTCATCAAAATAAATAGAAATGTCAAACACACACAAAAAAAGAGCAACAAGTATTTCAACTAAATTAAACTGAGTTGAAAATAGTGATCAATATCAGGGTGGTAGTGTTATGTTAAGTGTGAAAAATGTGAAAACATCTCAAGGGTCAGACGGGAACTGTTGAAGCCTTCTTCAATATTGTAAAAAACTAATAAAAATGATCATCAACTAAGACTATTAGCTCAAAGTCCTTATTTGCTGCTTATTAATATTAAGTAATGTAGTAGTTGTGTTTAGGTATTGGGTAGAATTAGGGATGTAGAATAAGATCATACTTTGTAAGCACTAATAAACAGTTAATATCTTAACAATATGCAGGTAATAAGCCAGTAGGTGATAGTGGGAATTGGTACTTAAACTAAAGTGTTAACCAAAAAAACATAAAAATTGTAATATTGGTTTAAAATAGTTCAGTCCTCTCTGATAGAGCGTTCACACCAGACACGGCTTGCGCAAATAAATCGTGTTATTCACACGTAAATAGACACGTGAACATTTTGAGTTTACTTGCTTCATTCGCGCATCAAATTCGCTTCACAATAGATGCGGATTCGCGTCATGGGCAGGGCTTCTGTCTGCCTGGTGACTCTAGTTTCTTGCTAAGTGGCTAACATGGATTTTTATTGAGAGAGTAGCTGTGCTTTATGCGCTTTAGGAAGGCTGAACAACAGTGTAGATTCATTCGGCGCCGTGTCTGAGTCCACTAGATCCTTTCAGAGGTGCACCCAGATCTGTGAGATCATCAACTCATCCAGAAGCTGCTCCTGGATGATGGAAGCTTTCAGCGGTGCTTCCAACTGAGCCGAGCCCAGTGTGATGAGCTGTTGTCCCATGTGAGCAGGAGGATTTCCCTCGGGACACCAACAACAGGTGCTACGTCATAATCAAGCCCATACTAGAGCAAGCTCCTGATTGGTTAACGCAGCGCGAATGTCTGCCAAAGTTCATATTTTCCGACTCAATTGATGTGAGTGTCAAACACGCAAAACGCTCAATTCACACCGCTTTATTTGCACAAATCGCATCGAAATTCGTGCGAATAGGACGTCTAGTCACGTCTTTACATTGACTTAACATGTAAATTACTCGCACTTGACGCTGCATCCACGTCTGGTGTAAACGAACCATATGATATCCATATCCTCTCTGCTAAGTATGTTATTAACATCTGGCTGGTGAAGATAAGACTGTGATTGCACTGACCACATCAGTGATGTTGAGAATCTTCCTATTCATCGTCTCTTTGTCGTGGTTGGGTGTGGGTGTAAACCACAGCTTCTGGAATGTTTCATTCACCAGTTTCTGCAAAGAAAGAAAGATTGTCAGCTCAAACATGCAACACTATCAGGACACAAAACTACCACAACAACTAAAAGAGCTGGAAAAAAAGAAAAAGAAAAAAAAAGCACCTTGATGCCCTCCTCGTCATTAACTCTGCGGATCATCTTCACACACATCTCTGTGATCTTGCTGAAGTTGGGCTGCTCTAAACAGATATCCCTCAGAATCTTGATCACCCTCTTCCTCACGCTAATACCGGTGTCCTGAAGAGATCACACACAGGATAGACATCAGCGTTTCCCATATATTTGCAGCGGAACACCATAGCCTCAAAACTAACCACCACAAACATACTGTCCAAAAAGCTCTGACTTTGTTGAATTAGCGTGAACACTGCATGTTTTTAAAATCAAAATGCGCCACCAGTGTTTTAATATGAACAAAAAAGAAAAATAACCATCTTTAGAAAACTTTCAATAAAATATTTGTAAATTGTTCAAATTGACTACCCTTTTTGTTAGGTTAGTGGCTGTTTTTGCTTCATTGACTTCCATTATAACCACATTTTTTGATTGCAAAACCATGACACTATATAATCATGCATTCTTGATTGTTGGTGGTTTCCTCGGTTGGGAAGGGGTCAAATTGGTATACTCCATATAAAAGCCAGAAACTAAGCTATTTTTTGGACTGTAACTGATGATCAACAGTAAAAATGACAAATTTGACCTCTTCCAAAAATGAACACAATAGTTCATCCTTTTACAGGGTTTCTGCAGGTTTCATCAAGTCAAATTTAAGACTTTTTAGGACCCTTTTAAGACCATTATAAATGAGATTTTAGACTTATACAGGATTAAACACTAAGGATGTTTTGTAATGGCCCGTTTGGTCTAATAGAATTGGAAAAAACCAAATGTAGTTATTTCTTAACCACATATTTTAATGTGTCAAAACAAGAAAACTCTAGGTGCATGCACTTTTTTTTCTTCAATTTATGAAACCTTAAGGTTTATGCCTATTTATAAATATTATGTCGACTCACACTTACTTCAGTAAATAGTTTTTGTGTAAATGGAAGATCATGTAAAGGAATATATTGCTGTTATTATCATGAGGAATTGTGTAATTGTTTTTAGGTTTCTTTTCCTGATTAGGGAATTTCATTAAGAGAATTTGCTGTAAAATGTCTAGCAGCTGCTGTGAAATAAACATCTCTTTGCAATAAAAAAAACGTATATATATATATAAATAAAGAAATCATTTAGATAGATTGTTGGTGATTGGATGGGTGTTGGGCCGATTGGGTAACTTTACTTAGACAACTTTTAAAATTAAGACCTGTTTAAAACGATTTAAGACCTACAACACAATATTTCTGTGAATTTAAGACTTTTTAAGGCCTAAAATTTTGTTTTTGAAATTTAAGACATTAAGACTTTTTAAGACCCCTGTTTTAACATCAAGACTTCCAGATAAAATGAACATATTTTTCATAAACATGACTCACTTATTTGTGTTCAACTACCTTTAAATAGACGTAAAGTGAGCTAAATAAACTTTTAAAACGGCAAATATTGCTAACAATGCTGATAATCAAAATCGACATGCATAACAAAATGCTCATCAAAGCTGCATTTATATGATCTAAAATACCGTAAAAACATTAGTATTGTGAAATATTTTACAATTTTAAATAACTTTAATAAATACATTATATTATAATGTATTACTTTAATAATACATTATTTTTGTCTTTTATTAATAAAGTCAAAGAAACAAATTCTTTGTCAATATCTTTCAGAAAACATTCTAATTGGCTGATTTGGTGCTCTAGAAATTGTTCAATACAGTTGTACTGCTTAATTTATTTATTGTTTTTAGAAATAATTATTTTTTGCTCAAGATTGCGGAATAGAAAGTTTAAATAAACAGATTTGAAATTGAAATTACTGTCACTTGTAATCAAATCAATGCATTCTTGATGGAAAAAAAATGAAAATGAAATCACACAATATGACAGCAATCTTTGCTTAATTTTTTTTGCTGCTTAAATTGTCAGACAAACAGTGGTCATACCAGTATCCTCTCGATTAGCATGTCGTAGTACTGCTCTGTCAGCTGAGGTCGACTTAACACAAAGCGTCCCAGCAACTCGACCGCTGCTTCCCTCACACTGGTGGAGTTATCCATCAACCTCCCGTGAACACCACGCTGCATATCAGACTGCACGAAGATAAACATAACACGACACTCATGAAAACACACACTCAAGTCGCTTTATGGTTTAGTTAAAGAAGTGTTCGTTCAGCTGCAGTTCTTACCCTGGCCAGTATACTGGGGTCAACAGCCACAACCTCAGACAGACACTTCATGGCTTTGGTCCTGACAGCTATGGCGCTCTCCCCTAACACTCTTAGAATCTACAAAAAAAATTTTTAAAAGTCACTTCAAATGCATTGCACACACAATTATTAAAACGTTGCTCCAGATGCACAATTTCATAATTGACTGTGCTTCATTAGCTGTGTTTTCGTTACCCTTTAAATTGGGCAAATTGAAATTGTGAATTAAAAATGCACCTAATAAAAATGAATAATAATAATAATAATAATAATGATAAACACACCAATTTTGCATAAACTCCCATATATCCCCAAGCCCATTTAGACTTTCATTATGTTTTTTTTTTTTTTTTTTTTGGTGATTCGAAAAATGAATATTTTGCAAAACTGCAACAAAATGTTTTTTGGGTTTTTTTGCATTTCCAGGTCACCTTTCACAATAGTTTTTATTGAACTCATTTCATAATTGACGCCATTATTGAACTAAATTTAATTATTTTATTAAAATTATTAAATCAGCTGAATGACGAGTTAATTTTTTAGAGCTGCTTTAACGCATAATTAGATTTAATCAGTTTACGGTTTACGTTACTTCATTTAATACTGCGAGGCTGCTTTGAAACAATATATATTATCATAATAAACATGCACTAATGAGACAAACGGAGTAGTATCATAGAGAAATCTAAATTATTTTAGCAAATCAGTTGCAATGATTTGTATGAGTGACCACTGATCTTTATGTGTAAACAGATTAGGTTAAAAGTTCAAGCCTGGGACACGCCAAACTGATGTCAAAGAAGAAGCGGTGAGAAGAAAAACGAGTGTTATCACCTTATATAATATGCTGCGTCTTGTCTCATTTGGGCTAAAAAGCTGTGCATAAACACACCAAACAGACGTCAGCTGATTGAAATGAAAACGTACATTCGGCACTCGCATTAGAGGATGTACCATTGCATACCAACAGGTGGCAGTAGTTTATATTGTCATTCCACAAAGGGAAACCAGAAACTGGAGCATTTATGTAACATTTTCACAGTACTTTTTTTACCCAGCTTTCTGGTAAAGTTACATACAAACACTTAGCTAAAGACTCAAAAGAACAACTTTGTACACTTAACACATGAGAAACTCATAAAATTAATGTCTGGTGAAATTTTACATCTCAATCTTGTTGGCTGCATTTACACTGCATGGTTCAAGTGACTCAATTCCGATTTTTTTCTCCCATGTGGCAGAGATCGGATGTGGCCCATGTACATGTAAGCAGGAAAAAAATCACATGGATTCCGATTTACTCAAATCAGATTCAGGCCTTGTTCATATGTGGAAATTTATTCAATATGAATCGGATCTGTGCCCTCGTGTCTGCAGTGTAAGCAGGTAGATCGGATTTTCACCTGTCAATGCGAGTTGAGCATCATTAAAAACCATAGCAAAGGACGTCAACTCTGACGCTTTCATTTCAGAACAGACTACAGTAGAGTCGCAAACCTTAAATCTCATAAACGAGGACTAAAAAAGCTTTTATATTGTTGTGTAGCACAAGTATTTAAGGATGTTAACGAGAGAGAGAGAGAGAGAGAGAGAGAGCAAGAGAGCGCAATATCCGCCACGTAACCAATATAAACTAATATAAAACTGTTGCATACATCACATGCATAAATCACGCCATGGACATTACATTAAAATGCCTACTGGTTTAAAAAGGCCTAGATTAAAAGAAGATGGCCAAATGAGAACTTTTCTGTCATAAACTATAGTAAAACAGCTTGTCAAAGAATAAAAAAAAGAAACCCTGCGAACAGAATAAATACAGGAATGGAGAAAAGGGCGCTCTTTTACTATCAGCTGTCAGTCAGCGCCCGCTCTTTTTTTCCCTGGTCATTGCGCCTTTGCAGTGTGCTGTGTAAATGCAGACAATCGGATACGAGTCACGTTTAAAAGATGATGTAAGCAGGTCAGCAAAAAAATCGGATACAGTCACAAAATCGGAATTGACCATCAAGATCTGCAGTGTAAATGCAGCCTTCGACTTAAAGATCCTGTTTTGTCAATATTCAACATCTGTTACTTCATGGGAAAGCTGCTCATTTAATAATAAAACAACTGTTAAAAAAAAAAAAAAAATCAGACAGCTAAGTAAGAATTGTAAATTATTAAATTATTTTCTTCAGCATTTACACTTTATGAACAATGAATTGACTTGGTTTTTCTATATTGTTGTTATTTATTTTCTACACGCAAAGAATTTCAGCTTTACAAAAAGAGGAATACATTTTATATAAATAAAATACACAAAATTGATAATAAAACTAAGAAATATGATACAAGAATACATGTCAATTTTTAGCTGTTTCAGACATTTTTAAAAAGCTTTTTACTTATTACAAATTATTACTAGTATAAAATACTAATTGTGTTTTATCGACATTCTACATCTTTTACTTCATGGTAAAGCAAAAGCTGCTCATTTTCACTGAATATATAGACCATTTTGAGGCATGTAAACAATAACAATGGTCCTAATGCATTTCCTGTTTTACATTTTTAATTTCTGTAGATTCAGAGAATTCAAAAAGGTCCACATATTGATAAGTGATGTTATGATAGCTGTTTTAACATTAAGTTATGATTGAATTGCCTATTATTATAGTTATGAAATAGTTTGACAACAAGCAGGAAATGTTGATGGGCCAATGACGACATCACATTGAAATAGTCTATACAAATAATAAAACAACTGTTCATAAAAATCACACAGCTAATAATTAGAATTCTTTTTTTTTCTTCAGCATTTGATCAATTAATTGACTTGATTTTTCTATATTTTCTACACGCAAAGAATTTCTGCTTTACAAAAAGAGGAATACATTTTATATAAATATAATACAAAGAATTGATAATAAAACTAAGAAATATGATACAAGAATACATGTCAATTTTTAGCTGCTTTAGACATTTTTAAAAAAGCTTTTTTCTTATTATTAGATTAAAAAATTTAATTAAATTATTATCATTATTATTATTATTATATAAGACAAATTGCATTATATAATACACAACACCCATCTGCTCACCTGTGTCAGGTAGATGTCAAAGCTCTGAGAGAAGGGTCTGGTGGAGGCCAGGTAGCGAACAATAAGGCAGGCATCGTCATAGTCCACAGTGTCTGAATTCATCCTGTCACAAGTTAATAATAATGCATTATGATTGGTAATGTGCTTTTCTTAAACCCAAAGCACTACAGTAGAAGATATTAAACACACAAAAAAAGTATTTGGCATTAATACCACAGTTAAATTATGACAATACAGTCTGGACCGAGAAAGTGGATGGTAGATGCATTCATGTGTATTAATGTGTGCAATGTGTATTAATACCTGAGAGTAGTAAACTGATTGGGAATTGATTTAACAACGGAGTGGAGGAATTTCTTGCGGGTTTCAGCGCGCTGCATGATGTCTCCTGTGGCCTGGAGCTCTTTGGCATGCTGGGCCCCGTCTGAATCATCGTCTTTCTGATTCTGACTCCTCATAGCCTTCTCGGTCTCTGTAGTGCAGTCTCGGAACCACTGAGCGATGTAAAATTTACGTGCAAACTGCAACACAAAAACAGATTGAGGAATGTTAATGCGGAGGATTAGGGGTAGAAAATAAGATAGAGGAAAGAGTGTAGAGCAGCTCCCTTGATTCAAGCATACTCTTTGCTAGTGACAGACTATAATATCTGCAATTAGTGAAATGCTAATTTGGTCTCTCAAACGTCTCATTTATTGCTATTTTTTATTAGTAAAAAAAATATATAAATAATAATAATGGTACAATAATGATGATGATGATAATTATAATAAAAAGTCAATATTAACAAGAACAGCTAATAATACAAATTACAAAAATCATCATAGTTAAATAATAATAATAAAAACTATTTTAATATTAGCGGCGCAGTGGCTCAGTGGTTAGCACTGTCACCTCACAGCAAGAAGGTTGCTGGTTCGAGTCTTGGCTGGGCCAGCTGGCATTTCTGTGTGGAGTTTGCATGTTCTCCCCGTGTTGGCGTGGGTTTCCTCCGGGTGCTCCGGTTTCCCCCACAGTCCAAACACATGTGCTATAGGTGAATTTAATAAAACTAAATTGGCCGTAGTGTATGTGCGTGAATGTAAGAGTGTATGGGTATCCGCTGTGGTGACCCCTGATGAATAAAGGGACTAAGCCGAAGGAAAATGAATGATTGAATGAATTTTAATATTACTATTAATAATAATAATAATAATATATCAATATTAACAATATTAGTTGTTAGTTAAATCATTATTATTAATAATAAATATATATTAATAATAATTTATAGTAAAATCATAATAATCATCAGTTATAATAATACATAATATAATAATAATATAATATAAACTATAAATAGCTAATAGTAAAATAATTAATCAGTTAATAATACTCTCATTATTATCATGATTAAGTGAAAACCATATTATTGAAGTATTACATTATATTCAATCATACTATGCTAACATCTGGACAACTTACCTGCTATTTATTTCTATTGGTCTTACTAATTTTAGTAATCACCCGTTTTTAATATTGCCAGTTTACTCACTTTCTTATGGATTATTCCCTTCATTTTTTTTAATCAGGGACTACCAGTTCACTGTTTTTACTAATTAATTTATATTAACATCCCATTAAAAGTTAAATGCCATGAAAACTTCTTGGAGATCATCTTTGCAAACTTCTGATTTAAAACATTTAACAATCTTTTTATTGCAAAAGATTTATAGTTTAATTGGTAAACAATTCCATTTGCCCGGGTGCTCCGGTTTCCCCCCAGTCCAAATACATGCGCTAAAGTTTAATTGAATGAACTAAATTAACCGTAGTGTGTGAGTGTGTGTGAATGTGAGAGTGTATTGGTGTTTCCCAGTACTGAGTTGCAGCTGGAAAGGCACCCTCTGTGTAAAACATATGCTGGAATAGTTGGTGGTTCATTCCGCTGTGGCAACCCCTGATAAATAAGGGAATAAGCCGAAGGAAAATGAATGAATATAAGGCACTTACTGCAAGGGCAGGGTCGGTTTCTGCAGTCTCATCCATATAATCCAGCAGAGCTTTCTGTAACCGCTGGGTCTCATCTCCCTCTGTGTTCTGAAGGTGCAAACAAGGAGCATTAAATAACAAAAGCATCTGAAGTCTATAAAACGCAATCTGTATACATCAGTATGTCCATTTAAAATACAGGTGGTTGTACCTCTCTGATGATGCGGTCAATGGCTTTCTGGTCCATCCTGCTGGTGACAGAATCTTTTCTCAATCTGGCTGCTACAGTACCGAGATAATCCAGCGATGCCACTCGCAGTGCCATCTCTGTCTGCTTATTACTGAACTGATGCACCTAGAGATGGGGTGAGAATTAGAGGGCAAGATAGATAAATATATCACAGATACAGGGACACTGGAGCGTTATATATCTAGCCGGCAGCTAGCTCTCTGCTAACTCTCACACGGTCGCCCACTGAAGCTGAGCAGGGCAGTACCTGGATGGGAGACCACATGGGAAAGCTAGGTTGCTGCCGGAAGTGGTGTTAGTAAGGCCAACAGGGGGCGCTCAACCTGCGGTCTGTGTGGGTCCTAACGCCCCAGTATATTGATGGGGACTCTATACTGCTCAGTGAGCGCCGTCTTTCGGATGAGACGTTAAACCGAGGTCCTGACTCTCTGTGGTCGTTAAAAATCCCAGGATGTCCTTCGAAAAAGAGTAGGGGTTAAACCCTGGCATCCTGGCTAAATCTGCCCACTGGCCTCTGTCCATCATGGCCTCCTAACCATCCCCATATCATAATTGGCTTCATCACTCTGTCTTCCTCTCCACCAATCAGCTGGTGTGTGGTGTGCGGTCTGGCGCAATATGGCTGCAGTCGCGTCATCCAGGTGGATGCTGCACACTGGTGGTGGATGAGGAGA
>CAIGQV010016645.1:26172611-26184408 GCA_903798115.1 Danio jaintianensis | reverse complement strand
TTGATGTATTTGTTGTGGAGTTGCAACGATGAGTCACACACAATGTCATTACAAAGTTCACGCACACACACAGATACACACACAGCGGACACACCCACAGAAAGCGCGCGCGTTTAGCTTTGCACTGTTTTTAACAGCAAATGTGACAGGATACACATTAATATCCACTGCTGTATGGATATCTGTTATGTTAATGTAAAAAAATAAACCTGATTTAATGTCCACAACCCAGGATTGAAGCGTCTTCTTTTATAACTGTACTGACACGCGGCTGTGGTGATAAAGTAAAGCTGAAGTAAATCGCTGTAATTCATTACAAACATGTACTGTTTTAAAAACGTGTTAAACTTGTAAAACTCACTCTTGTTTACATTTGATGATGATTGATGATCCTAGCGAACTGATCAGATCTTTTATTCCCGGTTGCTCTGCGCACGTCTTGTCTTGTTGATATGATTATACACGTTACTACGGAGACATGTTATACGCAGCTGTCAATCAATTCGGTGGGCGGGGAAACCGCACTCCTACGTCAAGCAGGTCAGCCCCAAAATGGGAGGGATTTGGATGCTATTTTAACGTCAGAAAAAAGAAAAAAAAAAAAAAGAAAAAAGAGACTTACTGTCTTTATATCACCCCAATATGACTGTGGATACACTATACCTACACACAGTTCTGTCCAAACAGCTTAAAAAAAAAGATGATTTTCATCATAGGTGCCCTTTAAAGTATGGAATCAATACCGGTATTACTGTTAATCTAAATATTTAACTATTCAAAATATTTACAAACTAAAAATAAAATGGCAAAAAGCACATAGCTAAATTTTTCAATATACAATTAAAATGAAAACTGCAAATATAAAAAGGGCGTTACAGATACAGAATGCTGACGCACAATTTGTCATTATCAATTCATTTAGTTCAACAGCCAATACTGATTTACAGAACAGCAACACACAGCTACACGTCTTCTGATGATGATTTAATCTCTTACCAGCTAAAAAACCCAATTCATATAACTTCTCTTACATAAGCAGCCAAGTGTTGCTGACTGTTCATGCTATTCATAAAAGAAAACCCATCATGATCAGATCGGAAAACATCAACCACCATCATTCAAACTGCAATAATCAAAGACAACAGGAGTTCCCCTACCTTTCCCAGATCTCCCAGAGGACAGTCTGTTCTTGCCGGACTTGGAGGCCCGTGAGTCTCTCTCCCTCATCAGCCTCTGCACCTCATCGATGGAGAGTTTCTGCAGAACCACCACAGGTTTGACGCTCTTTTTCACGTCCACGTCCGCTTCTAGTCTCTCCAGCCGCACACAAGGCTGCTTCCATCCTTCAGGAATATCACCGCCTCCGTGCTCCCCTTTCCTGATTTTGGGAATGGTGAAGTTCTTAAGCACTCCCGTGTTTTCACCCAGCAAGTACGGAGGAAGCTCGACCGGTTTACTTCCGGATTGAACCGCCGCTCGCTGTGCACCTCCATCGCCATGCCGACCCTCGGGTCTGTGTTTTTGGCGTGGAGTATCGGGCTGTTTGTCATCATAATGCGGGTGTTCTGGATCGTGGTCATGCTCGTGTTTGAGGGCCTTTGGGGTGACGCCCTCCTGTGGCTCCTGAGGCCAGCGCTGGGCCTCGCTGGCAGGGATGGGCATGCCCATGCAGTCATCCTCCACTCTGCCTGCTTGCTCTAAGCTCACTTGCAGGCCCGGGCGGCTGGCACTGGTGCCTGCAGCACTGGCCTCCTGAGGAGCCAGCCTGTGACCTGCATTAGCTCCTCCTCCTCCACCTGGAGCCCCAGAGCCTGAACCTGCTGTGCCAGCTGCGCCAGGCTCCTGCGGGTGAGAGTCCTGTTTGCGCTTCTTCAAAGGCTTATCTACAGAAAGAGAAAGACAAGCATACACTCAAAAAATGTTTTGCTGCTTGTTTAAAGTATTTATTTAAAGTGAGCTGAAACAACACAATTCTTGAGGGTTTTTTGTGGCAACTTAATTGTTTTATGTTTAATCCACTTGTAAAATTCACTTGTAAAAACAATTGAATTATGTGGAACCCAGCATTTTTTAGTGTGCACTCAAAAAAAGTTGTTGCCGCTTGTTCAAACTACTTATTTAAAGGTGCAGTATGTAAATTTGACACCCAGTGGTTGGACTAGGTATTGCACACCTGGTTCAAAACACACACAAGCGCAGGTTGCCAGATTGACGACATCAACAGAAGTGTGCCTAACTATCGAGCCTAAAGGCTGATTTAAGGCGTTCTAAATAAAAGCAACGGCACGCGATAAAAGGAATATTTTTCATATTAAAAGGAGTTTCTGTTCTAACCAACACCTGAAATTTATATTTTAGAAACGTCTTATATTTCTTGCAGCTGAACAACAGAAACTTTGACAATGATCACCTCAGGTACACCTCATGTGCTTTATTCAGTGCTAAATGCTAATAATGTGAGTGAACCCATTCTAGGGTTGGGCAATGTCGACCAATTTGGCATCGTACGATGTCTAATGTGAAACATTGCGATGGACGATGGCATCGTCGTCATAGGAGGCTTATGAATAATTAATTAATTTACAACAAATTAATTATTTGTAGCCTACCGTTTCAACTACCTGACCCGCATGGTCTTTGTTTTACCCATAACCAAATCATAAACAAATAAAGATAAGTTACACACAAATTACCACCTGTCAATCACTTTTTTCCGTGGGACTCTGGCATGAATAGGCAGAGTGATCTGTGTCGTTATAATGGCGTAGACAAACTTGGTTGGTAAAAAAGGTGCACAACCAACAGAAACCAACCAACAGCATCTGAGGTTTTCCCTAAAATTACTAAGTACAAGTGTGAAAGCAAAAGATTGAAGCAGTGTACTGACGCTGTGACACGTTACCTGATTGATTCAAAAGACCGAAGAGTTGTTAGATAGAGACAAGATTAATTAAATATCACGTTTAACAACCATAGTGAGATGATATCCAGCGGTACATCCTTGATAAACTGTCCGATATGCACTGCTCTCTGGGGTATTATGCTCAGCGGGCCCGCTGACTTCTGGAGCTCAGATGCGCGTGTACGCTGCAGCGCATGACTGTGTGTGTGTTTGTGTGGTCACGTGATGTGCGTTTTCAGCGGTATACTGTGGAAGGAGGGCTTTTCAGAAATGCTAGATGAAACGCCAGTGTGGACGTGGATCGTTTTCATTCTAAAATGCCATTTTAAAACTAAGACGTACTTGTGTAACCGGGGCCTGAGTGTGTATTTTTCACGAGCGGGTTGCTGCGATGCTGGCGGGGCGGAGGATCGCCCCAACCCTATGCCATTCTACATGATATTTATTGCCATACTACTGAAAGCAGCAGCAGATAGTTCACCTCAGATCCTGAAAATAAAATAAACCGTTTGAAACTGAACTTTAGAACTGTGACTCAGTGCAAACCAACACATATTAGTGATTCAGCATGCACATTTAATAATGTTAAAGAGGTTTAATATGTATTAATTACATTATAAACCTTACCACTTCGTTGGAGTGCAGTGAGTGCAATATTCTGTGCTTCTGAATGGCTGTATTTAAATTTCTGTCATGTTTCGTCTGATGCAAACAGCCAAATTGCTTATCACTGCAAATCTTGTCACGTAGTATGTTGTTAGGACACAGGGTTCACCTAATGTTTACCTTTGTAATATTTATGTTATTTGCTAATTAATAACCCCATATGGAACTCGGGCGCATGCTTTGAGAACCTTTCTGAATGAATGAAATACGCGGTTTTCCACCAAGGCAACCAGGGGTGCTGAAATGGCTAAAGTGGCAGTGGGCAGGTTAAAAGAACCAAAACAAAGACAGACGTTCCGGCACGTAACTCACATTTACAAAGCAGAATATCTGACTTTAGCATTGTTTTTCAGATAAACAAGAATGTTCACTTAGCATGTTTTTAAAATATCTGCAAACATGTTATGGCATTTTTATGCTTTAGAAGAGTCAAAAACTTACATACAGCACCTTTAAAATGAGCTGAAATAACACAATTCTTGTGGGGGGGTTTTATTTGGGGGGGTGGGGGGGCAGCTTAACTATTTTATGTTCAATCCACTTAAATTTGTAAAAACAGTTAAGTTAACTAAATCTATTTTTGGAGGGAAAACTTGAGGGAATTGTGTGAAAGCCAACATTTTTACAGCAAAATTACAAGTAATTTAAATACTTTCTATGTGCTAAAATATTTGTTAAATGAATCTTAAAAAATGAAAGCATACATATATGTTAAAACTGTAAAACAATAAAGTGTATAGGGCTAATAGATCCGAAATAAAGGAAATTATCTATAATTTCATTATTTAATGCATAAAGTCTTTTCATAAAGCGTGTTTTAATAAGATTTTTTCTGAGTTTGGAACATAATACAGATGTAGTGGTTTTTATTAATCAAAATAAAAGTGGATGAGGTATTTTTTTAAACTTTAGACTTGAATCTCTCTGCAGTAATTAAGGAATTAATACTTCTATTCAGCAATGATGCATTCATTTGATCACAACTTTTTCAAAAGTACCAAAAACAATTTAAAATTTTAATATAATATGATATTTTTAAACAGAAAAAAAAAAACATCATGGTATCCAAAAAATATTAGCAACACAACAGTTCTCATTTCTGCTAATAAGAAAAAATGTTTCATCAAACACCAAATAAGAATTATAGAATGGTTTCTGAAACAACATGTGACAGACTACAGCAATGGCAACTGAAAATTCTACTTTGCATCACTGGAATAAATGAGATTTTAAAATACATTCACATGAAACACCCAAACAATTTTGGGCTTATCTCACACAATATTACTGTTTTTACTTTTACATTTAATTAAATAAAAACAGCCTTGGTAAGCAAAACAGTCTTCTTATCATACACAGCTAAACATTTTATTCAGCTTGAATATTATCACACAACTTAAGGATGATGCTTCATCAAAGAGATAGTTCACCCAAAAAATACAAATTAACTCGCCCCTTTATTCACACTTAAGTGGTTCAACCCTGTTTGACTTTCTTTATTCTGTTTAACACAAAATAAGTTATTTTGAAGAAAGCTAAAAACCTGCAACTATTGACTTCCATAGCAGAAAAAACAAATACTATGGAAGTCAATGGTTGGTTTTCAGCCTTATTCAAATGATCCTCTCTTGTGTTTAATTTTATATGTTGAATTTTTTATGTGTTTAATTTAAATAATGTTTAACTGAAAAAAGAACAAGTAAATGGTGAGTAAATTGAATTGAACAATCCCTTTAGCCAAAATGTCTATATCAGCGCAAATACTAGTATTGAAGACGAAGTGTTTAAGTGTCATCCTGCATCATACCTTTGTCCTGCACCTCTTTAGCACTGCGTTCCGTCTCCATTGCTGCTTCACTTTCCATCCTTTCTATAGCAGCAAGAGCCTCCACGAGCTCTCCTTCAGGGTCTGAGCCCGGGTACATTCCCCCAAGCTCTACCTCAGCTGGCCTCGCCCGTGACGGCCTCAGGATCAGCTTAGTGTGGTCTTTCGTTGGCGAGCCCACAATATCGTACACTGTGGCCTTATCAGGGGAGTCCTCCTCTCCCTCGCTGGACTTCTGACCTCGTTGTTTTTCCTGGGAGCCCAGGTGCAGGTCTTTAGTCCCGTCGCAGGGAGGGGTGTACGGTGGAGATGACTGCAGTAAGTGAGACGTGAAACCCATCCTCATTTGATCCTAGTTTTTCAAAGAAATACACAGTCAGATCAGTTTTATTAAAAGGCATTCAAGAGTTCACTTAGCTGATGATTGATTATAAAGCGTGTTTGGCATGCTATCCCGGGAGAGAGCCCTGAGCTTATAAGATCCTCGAGCCCAGAGCTCCCTCCCGTTTGCAGGGCGAGAGGGGAGTTTGAGCTCAGGTAGGTCTTGAGAACTCCCCTGCTTATTTATGGCTAATGAAAAATTGGGGATTGCTATGGAGATATATACTGCTGATTAAGAGCTCATCTATGGTGCTAATTTGGTTTGGTCAATTCACCCATGTCGCAAGTTTTTGGATTGTGGGAGGAAACCAGAGAACCCGGTGGAAACCCACACGAGCATAGGGAGAACATGTAAACTATGCACAGAAACGTCGACTGGCCTGTTAGAGACTTGGACCAGTGACACTCTTGCTGTGAGGCAACAGTGCTAACCATTGGGCCACCGTGCCACCCTATCAAGGAAAAGGGAGGAGGAGTAGGGGTGGAAGGGGGGATTCTTCAAGACTAAGATGACTGAGGTAAGAAACTCTGGTTATTTATAGTGAGTTAGGAATCATCTGATTGGTGAATCATGTGTTAGCTAATGCGGGACCAGCCGTGGTCAATCATAAGCACGTGATCCTCTCGAAATTAGTTTATAAACTTAAAAATATTTTCCTTAATCTTTTTGACATGTAATAGGTCTTTGTACTATTAAGACCAATTCACACACGCTTTTTGCTCACGCTTTTTGTCAACGTTTAACGATTAAACAAAGGTATGTAATCGAGCACACCAACGTGCAAACGCCAGGCGTAAAAGCCTCAAAAGCCTTGCCTCAAAACTCCTGCACAATTTTTTCTAGAAAGCCTAGTAATAGCTTGATTAGCTGGTTCGGGTGTGTCTGATTGGTGTTGGAACTAAACTTTGCAGAACACCAGCCCTCCAGGACAGAGTTTGGGCACCCCTGCACCAAGGCAAGATGAATGTAGAGCTGCTTTTTTTATTGGTGTCTGAACACAAAGAGCTTTATGATAAACCCAACTGCAACTACAATGATGTCAGTAGGAGCAGAGAGTAGCAATTAGGATTTGAGGGTGAGTTTCATTTTATTTTTCTTTCCTGACTTGCAAGTTCATTAAACGCCATCTAATGTCAGCGCCATCTTATGAAAATTGCCTGGGTTTGAATGCAGAAAAACGTCTCGAAAACACTGACATGAGCACAAAGGATCCCGGCGTGTACGAGCCTTTACAACAGTCTACACGTTTCATAGTTTAAACATTTAAAAACATTTAAACTATTTAAACATAAAAAAAAACATTTGTTTTACTAAGATCAAATAATTGGTTAGTTTGTATTTAAAATGATTTATGATATCATGCCAGTAAATATCTTGTCTTGCTCTAGAGGCAGACATATCCATCCAATGCATAGGAATACTTAATAGCACCATAGGCTGCACCCACTTGCATTTAGTAACTCCTGACACCTGCCTATACCAGAATAGAACCCATAAAATTCCATGTGCTGTCTAAAGTATATAGATACCAGTTTCTGACATACTCCGAGCACACACCTAAATCTGCTCATAAAATTAAGTATAAAAGAATGTTCACTTTGACACATTTGATTTATACAACTCATCTCAGCACCAGGAACAAGTGGAGAGTTTACTTCTAATGGCGTCCTGGATCCCAAATAATCACAATCTGTAAGTAAACAATTCCTAATGCTTTGTCTGAAAAGAAAGCCACATTTAATATGGATGATGCTTTCAAAGCACTATTCACATGCAGTATCAGTGGGTATTAATATCTGCTCTGATGTACCATGATCCAAAATAAATTCGCAATAAACATTATTATTGTGTAAAATACTCTAGGCAGATAATTAGTTTCAGATAATTCCGGATAACTGCAATTTTCTACTGATTCTTTCACTATCTGTTTACTCATCAGCACTGACAAATTTAAGTTGTAATTAAGTCTGCAGTGCAATACCTGACAGGAAGTCTAAAAATGGCTTATTTTGTCCAGAAGATGTAAGACCTAGCATTCTGTCTGCTTTAAGTCTGCCATACATTGTGCAATTTTGGGTCTGATTTTAAGCCGAATTGTGACTCTTCTTTGAACCAGGACAAAATTCAGCTTTGTCATGTGTCATGCTGTGTATGTGGGGAACGGAGAGGCGATTAAACCCTCCTGATCAGCAATTGGACGGTTTTCTGACATGTCAGAATACTTGCTCGACCCTCGTGAGGGAATCGCACAGAAACAGCAAAGTTACCAGCTTGTTGCTGAGAAATATGATGCATTTAAGCAGCAAAGATATTTTATCAATAAAAGACCCAAGGCAGCACTGACAACTTTGTGCTCCTTTATTCTTCTGTGTGATATCCGATCTCTGCCTGTATACATATGCTTTAATGCATTTATAAAAGGTATAAAAACAGCCCTAGATCATACTAAAACATACCTTATTTTCGTGAACATTTCTCATGGCTCCTGGAATCATCGGACTTGCTACTGAACCTGAAGGGGAAAAACAAACAAATGAGCCCAAGAACTGAAAAAGAACAAGATGAATGAAAGAGTTGCTGTACAGGTCTTTCAGTATGTGTGTTTGTGCAGACCTTGCTGTAGGTGCTGGTGTTGACTGTAGGCTGGAGGGTGAGGGTACTGTCTGTAACCAGTAGCAGGGCTCTGGGGGGCGTATGGGCTGGGTACTGGACTGCCCTGCTGAGGAAGAAACCGTCCACCAGGACCAGACTGGCCCTGCACAAAATGCCTAAATCAAGGAACAGAAGAGGACATGGTCTTCATTCTATTAAATCTATAGGGTTCACACTTTAAGGCCCAATCCAAATTCTATTTTATTGACCTTATTCTTCACATACAAATTGGATTTTTTTTGGCTCAAGACTTCCGCTCTCATTCACTTGAACTGATATATTTGGAAGCTGAGCATAATGCACTGCATGATCATTGACGCTAATCTTCTGTATGAATGAACTGAAAACCTTGTGTTTTGGACACCACGTGCTGCAGCACCAAGACCATTGATAAAGTGGTTGCCTAGTAACATAAAAAGCACAGCTCTTTACTAATGTCAATAAAAAGGCAGTGCGGTGCATCTTGCGTTATAAGCCTCTGGGTGTTGCAAGATGCACAAAATTATACTTTGTATTTACAGTGCTCATATTCATAGATGTGACCACAAGAAAACAACATGCCAGACATGCTGTACAAAGCATTTTCACAGACACCAGACTATTCTGACAAGTTATTCTGTCATCGAGTAAGGTTATCAGAATCTTAAATATGTTGTGTAATGTTTTGCAGCGGTTATTAAGGGACTATTGTTGGTGAAATATAGTGGGCGGTTTTTCTAAATGTTTCTTTGAAGATCATGACCGCCGTAACACAACATCATTATGAATGTAACAAATTGTTTTTAAGTAAAAATCCTTATTACTACCCTTTTTCTATGCATTTATGGATCTCCTTGCTCGATTATACAGCCATGTTGCTGCTATAGCTGGTGTATACAGCGAAAACTTTCATACACCTTAGTTTGTAGAGCGATCCTGAAAATCTCCAATTGAAGGGCTATATGGCCCTTCCTCGCTTCCAAGCTAAAGAAAATTGGGCCACCCCTATCCCTTCACATTAAGGGAAAGAGCTAAGGGGCAGCCTTTCACTGACTAAAAAGCTGAATTTCCATGGCATATCCATTATTTTTCAGGTAAGAGCGGTGCAGCCATTTTAACTTAAATGTGTTCACTTCCATTCATTTTTAGCTGTACAAAACAACTTATGCTGCTTGATGTTGTAAACTAATTTTCTTATTAATTTATTTTCATGCTGGTTTAAAGCACAAGTAGTTAAACTATTTGTTATGCCTAATCATTTACTCATAGGCATAGCAGTCTGACACAATCGCAGAAAAGAGCTTACTTCCATGTTACAAAATAATGTGAATAATGACCAGAAAAACAGGCAGCTATTGTGTTAAACACTGAGCAGACACAAAACAATATAGTATTTTAACAGGTACAGCCTGGTGACTGCAATTTTTTTTAAGGTATTGAAGGTTAACAAGCAGGAAAGGAATAAAATGGCACTGAAAAAATAGACTAACCATAAAAATAGGCAAAACATGTGAAACCATGCTTTTAAAAAAAAAATCACGGTTTAGAAAAATCCCATTTTGATAAATGGAAAGTGACTTTTAAAACAACAAACAAAAAACCCAGATATTGACTTAAATATTCTTAAAAGAAGTTTGATTATCAAGTTGCAAATGTTGAAGAGCAGGTTATATGGGTTTTCAAAATATTACTTGCAGCTTGTAATGTAGCCGTCCTTCAATGTAAACAGTCTCCAAAAGTTGTTCATCAAAAATGTGCATAATTAAATAAAAATATTCTTAAAAGCAAAAGTCATCTCTGAATCACCTTAATGAGTTGTTATATTTCTTGAATCTTTTACCTGTTGCAAAAGTGCATCAACATGATCAAAGTAATACATTTGCATAATCCCTGCCTGTCCACGACATAGCAACAATCTGAAATGGGCATTTCGTTTCAGACCAGACACACCCATTTCAAAAACAAAATTAATACAGAAAGTCCAATCAAAGACTTGGCCAGCTGACCAATCAAAGCAGAGCTGGCGTATAAAGGCAGGAGTTTACAGACCTAAAGCCTTGAATTGATTAAAATTTATTGACTAAAGCCCATATCAAAATCACTGCAAAATAATTAACATTAAATGCATATTCTGAAACAAAATTACAATGTTTTCTAAACTTAGATGCATTTAAACCTGTTGTATGGGACTCCAACTCAATATTAGGACGCTTTAAAATACCACGTGACCTGCTGTTTAAAGCACACATTTTGTGGGGAAAAGTAAAAAAAAATTTTACATTATAATATATTTTATATTATTTATAATTAAATAATAATATTTAAATACATTGTATTTTTTATATTAATTAAATTACAACAAACTTTATTATTATTACTAATAATAAAGCAATGCTAACCATTTTTTTTTTTTCCTTAGAATTGCATTGGTGGATTAAAATCAAATACACAAACTCACACGTAACGTTGTCATTCAAATAGTGTCAAAAGTATCGAGTTTGGTATTGGTACTGAAATTTTAAAAACTTCATAGTCATTTCTGTTAAGCATGTTAACTCAATGGCCAATCTAAGAACGTTAAACAGTGCTCAAATGTTTGTGGGTAATGAACGTTTTTAAAAATTTTAGTAAAATTCAGTACTGGTTGGTACCAAACTTGGTACTTTTGACAACCCTACATTCAAATATGCTTGCTATGAATCACAGCAGTTGTTTGTTAGCTTTTTACCATGAAAAGCAACAGGACATTACACAAATAGAAGCATCCTTCACATGAATACTGAATTAGGAAGCAGACTCACCCAGAGGGACTGTGGGACATGGAGGCCTGCTGATAATTGGCCGAGGCTGGGCTTCCCTGCATGGAGCCATGTGTGATTTTATACGGCGGTGCCATTGACTGCTGACTTATACCTGTGAAAAAAAAAAACAAGAATGTGAAAAACACAAAGCAGAAACCAACTAACAACACAACACCATGTGGGATGTTTACTGAATGTTTAAAGGCTGGACAGGCTCCAATTACATTAGCTTCCCTGCTCTAGGGAATGAAATGATTCAGTCATTAAATACTTGTAAAAAATTGACAATTTAAAGCAAAGAGTTATTAAATATGACAAATGTTCTAATATTTTAAGTCACTCATTAAACACTTGCAATAAATTGATACAAAGTAATGTTATTAAATATGACCTGAACGTTACAAAATTGTGAGTCAGTCATTAAATACTTGCAATAAATTGTCAATTTAAAGTAGTTATTAAATATTACATAAATGTTCCAATATTGTAAGTCAGTCATTAAATACTTGCAATAAATTGAGACAATTTAATGTAAAGAGTTATTAAATATTACATAAATGTTCCAATATTGTAAGTCAGTCATTAAATAC
>CAIGQV010016645.1:26091489-26118645 GCA_903798115.1 Danio jaintianensis | reverse complement strand
ACACACAGAGAGAGTCTTCAAAGATGAATTGTGTGTGACCCTCACAAAGACATTCCCATCTAATGACAGCACACACTCCTCATGGCCATCAGTGAACGGAATTTTTGATGATAAACTAAATCTGTCTGTTCTGTCAAGAGGCTGTTTGATTGAATATTTAAAGCACTGTAATTTTTGGCTGAATCAAATTTGTTTTATAGAGTCATTTGGACATTGATTCATTTGAACTGAATCAACTGAACTGATTTGAACTTTGAGACACTTAAAAAATTCTTGCTGCCTTGATTTGTTTTAGTTGAATCAACTTACATCAGTCAAACTGACTAAAAATATTATTAAAATATTGATTAAAAATATTAACTTTGTAACTAAACAATGTATTTAAAACGGTAAACAATTTCTGTAATAAAATCCATAAAAAACACACTAAAAATTATTGCTGCCTTAATATTTTTTAGTTGAATCAACTTAGATCAGTCAAAATGACTAAATATATTAAGTTAAACTGCATAAAAAAATATTTGTGCTGCTTGTTCAAACTACTTATTTAAAATGAACAGAATCAGCACAATTTTTGAGGGTTTTTTGGGACAACTTAATTGTTTTATGTTCAATACACTTAAATTTGTAAAAAATAGTTAAGTTAACTTAATCGATTTGCGTTGGGAGAACATGAGGGGATTGTGTGGATCCCTGCTTTTTTACAGTGTTTGTAAGTAAACAAAAAGTAGTTAAAAATCTAAACAAATTTTGTATAATATCCTCTAAAACACAGTAAAAATGATTGCTGCCTTGATATTTATTAGTTGAATCAACTTAGATCAGTCAAACAGACTAAAAATATTAAGTTAAACTTTGTGCTTAAAATTGTTTTTTAAACTTTAAACAAATGCTGTGAAAAACCGTAAAAAATAGAAAATATTGCTGCCTTGATTTTTTACTTGAGTCAAACTGATATAAATATTTAGTTAAACTTTGTGACAAAAAACTGTTAAAACCTTTATAGTTACAAATTCACTGATTTAAATTGGTTAAATAAAAAAAATTGTTATCATGATAGAACTTTTAACAATGTAAATATAACTAAATATATTAAGCTAAACTGCACTCAAAAATTATTTTTGCTGCTTGTTCAAACTACTTATTTAAAATGAACTGAATCAGCACAATCTTTGAGGGTTTTTTGGGACAAATTAATTGTAAAAACTAAGTTTTACATTTTACAATGTAAAGGATTGGGCGACGCGGTGGCGCAGTGGGTAGCACGTTCGCCTCACAGCAAGAAGGACGCTGGTTCAAGCCTCGGCTGGGTCAGTTGGCGTTTCTGTGTGGAGTTTGCATGTTCTCCCCGTGTTCGCGTGGGTTTCCTCCGGGTGCTCCGGTTTCCCCCACAGTCCAAAGACATGCGCTATAGGTGAATTGGGTAAGCTAAAATTGTCCGTAGTGTATGCGTGTGAATGAGTGTGTATGGATGTTTCCCAGAGATGGGCTGCAGCTGGAAGGGCATCCGCTGCGTAGAACATATGCTGGATAAGTTGGCGGTTCATTCCGCTGTGGCGACCCCAGATTAATAAAGGGACTAAGCCGAAAAGAAAATGAATAAATGTAAAGGATTTCGGGTTGTTTTAACAATATTTTAAAATATTGAGAAAATCCCCTTTAAGTCGGCGCAATAGCCTAATGGTTAGCTTGCTGACATATGGTGCAGTAGCACTTCAGGGCGTCCTGAGTTTGAATCCCGGCTCGAGGACATTTCCCGTCCCTACCCCCTCTCTCTCTCTCCCACTTCGCTTCCTGTCTGAAATACTGTCCTATCCACTTAATAAAGGCAAAAAGGCCAAAAATAAATCTTAAAACAAACAAAAAAAAAATCATCTTTAAAGTTGTCAAAATAAGTTTTTAGCAGAGCATATTACAAATCAAAAAACATGTTTCTATATATTTCCGATAGGAATGTTAACGAAATGCTTTTTTTTTTTTAACTTAAAACTCGTTATTTTTGACATGAAAATAGATAATATTGACCACTACAGTGGATTTCCAAAAATATACCTGTGCAACATAAAACTGGTTTTGTGCTCCAGGGTCACATATTAAAAAAATTATGTTGAAAACGCATCCTAATTATTGTGGAAGAACAGCTACTTTAGCAAATCAGGATGCAATATCACTCTGTAAGGAGTATCTCAAGATTTATACTTTAAGATTTTATTTCACCAAGATCCAAACACTTGAAAATTCCTGCTGTATTAGAGCAGTTTTTAAGAAGACAAAAACACACAGACAGTCAAATTCATTGTATAATGAATGTTTCCAGATCTTTGCCCAAGTCCCAATCCCTTTTCTACCCCCTTAGCCCTTTGTCCCAATTCTTTTGGGGTAAAAAATAGAATTGGGATTGGGTCTAAATCTGTCTGTTGTGTCAAGAGGCTGTTTGACTGAATATTTGAGACACTGTACTTTTTAGCTGAATAATTTTTTTATAGAGTCATTTGGACACTGATTCATTTGAACTGAATCAACTGAACTGATTTGAATCCATGCATGATCATATTTGTGCATCTGTGGCCTCCAAAACACTAAAAACTTTGGATAGTGGCAAAGTATAAAGATTTAAAATGAAAATATTGAGTATTATGAGGATTAATCAATACTTTGTGGCTGCAAACAAACAAACTAACTAACGAACAAACTAATTCATTAATGAAAATTAATTAATAGAAATATGTAAATGTGACCCTGGACCACAAAAACTTATGTGTAAACTTGTGTTGCACTGACATATTTTTGGCATATTTGGTCCAAAATACATGGTATGAGTCAAAATTAATGATAAAGTTTTAAAGATTAAGTCAAATATTTTGTAAATGTCCTACTGTAAAAATATAAAAATGCATTGCTAAACATCATTTGAACATCTTTAGGGTTTTGTTGAAACCTCAGATTCCAGATATTATAATAGTCATATCTCAGCCAAAAAAAAGCCCTATCACAACAAACAATATATTAACAGAAAGATTATTATTTATTTTGAAAAGCTGACACTTGCGACTGACACATATTAAATTATTAAATAAAACATATTAAACAGGTCACAGTATGGGCGGGGGGGCATATTTAAAGCTGTATTACACTTTAATGTTTTATCTTTTTTTTTGGACAATATATGTGTCACGATCACCAGCGATCTAGCCCTTGTAGATCGCTTGAAACACTATCACCCAAACTACAATTCTTACACCAAATTGCACTACAGGCATCAGGCACCTCACTTACACACCAATTCTAGATCACCATTGATTACGTACACACAGCTGAAAGCTCATCATGGACTGATATCCTGGACTATTTATGCACCACACTTGCACACACACAGTGCTGAGTCTTGTTCGCTGTAACATTTCTAAGCGTTCTCTTGTCTAGTCTTGCCATGCGTTTGACCTTTGCCTTGTTTTCCTGTGTATGTTGTTTTGCCGCCTGTATCAACCATTTTGCCTGTTAACACGGCTACGCTTTTGGATTACCCTATGCTTCTGTTTGCTCCTGCTTTGACCATTGCCTGCCTGGCTCAGAGTTAATAAACAGAGTTAATGGACCCTCACCTCTGCTGTCACTCCGACTCCCTATGTTACAATATGTATTGCTTACTAGACTTTTATTTTAAGACCGAGAAATCCATCAAAATTTATTGCATGAAGACTGAGAAGGGGACAAGATAATTGATCTTTTAATATTTTAAAAAACAGATAATTGTTCCTTTGAGTTTGGCCTGAAACATGTCAGAACACATTATAAAACAGTTGAGAATGAAGGCTACAGATCGGCACTCATTCCTCAGAAAAGGCAAAGATCTAGTTTTTCCAGTCAATATTCCCTCAGGTTATAATGCATATACAAAAATGCAATGACTCTTATTCTCTGTCACTCATAAACACACTGTAAATAGTATTAATTTACATGCATAATTGAAATGTACATTAGAATTATGCAATATTGTGGCCTTGTTTTGACTTTTCTGGAATGATCTGATCTAATGACAGGCTGTTATGCACCACGTGTGTGTGTGTGTGCGTGTGTGTGTGTTTTAAGGGTTTGATCTGAATGTGCCTCTGCTGTGTCATTGATGTTCAGCCTTGTGACTGTGTAAGTGAGTGCAGAAGAGAAACAAACAGCATCTGAAAACATCTTTAAACTGCTGCTATTATATCCATGACAATAAGTCAATATGAAATCAAAACAGACTCTGCGTACATAACACACTGGTCCTATTGTTAAGGACATTCCAGAGAAAAACTGAAATATTTAATAATTTTTCATCGAGATGCATTTATTAAGATGCATTTATCTATTTTTTTTCAGGGTGAAATCATGAATATATTTTACTCTTTAACACCGACAGAGACAGACTCCATTGTGGTTTTCAACATGTATTTTTCCTTAAGTAAAATTAAAAGCATTAAAATGTAAACTCTTATGTTTATTATTTTACAAAATTATTCAACACAGGCTCATTCTGAAAATGTAGCCCTATATACAGTCGTGGTCAAAAGTTTTGAGAATGACACAAATATTAGTTTTCACAAAGTTTGCTGCTAAACTGCTTTTAGATCTTTGTTTCAGTTGTTTCTGTGATGTACTGAAATATAATTACAAGCACTTCATACGTTTTAAAGGCTTTTATCGACAATTACATGACATTTATGCAAAGAGTCAGTATTTGCAGTGTTGGCCCTTCTTTTTCAGGACCTCTGCAATTCCACTGGGCATGCTCTCAATCAACTTCTGGGCCAAATCCTGACTGATAGCAACCCATTCTTTCATAATCACTTCTTGGAGTTTGTCAGAATTAGTGGGTTTTTGTTTGTCCACACGCCTCTTGAGGATTGACCACAAGTTCTCAATGGGATTAAGATCTGGGGAGTTTTCAGGCCATGGACCCAAAATTTCAATGTTTTGGTCCCCGAACCACTTAGATATCATTTTTGCCTTATAGCACACGGTGCTCCATCGTGCTGGAAAATGCATTGTTCTTCACCAAACTGTTGTTGGATTGTTGGAAGAAGTTGCTGTTGGAGGTTGTTTTGGTACCATTCTTTATTCATGGCTGTGTTTTTGGGCAAAATTGTGAGTGAGCCCACTCCCTTGGATGAGAAGCAACCCCACACATGAATGGTCTCAGGATGCTTTACTGTTGGCATGACACAGGACTGATGGTAGCACTCACCTTTTCTTCTCCGGACAAGCCTTTTTCCAGATGCCCCAAACAATCGGAAAGGGGCTTCATCGGAGAATATGACTTTGCCCCAGTCCTCAGCAGTCCATTCGCCATACTTTTTGCAGAAGATCAATCTGTCCCTGATGTTTTTTTTGGAGAGAAGTGGCTTCTTTGCGGCTCTTTTTGACACCAGGCCATCTTCCAAAAGTCTTAGCCTCACTGTGCGTGCAGATGCGCTCACACCTGCCTGCTGCCATTCCTGAGCAAGCTCTGCACTGGTGGCACTCCGATCCCACAGCTGAATCCTCTTTAGGAGACGATCCTGGCGCTTGCTGGACTTTCTTGGACGCCCTGAAGCCTTCTTAACAAGATTTGAACCTCTTTCCTTGAAGTTCTTGATGATCCTATAAATTGTTGATTTAGGTGCAATCTTAGTAGCCACAATATCCTTGCCTCTGAAGCCATTTTTATGCAACGCAATGATGGCTGCACGCGTTTCTTTGCAGGTCACCATGGTTAACAATGGAAGAACAATGATTTCAAGCATCACCCTCCTTTTAACATGTCAAGTCTGCCATTCTAACCCAATCAGCTCGACATAATGATCTCCAGCCTTGTGCTCGTCAACATTCTCACCTGAGTTAACAAGACGATTACTGAAATGATCTCAGCAGGTCTTTTAATGACAGCAATGAAATGCAGTGGAAAGTTTTTTCAGGATTAAGTTAATTTTCATGGCAAAGAAGGACTATGCAATTCATCTGATCACTCTTCATAACATTCTGGAGTATATGCAAATTGCTATTATAAAAACTTAAGCAGCAACTTTTCCAATTTCCAATATTTACGTCATTTTCAAAACTTTTGGCCTTGACTGTACATTTCTGGAGATCGCAAATTATGTAGCCAGAGGTACATATGGCTGCATTTCATCTTTAAAATGAGCGTTACAGGGCGATATGACGCCAGGGCGGTATGACATCGACGGACTTGTAACGTGAAGCGGAGTTGACCGCGACGACGGGGTTTGAGTCCGGCGAAAAACTGTTACAGAAAGTGGGTAAGACAAAACAGAAACCAAAAAATAAAATAAACAAGAAAATAACAGGGTGAGAATGTGGTAAAATCTGAAAACGTGGTAAAAATCAGGCAGCCGCGAGGGCTTTTCTTTTTCTGAATTGCTTTTGAAAAAACTGTCGATTTAGGGATGTGGGTGGGCGCTGGTCAATCGGTGCTTTTGAAGACATTATCGGTTGGATTTAGGCAAGGATGAGGGTGGATTTACGCGAGAAGAGCAGGCGCGAATGGCACTCGCGAGAGAAATGTGAGATCTGAAAAAGCATACACAGCAGCCTCTGGTGGATTCGCAAAAACAAAAACTGCAAAAAAACGCTCCTGGGATGTATTTGGCGCTCTCCAGAAGTGTATATAGGACTACGTTTTCACAATGAGTCTGGGTTGAAATTTTTTTTTTTATTATAATATTAAAAATATTTCCCTAGTGACGTTTAACGGAAAAAGAAAATTTTAACAGTATTTACTCATATTTTGCTATTTCTTTTAATTTGGCTGGAATAAAAGGTCGATATTATTAGCCCCGTTAAAAAATATATTATTTTCTTCAATCGGCTTCAAAACAAATCACTGTAATTCAATAATGTAACCTAATTAACCTAGTTAAGCCTTTAAGTTGCACTTTAAGCTGAATACTAGTATCTTTTAAAATAACTTCTAAAAATATTCAGTAATGTCATCATGACAAAGACAAAAAATAGTTATTATAAATTAGTTATCAAAATTTTTATTATGTTATGTTTATATTATTATGTTTATTATATTATATTATTATGTTATGTTTATATTATTATGTTTAAAAATGTGTTGAAAAAAATCTTCTCTCCATTAAACAGCACCTGCGAGATATCTGATACTTTAATAAAAAGAATAAACATTTGACAGGAGGGCTAATAATTGTGTCTTCAGCTTAATATAGACATATTTTTAAAACGCCAAATCTAATACACATGACAGAAACTCTATATTTATCAAATTAAATGAAATTGTTAATTAAAAACTCTAAAAGTTACTTAATGATACTAGAATAAGACTATATAATATATACACATTATAGACCATTCATTCATTTTCCTTCGGATTTTAGAGGTCGCCACAGTGGAATGAACCGCCAACTATTCCAGCATATGTTTTACACAGCGGATGCCCTTCCAGCCATAATCCAGTACTGGGAAACACCCATATACACACACTCATACACTATGGCCAATTTAGTTTCTTCAATTCACCTATAGCGCATGTGTTGGACTGTGGGGGAAACCGGAGCACCCGGAGGAAACCCATGCCAACACGGGGAGAACATGCAAACTCCATACAGAAATGCTTACTGACCCAGCCGGGACTCGAACCAGCGACCTTTTTGCTGTGAGGTGACAGTGGTAACTGCTAAGCCACCGTGCCTCCCTTATAGACTATATAAATAATACTAAAATATGTAAGTGAAATGTCTCATGAATGGATTTCTAACTGCAGCTTTTTAGATGTGAAAAACGAACAAAAACTAAAAGCATTGCCTATAAATCTATAAATCTGCACGGCAACCATCAATCTCTCATAGAAACTATTTGTGGCTTTATATAGAAGATGACAAATGCTATTTATACATGGAGAATTTATGTGTGTGTGTGTGTGTGTGTGTGTGTGTGTGTGAGAGAGAGAGAGGTGACTGAAAGAAGCGTTTGTTCCTTTCTCTGTATGGTCACTTTGACCTCTGACTTCTTGTCTGTTTGGAAAAAGACCATCAAAGCAGTGACCTTACACACACACACACACACACACACGCACACACACACGCACTCTCACCTGCCCCCACTTGTGTGACCGGCCAAAGCCCTCAGAGAACATATGTTACGCTTCCTCAGGATTCGCCTTTATTTGTGAACAAAACAGGCCTTTTCAGCATTTCTGGCTTGTTCTCCAGTGCACATATATATATATGTTTTGGATTAAGATTCAATTTACTTGAAAAGAACAGCGACTTAAGATATTAAAACTAATAAAAACATAAGTATATTTTAGGTTTGAATGTGTGTATAAACACACACACACATATTTAAGTGTTTAAGAATGTACTAGTATGTAAGTGTGCTACGTTCGTTTGATATTACAATAAGGGTAGCTTATAGATAGATTGATTGCTACTAGTCGATTATTAGTATAGCTTTTATTATTAAAGTAATTATTATTCGATTAAGTTAATACTTATTACTATATATATGTGTATATATATATTTATATATATATATATATATATATATATATATATATATATATATATATATATATAGTTGAAGTCAAAATTATTCGCCCTCCGGTGATTTTTTTTCTTTTTCAAATATTTCCCAAATGATGTTTAACAGAGCAAGGAATTTTTCACAGTATTTCCTATAATATTTTTTCTTCTGGAGAAAGTCTTATTTGTTTTATTTTGGCTACAATAAAAGCAGTTTTTATTTTTAATAAAAAAACATTTTAAGGTCAATATTAGTAGCCCCCTAAAACAATATATATTTTATCGATTGTCTAGCTTTACATGTCACTTTAAGCTGAATACTAGTATCTTGAAAAAAACTAATCAAATATCATGTACTGTCATCATGGCAAAGATAAAAGAAATCAGTTATTAGAAATTAGTTATTAAAACTATTATGTTTAGAAATGTGTTGTGGGCTAATAATTCAGGAGGGCTCATAATTCTGACTTCAACTTATATATAACTTATATATTTTCTCTCTTTACACATAAACCCGAAAATGTAAAATATATTAATAAAAGTTTAAATCAAATCTGTTCATGATAGAAATCAATCTGTTCACTTCAGAAGACTTTAGAAGAAACTGTCTGATTCATGGATGAATATCATTTAGGATTTTTTTTTACATCTCTATAAATGTTTTGAAGAGTTTTGCTTGAATATACTTCCACTAGAGAAAGGTTAAAACAAATCTCCATTTGTAGCTGTTCTGAAAATGAACCAAAGTCAGAAAATAACCCCTTCATTTTCATACATTTTTCATAAAACGCAATCATTAAGCACATTAAATGTATCTTAATTTAAAAAACAAAACAGAAAACAAGACAAAAATCCTCAAAACTAAAGTAAAAACTATAGAAAAGTGTATTTACAGACACATGCACAACTTCACAAGCAGACTGAGTAGCTTTAGCTGCCTGGGTGACATAACAAACGGTAAAGCCATAACAAGTCATTCAGTCATCTCTCAGTGAAGCCTGGCCTATCCCTGTCCCGTCAGCAGTGTGTGTTTGTGTCAGACTGGTGTCTGGTGGCGCCGCGGAGGCTCATACCTGTGATTAAACTGGACACCAGCAGGGGGAGCACCAGCATCTGCAGCATCCGCATAAGCAGCTCTCCGGGGAAAGAGAAGTACTTCACCTCCCGATACGACATCTTATACGGCCGCAGTCCGAATCCCAGGATTATTCCTACAGGAGGAACACAAGGATGCCTTAAACTGTTTAACAGGCATTGCAGGCAAATGATGCAATGATCATATCATACAATAAAAAAAACAAACATATCTTTAAAAAAAAAAAACTCAAATTAAACTCAAACTCTAAAGTTGTGTTAGGAACACAACAGGGTACATGCACAGGGACTTTTAATTTTTCAATAAGCCAGCCCTAGTGCTTCCAATGAACTATTGCGCCATTACAAAATCACCACGTTTAAGATCTGATTTCTTTAAAAATCAGTGATGTTCACTGCCTGATTGATATACGATATAAAGTGGATCTCAGACTGAACAAGAAGCAATGCATTAAATTAAAAATTGCCATGCCATGTCTTTAAAATATGCATATTTATTGTCATTTAAATTTATTTTCCAGTATTTTCAGTGGGGTTTCTGTGCTTGCCTGCAGCTATACTGACAGCGCTTGTGTTTAAGCGATCTTTCATCTCATTTTAGGCTTGAACAACTAAATGAATGCTTAAGTCTATTTATCCGATTGTATTTTAATGACATTGCAACATTGATACTGTAAATGGAACCTTATGAAATTGAAAATAGTCACATAAACCTTTCGCCGAAAGTTTATCATTGGCTGAACAACAGTAGCTGTGCATATAGCCCATTGATTGATTAGCACTTGTGTAGTTGGTTCCTGCTGACGGATTGGGGAGACGACTTGAGTTAGCTTGAGTCAGTTTTTCAGCTGTTTCTAATCTGTAATTAGATGTTCTAAGATAGAGATGTATATTTAACGCCTTTGGAAATGTTTGTATGTGCTTTTGTGCACTGAGGAAGGCTTGTAAGCCGAAATGCATTTATTTGATCTCATTAAAGGTGTTGCTGGATTTCCCAAATTTTTATTTAATTTAATTGAAATACACTGCCTGACAAAAGCCTTGTCGTCGATCCCAGTTGTAAGAGCAGCAAATAATAACTTGACTTCTAGTTGATCATTTGTAAAAGTGGCAGAAGATAGATTTTTCCGATGAATCATCTGTTGAACTGCATCCCAATCATCACAAATACTGCAGAAGACCTATTGGAACCCGCATGGACCCAAGATTCTCACAGAAATCAGTCAAGTTTGGTGAAGGAAAAATCATGGTTTGGGGTTACATTCAGTATGGGGGCGTGCGAGAGATCTGCAGAGTGGATGGCAACATCAACAGCCTGAGGTATCAAGACATTGGTGCTGCCCATTACATTACAAACCACAGGAGAGGGCAAATTCTTCAGCAGGATAGCGCTCCTTCTCATACTTCAGCCTCCGCATCAAAGTTCCTGAAAGCAAAGAAGGTCAAGGTGCTACTGGATTGGCCAGCCCAGTCACCAGACATGAACATAATTGAGCATGTCTGGGGTAAGATGAAGGAGGAGGCATTGAAGATGAATCCAAAGAATCTTGATGAACTCTGGGAGTCCTGCAAGAACACTTTCTTTGCCATTTCAGATGACTTTATTAATAAGTTCTTTGAGTCATTGCAAAGATGTATGGATGCAGTCCTCCAAGCTCACGGGAGTCACACACAATATTAATTCTGTTTCCACTGCACCATGACTTTATATTCTATACTGTACATTATTTCTGTTAAGTGACAAGACTTTTGTCTAAGCAAAGTCAGACCTTACTGTACTAATTAAATAACTAAGAATTAAGGCATGATCATGTTTTATTCTGGTAAAATACGCGTAATCTATAGAGGCCTTTGCCTTTCATATAAGCCACTTCTGATACCAAATGATCAACTAGAAGTCAAGTGAATATTTGTTGTTCCTAAAACTTGGATAGGCGACAAGACTTTTGTCAGGTAGTGTCTAATACTTTTACCCATAATAACTTTAACAGTTAAAAGCTATTAGTTACTAGTTAATTAGTTAAAGATATTAGTAATTTATGGTAACTAATAACCTTAACTTTTCCGAATTTGATTGTAGTGCAATAATGAACACCTTTTGTAAAGCTGCTTTGAAGCAATAATGATTGTGAAGAACTCTATAGAAAAAAACTTGAATTGAACTGAATATCATGTTCAATTTTACTTTTATATTTATTTGTACACATACCATGTTAAATTGTTATTTATTTATGCATTTAATTATTTATATGTATAATATTTTAAAGCTTATATTTTAATGTTTTTGTTTCCATCAAACATCATCTCACCAACTAAAGTTACTAATAACTTTATCTAATTAACTTGTAACTAATAGCTTTTAACATTTAAAGTTATTATATATAAACATAGTTAACCTGCAGTTATATAGGACATAGGTGATGTCTATTTGTAGATGTTCAATGAAGTGAATATAGTTATGATATAATATTTTAAAAAGCTAATATTTTAGTGCTTTTGTTTCCATCAAGCATCATCTCACCTTAATGGCGCAAAAAACTACTACTATTCGAAGCTGGACCAATATTGCTTCTGTAACATATGGGTCGGGGACAACAAAGGTGAGGATCCTCGTACAGTTTATTTAGAGAATAGTCAGGCAGTCAACGGTCAAACAGGTACAAACTGGAGCATGAGGGTAATCCAAAGTGCGTAGTCAGAAACAGGCAAATAATCAGGACAGGCGGCAAAACAACATGAACGATAAACACGGGTGAATGAAGATGAGTTTCAGCTGTGAGTTTGGCTGTCAGTGTCTGAATGATGGACCCTTTTCACAAGACTGTTATGATGTGTTTAACGTTTATCATCATCTTAAATCCTTGAAAGTTTTTAATATTTAGATTTTTTTTTTAAAACATATGAACATATGTGGTGGCACGGTGGCACAGTGGATAACGCTGTCGCCTCACAGCAAGAAGGTCGCTGGTTCGAGCCTCGGCTGGGTCAGTTGGTATTTCTGTATGGAGTTTGCATGTTCTCCCCGTGTTCGCGTGGGTTTCCTCCGGGTGCTCCGGGTTTCCCCCACAGTTCAAAGACATGCGCTATAAGTGAATTGGGTAAGCTAAATTGTCCGTAGTGTATGAGTGTGAATGAGTGTGTATGGGTGTTTCCCAGCGATGGGTTGCAGCTGGAAGGGCATCCGCTGCGTAAAACATATGCTGGATAAATTGGCGGTTCATTCCGCTGTGGCGACCCCAGATTAATAAAGGGACTAAGCCGAAAAGAAAATGAATGAATGAATGAATGAATGAACATATGTATTTATGTATGTATTATATCATCTTTGCATCAAATTACAAAAAAGAATTACCGCTTGTGTGAGGTGTTTCTAATGCAGCGTCTATTGAGTGGGACTGTAAATTTGACGTTGTTCTCTCTTCTGCCTGCCGTTATCAGTCTCACACTATTTTTGTCCTTTTTCTGAAAGTCTTGATAACACCATCGTGGAGTTTTTCTTTTATTATTTCAGCAAATACGATTGTAAATAAATGGATTTGTTGTGCTCTCCCATTCACTGCGCTCTAAGTTTACCCAACTATGACGACTTCTGCTACTGAGAAACCCGCAAATGTGAAAAGGGTCAGCTGTGGCAGAAGCGATGAGTGCAAAGAGTTCTGAAAGTTGTAGTTCATATCAGTGGCAGATGTGTAGTTCTCCAGCGATCTGCAACTGCAAGATCGCTGGTTATCGTAACAGCTGCGATATTGCTGGACAAGCTAAAAAGCTGACATTCATATCATATCATTAATTTTATATATAATGTTTTTTTTGTCCAAGTAGATGGTTTCATGGCATCTATTTGTATATTGTTTTACAATTATTCACCCTCCTGTGATTTTTTTTTCTTTTTCAAATATTTCCCAAATGATGTTTAACAGAGCAAGGGATTTTTCACAGTATTTCCTATAATATTTTTTCTTCTGGAGAAAGTCTTATTTGTTTTATTTCGGCTAGAATAAAAGCAGTCTTTAATTTTTTTTAAACCATTTAAAGGTCAATATTAATAGCCCCCTTAAGCAATATTTATTTTTCGATAGTTTACAGAACAAACCACTGTTGTACAATGACTTGCCAATGTACTGTCATCATGGCAAAGATAAAATAAACCAGTGATTAGAAATGAGTTATTAAAACTATTATGTTTAGAAATGTGTTGAAAAAAATCTTCTCTTCGTTAAACAGAAGTTGTGGAAAAATATACAGGGGGGCTAATAATTCTGACTTCATCTGTATATGTATGTATGTATGTATGTATGTATGTATCATAATTTGAATATTGAACATTTAAAAAATATTGATAAAAAAAAGCCTCATCTCACCCACGATGACGGCGGCGACGGTGAGGATGACGAAAGCGTTCCTCCTGAAGAAGCCCTTGACGTCATTGCTGGTGATGTTCTGGACAGTGTTTTTGGCCCTCAGCGAGCGCTCGGTCAGGCCGTCCCGCAGCTGCTGGACTCTGCTGCGCTGCAGACGTGTCTCCCCGTTACTCTGAGTCATGTCTGGAGGAGACGCCACACTGCCGACACTGCACACAGCAACACACGGGTCTGTAACGCAATAACCAGCAATGCAAGTCACAACAACAATCAATGAATCATCACGCACTGCACTGGAAAAAATGATTCATTGGATTTACTCAATTTTTTTAAGGTAAGTGGTTGCAAACAATTTATACTCTTTATTATCATTTTCGGGGGGCAACACGGTGGCTCAGTGGTTAGCACTGTCACCCTGACAGCAAGAAGGTCGCTGGTTTGAGTCCCAGCTGGGTCAGTTGGCATTTCTGTGTGGAGTTTGCATGTTCTCCCCGTGTTGGCATGGGTTCCTCTGGGTGCTCTGGTTTCCCCCACAGTCCAAAGACATGCGCTATAGGTGAATTGAATAAACTAAGTTGGCCGTAGTGTATGTGTGTGCATGAGTGTGTATGGGTGTTTCCCAGTACTGAGTTGCAGCTGGAAGGGCATCCGCTGTGTAAAACATATGCTGGAATAGTTGGCGGTTCATTCTGCTGTGGCGACCCCTGATGAATAAAGGGACTAAGCTGAAGGAAAATGAATAAATGAATGAATTTTCATTTTCAGTGAAAAACATACATACATACAGTACCGCCTAAATCCTTACAACAAAGAGATGGACCATATATCAAAGTTCTCTTGGAAGTACTCTATCACAGTGAATTTAACTTACTACAAAAAGAAACTGAAAACCCATATCTCCCACCCCACCCATCTAACACCGATCAAAATGTTTGTAGAAGGTCTTGTGGTAGAAGGTTTGTGGTGGTCTTGGAGGAGTGGAGAGCATGAGACTGATTCCTGTGAGACCCCAGTGACAGACGAGTCTTCGCTGACGTCCAGCATTCTCCAGCCTCCGGCGCCTAGACTGCAGCTCTGCACAAGACATTTAGCCATAGGAGAAATGGTCGTGCCCAACTGAGCCTGGTTTCTCTCGAGGTTTTTTTTCCCTTCACTTTCGCAAATTGGTGAAGTTTGTTCCTCGCCGCTGTTGCCACTGGCCTGCATGGTTCGGGACCTGTAGAGCTGCGCAACGATGGATTTGTTCTTCAGTGTTTGGACTCTCAGCAGTGAAAATTAAACCACACTGAACTTAACTGAACTTAAACTCTAAAAACTGAACGGACACCATTCCAATTCACTATAATCTTCTATGTGAAGCTGCTTTGACACAATCTACATTGTAAAAGCACTATAGAAATAAAGATGAATTGAATTTAATTGAATTGAAGCTCCATAAATAAAAAAAAAGGCATATTATATATATATATATATATATAACATTGAGTTGTAATTTACAATCATAATATGGAACTGGATGGGACAAAAATTAAAGCAAGGTACACATGAACAATGAAACCAAAGGAGACAAAGTAATTACAAAATAAATAATTAAAAGAACTAAGTAAATTAACATACAATAATCTTGTGAAAGTCTATAGCAGTTCAGTCTATCTGCAAAAATAGTATATGGTTCCCAAATCTTGTTAAAAATGAGCAATTGTCACTTAGGGCTCTATTTTAACGATCTAGGCGCAAAGTCTAAAGCGCAGGGCGCAAAAGCATTAAGGGCATGTCCGAATCCACTTTTGCTATTTTAAGGACGGAAAATATGGTCTGCGCCCCGGCGCATGGTCTAACAGGGTTGTGCTTATTCTCTTCATGAGTTATGGGTGTGTTTTAAGCATAACGTGCATTAAACCAATCAGAGTCTCATCTCCCATTCCCTTTAAGAGTCAGTTGTGCCATGGCGCATTTGCTATTTACATGGTGGACCTTAAGTGGAAAAACTGAACACTTCACTAGCGAGAAAACAGACCATCTGCAGCGCGAGGAAGAAAGAACAAATCTCCATTCGGCCTCTTTACTTTACTTTTACTCTTTACTTTGCTCCTTTACTGTCGTGGAGTAAGGAAACAGTGGAAACTGACACTCCACTGAAGACATCCATTAGTCTACATATTTAATTTCGTTTGTTAAGCGCAAAGATTGTTTCAAAACTATTTCTAAATTTAGTTTTAATTTCCAGCAAACGAATAAATGAACAATAATAATGAAGTGTGGTCAAAAAACTGAGTTATATCCAAACACACGTCCTGTGCCCCATACGTCTCCAAAAGCCGACAGGTGGACAAATCTAAGCTTGTTTTTATTCAAACAAATATAAATATGCATATAATAAATAATACTGCTAATAATAATAACATTATACAAAAAAAAAATCTCATGAATAAACTGAAAAAGGCCTCCGATGTGAAGGAGGCATGGAGGCAGTGGTTTTTATATTCATGTAGAAAATAATAATTTTTATAACATTTTAATCCTTTAATTCTTTTTCATTTGTAAAGATATTTGCGTAATTCTGTACATCCTGCGTGTATTAAGCAATGTGTATGCGTTTAAGGCACATAACTAACGTCCACACAATATAGTGTCCACATGATCACACTGGACCCGGAGTTTCAGAAAATCTTTACCCTGGCCGGAGTTTTTAGAAAATTTCAGTTTCAGTCACCCAATACTCTGTTTTCATGTGGACAAACAGCCAAACCGTATAGAAAAAAAACTATGATTTTAAAAATACCCGCGTTCTTGTGGACAGGGCCTAAAACGAAGTGTGCACAGCCATGTAGTTTTTCTTACATTGCCATCTACTGGTCAGGCACGCATTTTACAGCATTTTCATAGTCATTTTCGTAGATCCATGTGTGAAAGGTCGTCATCTGTACACAAATTTTGTTTAAACCACATGAAGGAAAAACATTTTCATTTTTAGCGCATCCTTGTTTTGTAAATGTACCCTCAAAATTTCTTCTAATACAAACAGCTTCAAATAATACATCAATTTTTTTACAGAATCAGATGTCTAAAAAAAATATTTATAGCACACTTCTCCTCAAAAGACCACAAGATCTGAAGTGTCAGCCATGCAAAAAGGGTTGCATGCTATGAGCATATTATAATAATTAGGGTTTGTGGTTTGTTCAGATCACTAACCAAAAGTATGAGCAACAAATAATAGTGATGCTTGCTTGAAATTAAAAAAACTAACTGTTATATAATCTGAGTTGATTAAAAGTTCAAAACATTTGAGAGTTTGGGTGCTTTCCAGTACCTAATTCATTGTTGCACTGAAAAATAGTAATTGCTATAACATTTCACAAACACTAACAAATAAACAGCAAGCAGAATTGAGATAATAGCATTTCTTGAGTAGAAAAACAGAATAGTATTTTCTTGTAGTTCAGTATCTATAAAATATATTTGGGTCAAAGATGAAAAGGTGTTAACAAGCAATAAAAAAGTGCAATAAAAGTGCAAGTTTTAAATGTTTTTTTACACCCTACAATGTGTTGTTTAATTTTAAACCATTATAATATGCCAGTATATTACAAAGCACTATATTTCACTCCTTTATCAATTATTTTAAAAATAAAACATTGAAATGTATCATCACATTTTTCACCTTTTATTTATATTAAAGATTAAAAAAATAAAATAAAAACTGCTTTCTACACTTCAAAAAAGAAAGGTATCATCATTCATTAATTCATTTTCCTTCGGCTTAGTTCCTTATTTATCAGGGGTCGCCACAGCGGAATGAACCGCCAACTTATCCAGCATATGTTTTACGCAGCGGATGCCCTTCCAGCTGCAACCCATCACTGGGAAACATCCATACAAACTCATTCACACACACTCATACACTACTGCCAATTTTGTTTATTCAATTCACCTATAGCGCATGTGTTTGGACTGTGGGGGAAACCGGAGCACTCGGAGGAAACCCACGCCAACACGAGGAGAACATGCAAACTCCACACAGAAATGCCAACTGGCCCAGCTGGGACTCAAACCAGCAACCTTCTTGCTGTGAGGCGACAGCGCTATTAAAACCCCATATATCTTTTGCCCCAAAAGATATCATCAATAATGTTAATTTAACTTCTTAAAATAAGTCAACCATGTTTCAGCTTAATTTATTTAAGCCAAATGAGCTGATTTAAATGAGTTGAATGCAACGTAACTTAAATTGACTTGTAAAGTTGATTTCATTCAACTTAAAAATGTAACGCAACCACTAGTTTCATTAACTGAAGTCAAAACAAATGACAAATTTGGCATATTTGATCAATCATTTGAACATATTTATGTATTACATGTTTATGTCTTGTTTATTACATGCTTACTGCTCCATATTTTGTGATTTAAATATGTATTTAAAAACTTTTTAAAAGAATGTTTTGCATTAAAAAGTTCTAAATTATTGATTTACTCATCTAAAAGATGATCACATTTTATTTATTGTTTGTTACATGCTTACTGCTCCAAGAAAGATTGATGGATTATAAGTGAACATGTTTGTGATTTGAATATATTTTTAAACTCTTGTAAAAGAACGTTTTGTATTAAAAAGTAAACATATTATTGATGTATTAATTTATCTAAAGGTTTATTGCATGTTTATTACATGCATACAGTTCCAATGAAAATCAATGGATAATAAGTGAACATATTTGTGATTTAAATATATTTAAAAACTCTTTTAAAAGAAAGTTTTGCCCCCAGCCTATACAGTTTAATATATTTTCCCTTTTCTCTCTCTTTTGAATTCTCCTTTTCTTTTATTATCCTTATTTATTTTACTTTTTATAATATTTATAATACACCATGCTGCCAACCTCAACTTTCGGTACTGACCTGGCTTAATTAGTAACATTTTTTTAATCAAATTTGTACTGTTATATATATATATATATATATATATATTTTTTTTTTTTTTTTTTTTTCCTATTTGTACTGTTATTTTCACTTATTGTCACAAAAATCAGCTAAATAAATCTTTAAAAAATAAAAGAAAGTTTTGTATTAAAAAGTAAACATATTATTGATGCATTAATTTATCTAAAAGTTAATTACGGTTATTTTATATTATTATTTCTATGGAGCTGTTGTCTTGTTTCTAGGCATTTTCTAGAAAAGTTACAAATATTGTTTTGTTTTCAGAAATATTAAAGCAAAATTAAGCAAGAACCTCATTTAAAAAAATTATAATAATAATAACTTATCAATAGGGTAAATATATAATGATTTTGTTGTTTTGTTTTTGTATGACATTTTTTTTTACTTATTTTACTTTACCTACTTTACATTTTACATAACCATACACACTTTTTCCAGTTTAGAAATGCTAATTCAACCAAAAGCTCCTCCAATCACCAGCACATTTAACTTGTTTCACCATTTGCAGTCACACAACAAACAACATAACCCAGTGATTTCATTAGAAGTGAGTTGAGCGCAGGTCAGCACAGGTCTCTGAAACCCAGCCAGATGCGTCTGCGTCTCAATAGTTATCTCGCAGCGCAGTTATCTTTCCACGTGTGCTAGGAAAACAGCCAGACCAAACATTACTGCTGCTTTCCCTCTCACACACTTGGACTCGCATGCTCTGAAAAATATACACACACATACACACACACTTAGAAGATCACTAGACAGCGTACTCACATCAGAAAAAATACAGGATTTGGTCCAGGGAAGATCCTCCAGGCCGAGGGAGCAGAGAGAAGTGTGTACTTAGAAAGAAAAGTGCAGGAGTTTGGAAGGGAAGAGTGTGTGTGTGGAGGGCGTGGAGGACAGGGAGAGGGAACGGCCAATCAGAGAGCAGAAGAGAGATGAGAAGGGGCAGGGCTTTGATGAACGACAGCAGTTATTTCACAGATTAGGGAGGAGGAACTGCCAGCTCAACTGGGGGGTGGGTCTTGGAGAGAAGCTCCACCCACTACGAGATGAAGAGATGGAGGGAAAAAGCATGTGTTTGTTTTCACATTCAGTGGGGGTTTTAAATGGCTGTGCAGAAATAATGGGGAAGTTCTACTCACTATTTACTCGCTCTCAAGCGATTTCAAATCATTATGTTTTTTTTATTCTGTTAAACGCTTTAGAAGATATTTTGAAAAAAGTTGGAAACCTCCCAGCAAGCATTTTTTGTTTTTAAAAGATGTCTAATAGACGTCTAAACATAGTCGTCTTGGCTAAAACAAGGCTAAACTTGGGCTGTCAGTGAAAATCTAATAGACGTCTAAGAACAGGCCAAAACTAGACTAGTCGTCAAATAAGCAGAAATGAATGACTACACATATAAAGTCTGTCTAATCTGTCTATTTGACGACTAGTCTAGTTTTGGGCTATTCTTAGATGTCTATTAGATTTTCACTGACAGCCCAAGTTTAGCCTTGTTTTAGCCAAGCTGTCTACGTTTAGATGTCTATTAGACGTCTATTAAACACAAAATTGTTTGCTAGGCTGTAACCATTGACTTCCATAGTACATTGTAAAAACATATGCATACATTTGCAGTTTTCCATATTTTGTGATTTTTTACTTTATTTATTTATGCTTTTGAATTGCATTATGGGATGTTGATCTGTCTTCCAACAACTTTTAACCTTAAAAAGTTTGAAAAAGTGACTTTTATGATATTTTTTATAGTTTAAAGTGATATATTGTCTGGGTTGGTGTTGTATATTACGCTACAAAACCTTGTAATAAGCTGCCAGTACATCTACTGTTATTTTACAGACTTATTTCTCTATATATTATTTCTTATACATTATATTATTTCAAACTACTAAAATGTCAATAAAAGTCACTTTGTTAAACTGTAGAGTTGAATTTTCAACATCAAAAGTCGACAGAGCAGAGATCAACATCCCATAATGCAATCCACAACTGAAAATAAACAGAAAACACTTGTGAATCACAAAATACAGAAACTGTTCATTAACATATTTTTTTACAGTGTAGAAAAAACAAATACTATGGAAGTCAATGGTTACAGGTTTGCAACATTCTTCAAAAGATCTTCCTTTGTGTTCATCTGTCACTCAAATAGGTTTTTAAATAGTGAAGGGAGAGTAAATGATGAGAGAATCTTCAGTTTTGGTTGAACTGTCCCTTTAAGTGCATACAATTGTGAATAATATTACATTTCAGATTCTGAATGAGAAGTTATGTGAAAGGTTAGATGTTTATCTGCTGAATTGACTTTGAATGTTCTCAGATCATGCTGGAGAACACGATCATCAGGTTTTTTTTATCTTGTGGATTTCATGCTGGCTTTAATCCAAGCTGGCATTTATGTTAAAACGGCATTCACAGCTCATTTCTCTTCCATCATGATTAAATACATTTCTGAGTAAAATAAGTTATAAAAAAAATAACAATAATAATAAATAAATAATAATAAAAACAAATCTAAATGACATATATAACATTATATATATATATATATATATATATATATATATAGCATTAAATACAATATATTTATTTATATGCAATATAAAAGTTTTTATACAATATTTGTATTATTTAATGCATGTCTGTATATAGTCAAAAAGGTTTAACTATTATTAAATGTTTAATAAGAAGTTTTAAAGAATTATTTCTAAAGACTTTATTCCATGTTTATTTATTTTTACTATTTATTATTCATTTATTACATTCTTGTTTATTACAAGCTTTTCCCTTAAGTGAAAAACAATGGCTTGTATAAGCAGACATATTTGTGATTTAAATATATTAAAACACTTTAAAAAAGAAAGTTTTCATTAAAAAGTGAACAGTTTTAATGTATTGATTTATATAAAATATGTATTAATTGTACTAATTAATGCATTGCTGTAGTGAAACAAAGGGTAACTCTTTACAATACGGGATACACAGTTAACGTAAGACAATTTATTTATTAACATGGACAAACAATGAAGAATGCTTGTACAGTATTTATTCATTATAACTACTGCTAATAATTATAACATTTGCTAATGCATTAGTTAATGCACTTTGACATAATATGATCTAACAAAGAACAACAAAGAATCAACAATTAGTTCAATAACTACCAATAACAAAGATAAATAAATGCTGTATATATAAATAATAAATGTATTGTTCATGTTAGTAAGTGCAGTAACTAACATTGTCTTGTATTGACAACGTGTCTTGTATTGTAGTGTTACTGAGAAAGTGAATAAATTTATTGTCTAATACATGATTATTGTGTAATACTCTGGCAACTATGTGCTGCACGTTAATAAAGCTCATTTGAATTGAAATTGAGGTTTTATTTAATCCATGTTTGATGTTTAATTGTGTTAGCTTTTCTTCACTATTATTTTGTTTATCTCATTTAATGACGGCAGAGGATCTGAATGAGATGTTATATGAGATTGTGTGGTTTTGTTTTTGGCAGTGAGAGTGACTGGAGTGAAATCTGTCCGCTCATCAGATCTGAACAGCATTTCTGTCCGGCCATCTCACTCTTTTCCAGGAAGTCAACAGTGTTTCGTCATCCCGTGTGTGGTGAAAAGGGAAGCAAACAGAGGAACCGTTTGGTCAGTAGACGCTCTGAGTGCACCAAAAGACTTGACAGGTTAATGTGTTAGCAAGTTACATTTTAATTGATTACATTTGCGCTTAGGTTATAGAATCTTTTCCTACTGATTAGTGAGGAAATATTGGTGCTTTATAGAGCAGGTCATATGGGTTTTCCAAAAATATCTTATTTGCAATTTGTAGCTCCTTAAATCATTCATTCATTCATTCATTTTCCTTCGGCTTAGTTTCTTATTTATCAGAGTTCGCCACAGCGGAATGAACCACCAACTATTCTTGCATATGTTTTACGCAACGGATGCCCTTCTAGTCACAACCCAGCACTGGGAAACACCCATACACTCTCACATTCACACACGCACTCATACACTGCGGCCAATTTAGTTCATCCAATTCACTTATAGCGCATGTCTTTGGACTGTGGGGGAAACCGAAGCACCCGGAGGAAACCCACGCCAACACGGCGAGAACATGCAAACTCCAGTCCACACAGAAATGCCAACCAGTCCAGCCGGGACTCGAACCAGCGACCTTCTTGCTGTGAGGCGACAGTGCTAACCACTGAGCCACCATGCCGCCTGTCCTTAAACAGTCAAAACAAAGTTATTAAAGTGACAATTCAACTGAAAATGAACATTTACTCACTGTTTACTCTCCCTCTTGTGGTTCCAAACCTTTACGAGTTTCTTTATTTTGATAAACACAAAAGAAGATATTTCGAAGAATGCTGAAAACCTGTAACCATTGACTTCCATAGTAGGAAAAGCAAATACTATGGTAGTCAGTGGTTACAGGTTTGCAGCATTCTGACAGAAAATCAAACAGGTTTTGAACAGTGAAAATATGACAGAATGTTCTGCATTTTTGGGTGAACTATCCCTTTAATCAAAAAGTGCACAATAAATACACTTACTGTCTCTAATAAAAAAAGAGTGTAGTCCTACTACCAATCTATCGGAATCGGAATCGGAATCGGTTTTATTGCCAAGTGTGCTTACACACACAAGGAATTTGTTTTGGTTACAGAAGCTTCCAGTGTACATAAAGTGACAAGTGACAACACAAAATAAATATGAGAAAAAAAAAAAAAAAAAAAAAAAACGACAAACATTAAACAGAGATGCAGTTAGACAATAGAGCTCTGGATGATGAATTGTTGTACAGATTTGTTATAAATATACAAGTTTTACAAGTTATAAGGTGCTGTGTACAAATGCGTAGGAGAAAGTATTGCATTGTATACTGTTATAAGGTGCTGTGTACAAATGCGTATGGAGAAAGTATTGCATTGTATACTGTTTTAAGGTGCTGTGTACAAATGCGTATGAAAAAGTATTGCACATGTTTATTGCACAGTAGGGGAATAATTAACTGTTCATAAGGTAGATGGCCTGAGGAAAGAAACTTTTCCTGTGTCTGGCTGTTTTTGTGCTCGGTGCTCTGTAGCGCCGACCAGACGGTAACAGTTCAAACAGAAAGTGTGCTGGGTGTGAAGGGTCCAGAGTGATTTTGCGAGTCCTTTTACTCACTCTGGAAGAGTACAGTTCTTCAAGTGTAGGAAGGGTAGTGCCAGTGATTCGTTCAGCAGTCCGGACTATTCGCTGTAGCCTACGGAGGTCGATTTTGGCAGCTGAGCCGAACCAGACGGTGATTGAAGTGCAGAGGATGGATTGGATGACAGCTGAGTAGAACTGTACGAGCAGCTCCTGTGGCAGGTTGAACTTCCTCAGCTGACGAAGGAAGTACAGTCTCTGCTGGGCTTTCTTCACAATAGAGTCTATGTGAATGTCCCACTTCAGATCCTGAGAGATGGTGGTGCCCAGGAACCTGAATGACTCTACTGCAGCCACAGTGCTGTTCATGATGGTGAGTGGGGGAAGTGCAGGGGGGTTTCTCCTAAAGTCCACTATCATCTCCACCGTTTTGAGCGTGTTCAGCTCCAGGTTGTTGCATCTGCACCATAGAGCCAGCCGCTCCACCTCCTGTCTGTATGCAGACTCATCACCGTTCCGGATGAGGCCGATAACAGTAGTGTCGTCAGCAAACTTCAAGAGTTTAATGGAGGGGTCTTTTGCAGTGCAGTCATTGGTATACAGGGAGAAGAGCAGTGGGGAGAGAACACATCCCTGGGGGGCACCGGTGCTGATGGTGCGGCTGTCGGATGTGATTTTGCCCATTCTGACTAGCTGTTGTCTGTCTGTCAGAAAGCTGGTGATCCATTGACAGACAGAGCTAGGAACAGAGAGCTGGGTCAGTTTGTACTCGAGCAATGATGGGACGATGGTGTTAAAGGCAGAACTGAAGTCCACGAACAGAATCCTTGCGTAGTTCCCTGGTTTGTCCAGATGTTGTAGTGTATAATGCAGTCCCATGTTGACTGCATCATCCACAGACCGGTTTGCTCTATAGGCAAACTGCAGGGGGTCCAGCAAAGGTCCAGTGATGTCCTTCAGATATGCTAGCACCAGTCTTTCAAATGACTTCATGGCCACAGTTGTTAAGGCAACAGGTCTGTAGTCATTGAGTCCTGTGATCTTTGGCTTCTTCTGGATTGGGATGATGGTGGAGCATTTGAAGCAGGATGGAACTTTGCGCTGTTCCAGTGATCTGTTGAAGATCTGTGAGAAAATGGGAGCCAGCTGGTCAGCGCAGGTTCTCAGACAGGCTGGTGAAACGCCATCTGGGCCAGGTGCTTTCCTTCTCTTCTGTTTCCTGAAGATCTGACGCACATTATCCTCACTGATCTGAAGTGCAGGGGGGGAAAGAGAGATGGCTGGAGGTGTTGATGGCTGTGTAGAGAGATCGTCAGGGTGGGTGTGGGGTGTCTCAAATCTACAGTAGAACTTATTCAGCTCGTTTGCAAGTTGTTTATTGCCATCAATGCTGGTAGGGTACAAAGGTACAATTCTTGTAGTTTGTGATGTCTTTCAGGCCTTTCCACACTGATGCCGGGTCGTTGGCAGAAAACTGGTTTTCCAGCTTTTTGGCATAGCTCTTCTTAGCCACACCAATCTCCTTTGTCAGTGTGTTCCTTGCCTGATTGTACAAGATCCTGTCCCCACTCCTGTAGGCATCCTCTTTGGCCTGACGAAGCTGTCTAAGTTTTGGTGTGAACCATGGTTTATCGTTGTTAAATGATAAGTAGGTCCTGGTAGGGATGCATAGCTCCTCACAGAAACTGATGTATGATGTTACGGTATCTGTGAGTTCGTCGAGGTCGGTGGCTGCAGCTTCAAAAACACTCCAGTCAGTGCATTCAAAACAGGCTTGTAAGGCCTGTTCTGTGTCGTTGGTCCATCTCTTAACAGTCCTTAATACTGGCTTAGTAGTTTTAAGTTTTTGTCTGTAAGTTGGTATAAGATGAACCAGGCAGTGGTCGGAGAGTCCTAGAGCTGCTCTGGCGACGGAACGATATGCATCCTTTATTGTGGTGTAGCAATGGTCCAGAATATTATTGTCTCTGGTGGGGCATGTAATGTGCTGTTTGAATTTAGGCATCTCATGTGTGAGTTTCGCCTGATTAAAGTCACCGAGAATGATAAAAACAGAGTCCGGGTGTTGTTGTTCTGTCTCTGTGATCAGATCAGCCAGCTGTTGCAGTGCAGTACTCACGTGTGCTTGCGGTGGAATATAAACACCGATGAGAATGAACGAGGAAAACTCCCGCGGCGAGTAGAACGGCTTACAGTTAATGAAAAGCACTTCCACGTCAGGACAGCACATCTTCTTTAACACAGTTACATCCGTACACCACCTTCTGTTGATGTAAAAGCATGTCCCACCTCCGCGCGTTTTGCCCGTTGACTCCGTATCGCGGTCCGCTCTGTACAGCTGAAAGTCCGGTAGGTGTAACCCGCTGTCCGGAATGGCTTCGTTCAGCCAGGTTTCCGTGAAACACAGAGCAGCAGAGTTGTTAAAGTGTCAACATGATCAATGTAAATTATTTGCATAATTCAAATCTGTGCATAAATTAAAGACACTCTGAAATGTTGTGTTTCAGACATATAATAGATACAGAAAGACCAGTCAAAACAGACTTGGCCTGCTGACCAATCAGAGCAGAGTTGGTTTGTGTAAAGGAAGGGTATACAGACCTTAAGCCCCGAATTGATTCAAACGAACTGAATCAAAATCATAAGAAAAAGATTCTATTCACATTGTCATATTAACATTTGTGGAACAAAGCAAGTTTTTGGAATAGAAATGTGTGTGTGTGTGTGTGTGTGTGTGTGTGTGTGTGTGTGTGTGTGTGTGTGTGTGTACAGGTATATGTGGTTTACAGGGACACAAAGTTGTATAATGACATGGGTATGACTTAGTTGTACTCTATTAAGGTGGTTTACAGGGTCACACCTCATGTCCCTCTAATTCAAAACGCTTAAAAATCATATTTAACGAAGTCTTTTGATTTTCAAATTTTGAGGGTTGGGTTTAGGGGTAGGGGTGGGGTAGGGCTATATAATTAACGTTTTTTACTGTATAAAATACATTACACCTATGGAGTGTCCCTGTAAACCATGAATGCAAGTATGTGTGTGTGTGTGTGTGTGTGTGTGTGTGTGTGTGTGTGTGTGTGT
>CAIGQV010016645.1:26060666-26085576 GCA_903798115.1 Danio jaintianensis | reverse complement strand
TGGTCTGTCTAGGTGTTGCAGAACATAATGCAGTCCTATATTGACTGATATATACTGTATATACACTACCTGACAAAAGTCTTGTCGTCGATCCTAGTTGTAAGAGCAACAAATAATAACTTGACTTCTAGTTGATCATGTGGAAAAGTGGCAGAAGGTAGATTTTTCCCATGAATCATCTGTTGATCCGCATCCCAATCATCACAAATACTGCACAAGACCTATTGGAACCCGCATGGACCCAAGATTCTCACAGAAATCAGTCAAGTTTGGTGAAGGAAAAATCATGGTTTGGGGATACATTCAGTATGGGGGCGTGCGAGAGTTCTGCAGAGTGGATGGCAACATCAACAGCCTGAGGTATCAAGACATTTGTGCTGCTCATTACATTACAAACCACAGGAGAGGGCAAATTCTTCAGCAGGATAGCGCTCCTTCTCATACTTCAGCCTCCACATCAAAGTTCCTGAAAGCAAAGAAGGTCAAGGTGCTCCTGGATTGGCCAGCCCAGTCACCAGACATGAACATTATTGAGCATGTCTGGGGTAAGATGAAGGAGGAGGCATTGAAGATGAATCCAAAGAATCTTGATGAACTCTGGGAGTCCTGCAAGAACGCTTTCTTTGCCATTCCAGATGACTTTATTAATAAGTTCTTTGAGTCATTGCAGAGATGTATGGATGCAGTCCTCCAAGCTCATGGGAGTCATACACAATATTCATTCTTTTTCCACTGCACCATGACTTTATATTCTATACTGTACATTATTTCTGTTAAGTGACAAGACTTTTGTCTAAGCAAAGTCAGACCTTACTGTCCTAATTAAATAATTAAAAATCAAGGCATGATCATATTTTATTCTGGTAAAATAAGTGTAATCTAGAGGCCTTTGCCTTTCATATAAGCCACTTCTGATACCAAATGATCAACTAGAAGTCCAGTTATTATTTGTTGTTCCCAAAACTTGGATAGGTGACAAGACTTTTGTCAGGTAGTGTGTGTATATATAGGCACAATTTATATTTACAAAAAATGAAAAAAAATTCCAAGTGAACTAATAATATATTAAAAAAGGAAAAACTAATAAAATTGACCAAACACATACAATTATTAAAAACTGAATTAAATGTGTAACATATATATATATGCAAATTTTAAAAAAAAACTGTTTGAGTGAAAACCCTAAAATTACAAATTGGAAATTACAAAAAACATAAATTAACCCTAAATAGCTATAGTGTATATAAAAATATAAAAAAGCCTACAAAGGCAATTAGCAAAAATGACTAAATATTAAACAAACAAAAAAAGTGAGAACTAATAAAAAGTTATTTAAGAAAATAGAGAAATATAATTATAAATGCTTAAAATGTAAACTAAAAATATAAACAATAAAAGCTAATTCATAAGAAAAAACAAGATAATACTAATAAATAAATTAAAAATAATACTAAACTACATTGCAAAAAAAAAATGCTTTTCCTACGTAGATGTTTTGTCTTGTTTCTAGTATAAATATCTAAAAATTCTTAATTCCAGAAGCATTTTTTAGACAAGCAAAAATATTGACTTGTTTTAAGAAATAATTTGCCAAAATTAAGCCTAAAAAATAAAAAATTTGCCAAAATTTGCCTACTTTTAACTTAATTTGGGCATATTATTTCTTAAAACAAGACAATACTCAGCAGGCACAGGACGTCAACATGACGTCAGATTGACATTGTGCCCCAATGTCATGGTGCCCCAATGTCATTTTGTTTGGAAATGAAAGTCACGTTGACGTCAGAATCCAACGTCAGGGCGACGTCAATGTCCAACATTGCACAGATGTTGCATTTTGGTTACTTTCCAACGCAACCTAAAAACAACAAAATATCAATGTCTAATAATGTTACAGCTTGACATTGTGTGGACATACAATGTCAACATACAATACACATAACCACTATGACATCTATCAGACATTGGATTTTGGTTGCCATACCTAACAAATAAATGTGAGTATTTGATGTCAATATGACGTTGGTTTAAGATGTTCGCTCGACGTTGGATTTTGGTCACTTTCCAACACAACCTAAAATCAACCAAATATCAACGTCATTTCACGTCGTTATTGGACATCAAAATAATATTGTCCTTAGAAGCTGGCGACCTAAATCTATCTTAATGTCTTATGACATTGTGTGTCTTCTGGGTATGTTTGGCTTGTCTAAAAAAATTATTCTTGATTTAAGGGATTTTTGGGATATTTGGACTAGAAACCAGAGAAAACATCTAAGAAAAGCATTTTTGCAGTGTAAATATACAAATAAAACCAAAACGATACTGCGCTGAATTGTGTCATTATTCACGTGCACTTGGATTTAGAACAGCCGGACATGTTCACTGTTAACGATTTTTGTAAATTATACATTATTTAACTATAATATGAACTGTATTTTACTGTAGGATAGTTATGCAGTATGTTACTCTATTTTAAAGTTGCATTGTGAAAAATAATGTATATTTTACAGTAAAGACATATTTAAAACACTGTAAATACATATAGAGCACGATAAATGGTGCTGTAAATGTGAATACAGTATTCATTCATTCATTTTCTTTTCGGCTTAGTCCCTTTATTAATCTGACCCAGCCGGACTCGAACCAGCGACCTTCTTGCTGTGAGGCGAACGTGCTACCCACTGCGCCACTGTGCAGCCCTCTTATTGTACATTCAGTTGTAATAATGAACTGCTGTGAGTTTGTGATCAGTCAGAATGGAGCTGAAAGCAGACCCAGGATCAGTTTGCTCAAACTTTTGTGCTCTGCGTGTTTTAGGTTTCTCTCTGGAACAAGAGCGCAATAGCGGCTTCCTTCATTTTTAATTGACACACTTTGACATATTTGATGTAATAAGCCAAGATTAACAATAGCAGTTGATAATGGGGAGAATATAAAGGTCGCTGCTGTAACAATAGCAGTTTATGGCTCTTCTCAGGCGTCTGATTTCTTTATCATTCATCGGTGTTCGGCGAGAGGAGGCCTGAAATCCAGTCGTGGGAAGAACAAAATCAGCTACGCAGATGAATGGCTTACAGAGCCACTGTAGAGCTGCAGCATGAAACAAATTACTTTTAAAATGAAAACAGACATGCATGACAGATCTGCTGAACTGTTGCACTTTCCAAATGAAAATGTTAAACGGCGACATCTAGTGGACAGTTGCGCATGTGCGACCAGACGAGCGAAGAGGTATTTATTTCAAATATCGTCATCTAATGGACAAATCAGGGGAAAACACCATCTAGGCTGCATTTACACTGCAGATCTTGATGGTCAATTCGGATTTTGTGACTGTAAACTTTAAAAGTGTCCGATTGTCTGCATTTACACAGTGCACGGCAAAAGGCGCAATGACCATGCAGTGTAAATGCAGCACTACGTTATGAGTCTACCTGAAAAAAGCTTTATTTTTTATTCATTTCATGATTTATGTACAGTAAATGCTTGAATAGATTTGTATATTTCTTTTATACTTTTTTTTAAAACGCACTTTTTAAATTATTATTTTTAATATGAAAGGAAAAGGAAAAATCTGATAAATATCCATAATGCATTTCTTCAATAGCGATTAAAAATCCATAATATCCAAATATCCATAATGCATTAAAATAATCCTTCAGGACAATCTGAACTGAACAAAACTGACCTGAAATGAAGGAATTGCTGTGTAAATATTCATTCATTCATTCATTCATTTTCTTCCGCTTATCTGGGGCCGGGTCGTGGGGGCAGCAGTCTTAGGAGAGAACCCCAGACTTTCCTCTCCCCAGACACTTTCTCCAGCTCCTCCGGGGGGATCCTGAGGTATTCACAGGCCAGCCGAGAGACATAGTCCCTCCGGCGAGTCTTGAGTCTTCCCTGAGGTCTCCTCTCAGTGGGACATGCCTGGAACACCTCCCTAGGTGTGTAAATACTTTTTAAAAAAGATGATTTAAAATAACTAAAATTAACAATCTGATAACAAATAACAATATTGCATTTTTAATTCTTCGATTGAGATTAAAAAAGCATCCAGAATCCACCTCATGAATTAGTTTGAGAGAATGATTATATAAAACTATATCTTTAAAACAATGCTGGAAATTATATATATATATATATTCATTCATTCATTCATTTTCTTTTCGGCTTAGTCCCTTTAATAATCTGGGGTCGCCACAGCGGAATGAACCGCCAACTTATCCAGCATATGTTTTTAAGCAGTGGATGCCCTTCCAGCTGCAACCCATCACTGGGAAACATCCATACACACTCACTCACACACATACACTCTGGACAATTTAGCTTACCCAATTCACCTATAGCGCATGTCTTTGGACTGTGGGGGAAACCAGAGCACCCGGAGGAAACCCACGCCAACACGGGGAAAACATGCAAACTCAACACAGAAATTCCAACTGGCCCAGCCGAGGCTCGAACCAGCAACCTTCTTGCTGTGAGGCGAGTCCAAACACATGCGCTATAGGTGAATTGAATGAACTAAATTGGCCGTAGTGTATGAGTGTGTGTGTGATTGTGAGAGTGTATGGGTGTTTCCCAGTACTGGGTTGCAGCTGGAAGTGCATCTGCTGCGTAAAACATAAGCTGGAATAGTTGGCGGTTCATTCTGCTGTGGCGACCTCTGATATATAAGGGACTAAGCCGAAGGAAAATGAATGAATGAATGATATATATATATAATTGTTATATATAATATATATTCTATTCTGTTATATATCTTTAGATATATATATATATATATATATATATATATATATATATATATATATATAGACTTCTGCTTATGACTTTCATCCCCCAAAAATTATAATGAGCCCTAATAATAGCCTAATAATGCACCATAATAGCATCAGAGTGAGCGGTGAGCTTTGGCCGTCTGGTGTTAAAGAGTTTAACAAGATGAGAGTAAGCAGCAGACAGACTCTTTATCTCCCGCCCAGCTGCTCCTCTCAGAAGACTGAAGGGACTCAGAGCCTGCGGGACGGACTGACCTGAACTGAAGATGAGTCTGCAGGAGTGGTTGTGCTCTGTGGACGCTCTGCTGTCTCTGCTGCTGGAGGACACACAGCCTGCAGAGGACTGGGATCTGTGTGTGCGTCTGCTGGAGAACCTGAGTCTGGATCTGATGGGTCAGCTGCAGTGTCTGCTGGAGGACAGAGCGGTGTGTGTGCGTCTCCTGGGCTCTCTGTGGGCCGATCAGCTCTCCACATGGGCTTTCCTCAACATGTAGAGCTCTCGAGAGGAGGATTTCAATGCAGAGATGACATCTGAGTGACTCTTTCTGGTATCATCATCATCATATCCTGCTCATCATGCTGCATTCACAAATACAGGCCGATGCAGAAATGAAAGGCATGGATTAATCTGTGAGAAATGGAAAAAAAAAATGAAAAAAGATGAAGATCTAGTAAGGAACAATAAGTCATTTAAACATGATGCATTCTTGTTGAAAATCAGCTTTTTAAATATCATTTTTTATTGGTGGAATTAAAATGTTTTTAACACTGTATAGTGTTATATACACAGTAATATGAAGTATTAAAAAAGGTGTATATAAAATGTAATGTGTGTATAAATGTGTATATGTCTTACTGAAAATAAACGTACTTGAAAAGTATTAGCCTAATAATACAGAGTAAAATGAAATGTAGCCTAAATAAATTCAGGGACCTTGCATGTTGCTTCATAAAGTCAAGGAGCATTTTAATAATATGAAATATAAATTAAATGAGGGGTGTTTTATATTACTAAAAATAACATTCATATTTAGGGGCTGCACGGTGGCGCAGTGGGTAGCGCGTTCGCCTCACAGCAAGAAGGTCGCTGGTTCAAGCCTCGGCTGGGTCAGTTGGCGTTTCTGTGTGGAGTTTGCATGTTCTCCTCGTGTTGGCGTGGGTTTCCTCCGGGTGCTCCGGTTTCCCCCACAAGTCCAAAGACATGTGGTATAGGTGAATTGGGTAAGCTAAATTGTCCGTGGTGTATGTGTGTGAATGAGTGTGTATGGATGTTTCCCAGTGATGGGTTGCAGCTGGAAGGGTATCCGCTGCGTAAAACATATGCTGGATAAGTTGGCGGTTCATTCAGCTGTGGCGACCCCAGATTAATAAAGAGACTAAGCCGAAAAGAAAATGAATGAATGAATTCATATTTAGGAATTCATAAAAAATATTACTCATTGTAATAATAGTATAATTATCACAGTAGGGGTATAATATCACAGTAGGGGAGAGCGGGAACGAAAGTACCATTTTTCATAAAAACCTAATTTTAAAAGATAATGTTTTTAGCAGAAATATATTTTTTGTTATATCTAAGTTGCACATAGTTACTTTTAGTTACCCCGTCAGCAGGGACAAAAGTAACACACGGCTGGGTCAAAAGTAACAACAATATTTGCTAGATTTACTGGCTTAATCTTGTTTATTTTAAATATATCCGACTATGACCTTGTTAATGTTAATTGCAAACATATTTTGTCATTTATGTTTGCAAAAAAAACATTAAACGGCATTTTGATTTTAAATTTCAGCTCCATCAGATGTTTCAAAAGCAATCCAACAATGCAAAATGTTAAAATTTTCTACAATTTATGAATTTTTTTTATTATTATTGGCAATATGCATACATTTTTTAAAACATCTGAATCAAAACACTGAAAACTCTAATGTGGAGGTGAAAAATAAGGTATGGCTATTAGCAGAGGGACATAAATAACAGTGTTACTTTGGTCCCCACTCTTTAAGGACGTGTTATTGCACTAAATAACCTGTAGATTGATCATTAGTGTGACACATAAAAAGAGAAACTTGTAATAAGGAAAAAAGAACCACTACAATAATTTACATTTTGCACTTAAAAACAGAAATTTGGAGCTAACTGGGGGACACGGTCCCGAAATCAGGTGATATTTGGCATCTCCATCAAGGGTTGCAAGCTGAATGTGCTGTTATAGCCTGGAAATCAAATGTTATGAGGGCTTCGAGAAAATCGCTTTGTTACTTTCGTCCCATGTTACTTTCGTTCCCGCTCTCCCCAACACTGGTGTGCACTAAACGCGACACGACAGAAACAATTTCAAAATCAGCCACTGAACTCCCAAAGCAATGGTAAAGGCTTTTAATCTACTTGATACATATTAAATTCTTTAACATTATTAACAGGCTACTGAGTGACTGATGTTGTTATTGATTTGCACTGGGGAAACCAGAACTAAACACAGTAATATGAAATATAAATAAAATTAGTTAGTTTAGTTTTCATCTGTATATATCTTACTGAAACTAAATGTACTTAAATGTACTAAAAAAATGTACTTATTTGTGTTAATAATACAAAGTAAAATGATATAAATAAATTCAGGTACCTTTAACCCTCATGAGTTTACATGTTGAATTTTTTTTACTAAACATTTGGTTCGTAAAATCAAGGAACATTTTAATAATATGAAATATTAAATAAATGAAGGATGTTTTTATATTACTAAAATTAACATATTAACAATTAACATATTTAAAAATTATAGAAACATGTAACTCATTGAAATAGCTTTGTATAATTTCACAGTAATAATATAAAAACAAAGGGATTTCATCTTTAAACTAAACAAAATGTAATTTAATGTAAACAATAATGTGAGACGTAAATAAATGGACAGATCATTAATAGCTACATTTATGTTATTAAAATATTTACTTCAACACAATATAACTGATTGTAAGCACTGTAATGTTAAATAAACTCTCGTTTATCTCTTATAAAAACTATAATTTACTTCACAAATTATTTTTTTGAAGTAATTCAGTATAAACACAGTAATATGAAACAAACTCGACGACCTTTAGTCTTCATGTTAGTACGATATATTAATAAAATGATTTCCTTGACAAAATTATGTCTGAACATGAAATTCGATGTAAAAACACGGTAATATGACATATACAAAAACGGTAACACCTCTAATCGTCATGTTTGTTCATGTTACCACAACCAACATTACTTAAAATGTTTAAAAACTTATCCTAGCACAAATAAAACACATTTACGGAAAAGCATAAAAGAAAATACAACTACCACAATGCACCACGAGAGCCGGAAGTGCATCACTGCACAGTTACGTGACACGTCAAGAGATACAGTACACAAATATCACGGGCTGCTTAATTTTTACCACGAGAATGTGACCTGACTAAACACTTTCTTCAAGATTTCGTCCCGAGTGTCTGCTTTACCTCGTAAGTTATTGTCCAGCTCTTTCTGTAATGTTTCATTGACGGTTAACGTTAGAGGATGAACTGTAACGTTAGCGGAAAAGTCCTCCGGTTGCTCTGACAGAACATCTTTGACTCTGTACTGTTAATTACGCAATGGCTACGTGTCAGAAATACATCTAGCCACCGCAATAATCATGCTTATGGACATAATTTTAAGCAGCCGATATTAGCGATTGTAATGTCAGTAGTTTGACAGCAACTTGTTTCTGATGCTTTATACTATCTGTTTATAATACAATGTAAACAATAATCAAACCGAAAAACCTGATTTAAACGCAGTGGGTAGCACGTTCGCCTCACAGCAAGAAGGTCGCTGGTTCGAGCCTCGGCTGGGTCAGTTGGCATTTCTATGTGGAGTTTGCATGTTCTCCCCGTGTTGGCGTGGGTTTCCTCCGGGTGCTCCGGTTTCCCCCACAGTCCAAAGACATGCGCTATAGGTGAATTGGGTAGGCTAAATTGTCCGTAGTGTATGTGTGTGAATGAGTGAGTATGGATGTTTCCCAGTGATGGGTTGCAGCTGGAAGGGCATCCGCTGCGTAAAACATATGCTGGATAAGTTGGCGGTTCATTCCGCTGTGGCGACCCCAGATTAATAAAGGGACTATGCCGAAAAGAAAATGAATGAATGAATAAATTGTTTATGATATTATATTAATGTTCAATTATTATTAACGGCAACTGTCTTTTTCCATTTCTTAATATTTTTATTATTATTATTATGACAATTTGTATAATAAAATAATTATTTGAATAATTAAATTTTAGTATATTATGTTTTATTTACTATATTTTTGTTAAAGAGTACATTTTCTGAACAGTTAGGTAATACTGTGATGATTGTCAATTCGTTTTTAAATTACATTCTAAAAAAAAATGCTGACCCAAAACTGGGTCAAATGTGGACAAACCCAACATAGGGTTTATTTTTTTAATTAAGTTTAAATTACACTTTTTAATCCAGTGAATGAGGTTTGTCCATATTTAACCCAACTTTAGGGTACAACTTTTCAGAGTAGGTTAAAAAGTGTTTTTTAAATCTAGATTCTCATTCCTAAAATTTCATATTCTTACTTTAGATTTTGTGGTACAACTCCATCGAGAATTTCTATGTAAAACTTTTACCTTTTTGTCCAGTATTACTTAACTGTTAAAGAAAAATCTTTTATTTTTTAGCAAAAGTATAGTATATAAAGAGTAATATAATAAAATATGAAATAATGAAACTAAAATATTCATTCATTCATTTTCTTTTCGGCTTAGTCCCTTTATTAATCTGGGGTCGCCACAGCGGAATGAAATGCCAACTGACCCAGCCGAGGCTTGAACCAGTGACCTGAATTGAATAAACTAAACTGGCCGTAGTGTATGACTGCGAATGAGTGTGTATGGATGTTTCCCAGTGATGGGTTGCAGCTGGAAGGGCATCCGCTGCATAAAACATATGCTCTTCAGTGTTTGGACTCTCAGCAGTGAAAATTAAAATTAAACCACACTGAACTGAACTGAACTTAAACTCTAAAAACTGAACTGACACCATTCCAATTCACTATAATCTTCTATGTGAAGCTGCTTTGACACAATCTACATGGTAAAAGCGCTATAGAAATAAAGATGAATTGAATTGAATTGAATATGCTGGATAAATTGGCGGTTCATTCCGCTGTGGTGACCCCAGATTAATAAAGGGACTAAGCCGAAAAGGAAATGAATGAATCTTGATGAATTTGATGTATATTACTCTTTATGTACTATATTGTTGCTAAAAAGTACATTTTCTGAGCAGTTAGGTAATGATGTTATACTGATTGTCAATTTGTTTTTAAATTACATTCTAAAAAAATACTGGGTTGTCCTAATTCAAGGTTGGGTCAAATATGGACAAACTCAACATAGGGTTAATTTTTTACCCTTTTCAACAACACACTATTTTTTTAGAGTACATGTTGATTTTTAATCTAAATCCTTTTTTCCCCTCCATATTTTACTTTGGAGTTTGTGGCACAACTCCACCTAGAACAGAGATGCCCAATCTAGGGCCCACGGGCCAAAGTTGGCCCACCAACCAATCAGAGAAGAGATGGACAAATGATGGGGAAGGTTGAGGCGAATCCCTCAAACAGAGATCGTCATTTCTAATTTTACATAACCTTTTGTTTGTTTGTTTAATTGCTGAGCTACAAAAAAACCTGAAATTTAAATGTTTCAATTAAATGTGTATTAATCAGACATTTTAAAGGGCAATGAAACACATTTCTTTAGATGTTGACAGATATATATGTGTGGCATGTTGTTAAAAACACTTTTAGGACACATATTTCACTATCGAGTGAAAAAGTATTCTTTTTGTGTATATATTAAAGCAAATTGAACTATTGTGTTATAAATGAGATTTATGTTTATGGTTTTATTATAAGAAGTACATTATAAAATGTAATATATATATATATAATTATTGATACAATTAAACATTTTTTTTCTACATATTTTTAAATTACCTTGGCAACTTTAATGTAATACAGTTTGGTATATTTAGCTTCGGCCCAATCAAGTTTGGTTTTTGGCCCTTCATAAGAAAAAGTTTGAGCACCCCTGATTTAGAATTTCTATGTAAAATTTTCTATTGGTTTTTACCTGTTTGACTGTTTGTTTGATTGACGCATTCATGTTAACATGGTTCAGATGAACTTGTTATTAATGTCAGTATGTGATGTATATTCCTGAATCTTGATGAATTTGCTGTATTCAAACAGTGCTTGTGCTGATGGCGTGTGCTGGTCCAGTCTGACGGGTTACAGAGAGAGAGAGCAGTCAGGATGAGTGGTGTGGCTCTGGCGCTGGAGGTGGTGGTGGTGTTTTTCCTGGCGCTCTTCCTGCTCCACCGATATGGAGATTTCCGCAAGCAGCATCGGATGGTCCTGTTCGCCACGCTCCTGGCCTGGTTCCTGTGCTTCCTCATTGTCTTCATCTTACCGCTGGATGTGAGCACGGTGAGTCCTGCTGGAGTGCAAACAAACTGTAGTTAAAAATCTGGTTTAAACTACATGAGGATTAATGGGGAAACACATTAAAGGGATAGTTCAACCAAAAATGAAAACTCATCATTTACTCATCCTCCACTTGCACCAAACCTGTTTGAGTTTCTGTTGAACACAAAAGAAGATACTCTGAAGAATGTTGGAAAAACCTGCCATTGACTTCCACAGTAGGAAATGAAAATACTGTGAATGTCAATGGATGTTGTTTTTACAACATTCTTCAGAGTATCTTCTTTTGTGTTCAATAGCAGAAAGACATTCATAAAAGTTCATAACCACTTGAGTATGAGTAAATGATGAGGACATTTTCATTTTTGGGTAAACTATATCTTTAAATATTGATTTAAATGTTAGTTAAATGCATTCATGAAAAGTTTAGGAAAATTAAAATTAAATGATATTGAAAATGATTATGCAATAACTCAGAGTTTCACAAAAAAGTTATGGACACTAATGAATTTCTACAGGTCCTAAAAGTGACTTAATTTATTCTTTCACAAATTAAGGCCATCAAATGACTCTAAATCAGAGCAGAAAGTAAAAAATTATCTATGTTTTATGGAATTAAATGTCCATAAAAACCAGTATTCCTTTTTTGTTACTAATACAAATATGTAAACATTAAATCTCAAGCTCTGTTTTCTGAGAAACTGAAAGAAAAAGCGTATGCTTAAATAAGAACAGTATTTGTGAATCAAGTATGAAAACTTGTTTTAATAATAAACTGTAGTTTTGACCTTTTTATTGATAAAACAAGACATTTTGCATCTCATATAAATAATTTATTAAGGATCTTTAATAATTAGCACTGAAAAACGACACTGAAATACTGAAGATCAACACAATTGTGCAGTGTGATCAGAGGTTAAAACTGTTTCCATATTTTAATTACTGAGAGCAGAGTAATTTAGGCTATAAACATGTTTTATGTAATGTATTAACTATTAATGGACATTGGTTGAAAGTTGTAATTTCAAACTTTGAAGAAATACTAATAAAATGCATTTAAATTTGAAGACATATTATGTACAGCTGAAGTCAGAATTATTAGCCCCCCTGTATATATTTTCCCTAATTCTGTTTAACGGAAAGAAGATTTTTTTCAACATTTATTCATTTTCTTTTCGGCTTAGTCCCTTTATTAATCAAGGGTCTCCACAGCGGAATGAACCTCCAACTTATCCAGCATATGTTTTACGCAGCGGATGCCCTTCCAGTTGTAACCCATCACTGGGAAACACCCATACACTCTCATTCACACACATACACTACGGACAATTTAGCTTACCCAATTCACCTATAGCGCATGTCTTTGGACTGTGGGGGAAACCGTAGCACCCGGAGGAAACCCACGCCAACATGGGGAGAACATGCAAACTCCACACAGAAATGCCAACTGACCCAGCCGAGGCTCGAACCAGCGACCTTCTTGCTGTGACAGCGCTACCCACCGCGCCGCCCCTTTTTTCAACACATTTCTTAACATATTAGTTTTACTAACTAATTTCATATATTTATTGCCATGATTGACAGTACATAATATTTTACTAGATATTTTTCAACATACTAGTATTCAGATTAACGTGCAATTTAAAGGCTTAACTAGGTTAAAACTTATAAAGACTTAAAAATAAAACAAATAAGACAGAAGAAAAAATATTATAGGAAATGCTGTGAAAAATTCCTTGCTCTGTTAAACATCATTTGTGAAATATTTGAAAAAGAAAACAAAAATTCACAGGAGGGCGAATAATTTTGACTTCAACTGTTCATACTGGCATTTCATTCTATTTACTCCTTGAATTTTCTTGGTCCTAAATGAACCTGCATAAAAACCCTGTGCAACTTTAGACAGAATTAACTAAGGATGATGTTTGCATTTATAATTAAGACATGTGACACGAGCTCTCATCTACAGCCATTTTCAGTTGTATTTAATTAGTGTATGCATCAACAGATGGCAAGCTTGCAATTCAAAACATTTCCTGAGGTGCTCTTTAAACACAAAGATGAAATACCAGTCTGTTGTGTTTTACACTCACCCCTGCTGATGCTTTGTTTCTTTTTGCATCTGCAGACCATATATAACCAGTGTAAGATTGATAATCAAGTCCACCTCGTGCCCAGCAACACTAATGATAACTCCTCCAACACTTCGGTATTTCCGACACAAAGGTAAAGAGGTTTGCTTTGCTCTATTGGAATAGCTCTAGGATGAAGTAAAGCTGTGGGATTAGTTTAAACACTGTTGTGCAAATAGTGCGAAGGCTTTTATGTTCGGTTAATATTGTTATACATTAACTTCATCAATGTCACCTCACCTTCTCCTGATTAAAGGGTCCCAAAGACTTGTTATAAGCCCTGGAGTTATATCCCAGATGGAATCCTGCCTGTGTTTTGGAGGGTGGTGTACTGGACCTCACAGTTCCTGACATGGTACGAGAGAGAAAAATGATATTATTCCTCCATTTCTTTTATGATTGTTTCCACTTCTGAAGTTGTGCCAAAAAACACTCTTTTAAAGCACTGAAAGAGTATTCAACTTGATATATATACAAAGCATAAATGAGTACACCCCTCACAGATCTCTTTTTATTTTTTATAGGATGCTTTACAATAACATAGTTGTGCATATACATTAGATTAATCAGCACCAAACGCCAAAACTGGAACTAAGCTAACAACAAAAAACTGTTGGAGAAAAATTCTTAAATAAACTTTTAATAAACAGGAAAAATACAAAAAATCAAGAGAAGCATAAAAAATATAAAATTAAGTGATTTTTTTAATTTTATTTAAATTATTATCTTTTTATTTCTAAAGATGTTTGGTGACCAAACTCTTATTTTAATGGATATAACTGCTTAATAAAGCTGTTTTGTTTAAATGCACCAAACATTATTGGCGATATTCACAGAGAAATGGATAAAAATATTCATATTCAAAAGGGGTGTACTCATTTATAATAAGCACTGTACATTTAAATATATTGCAGTAAATTATTACCAAAAACCCCACAAAATGTCACAAAATTATGTTATTAATCTGTTTCTTCACAAAAAAAAACCAGATGGACATACTGTGAACTTTGATGTTGTTGAATGATGGTATATTCAGTATATAAATATAGGCTACTAAAGCCACAATTCAATATTTTGTACTTATTAAAATAAATTGTTTAAAATGAATTGTTATTAAATAGTTAAGCTGCTGTTGAGAATTCACAAAAAAAGCCCTGTCCCTTAAAGCATTACAAAGGATGCAATTGTGTGTTCAACTTAATACATAGAATATATGTGTATATTGAAATATTTTCAAATACATTTAATGCAAATAATTAGCATCTTTACCTATAGATATCACGTCACAGTTCTTGACAAGGTGTTAAAACAAAATAATGTTTTCCAGCCTTAGGGTTCTGAAAATTAAACAGAATTATTTAAAGACAGACGTACCATGAACTCTGTTGTTGTTGAATGATGGTATATTATAGGCATGGGACGATAACCGGTTTTAAGGTATACCACGGTTTTGAAAAGTCAAGGTTTTAAAACCTTTAAAATTTTCTGTTATATCGTTCCTAAGGTATTTGTAAGTTTGTTTGTTTTTTACGTGTGTTTTTTTACAACTATTTTATTGAGGGGGTTTTTAGGGCAACAGTAGAAAAGGACCCTCCACATCACAAGCTACTGGTCAGTCTATGATTCAGGAAACATCTGAAAAACAAATCTCTTATACACCAACATCCAGCCTGCTGTAGAGCTGAACAGTGCAGTGGCTTTACGTTATATCTAAAGAAAAGAAAGATATCCAAACATGCCTTTTCAAGTAATTAAGACAGCAGAAGTCAATGACTTATTTAAATGATTTAGCTTGACATTTATTGTTTCAAAATATTTTAAATGTTAAAAAAATATATACCATGTTCAATGGGGAAAAGGTTGTTGTTTTTTTAGCCAGACATTTAAAATTTTTAGAGCAGTAATTACAATACCGTGATATTGTGAAACCGTAATATTTCTACCCAAGGTTATCATACCGTCAGAATCTTATACCGGCCCATGCCTAGTATATTATGTATATATCCACACTGAAGCCACAATTAAATATTTTTTACTAATTAAAAAATTTTTTGTTAAGATGTTTACCATAGAAGTTGCTTTTATTAGTGCCCCAAAAAAGCGAAATTCCTTAAAATTCCCTGCAAATCATGCACACACACAGTACAACAGTTTTTTGTGAATTGTGGGGACATTGCATATGTTTCCATTGTTTTTAATGACCTTTTTCTGCGATGCAGAATTGCTCTTTAGAACTTACAATTCAGCTGCCTATTGGAGAAATGACTAGGAATAATAAACGACAGAAAACGGTCAAAGTACTTGCTCTAAAAACAAGTGTGTTCATGTCTATACATAAAAAGTAGAATAACACAGTAAGAAAATATCAGTTTGCAACATCAAGCAGCAGAACGAGCTGTTTTTAATGTTAAGAAATCAATGGAAGTGAATGAGATTGGAAGTCTCGAGCCAAAAAGATTTCAATGGCTGCGCCCGCTCCTACATGAAGAATAAGGTCAATACTGTACATATCAATACTGTGTGCAGTTTTACTTTCTGAAAAAAAAAAAAAAAACCTCCTTTTGAGAAATGAGGATATCAGCAATGTCCTCATAATTCACCACCTTCCTGCAATGCCTGTGTCATGCCCATGTCATTATACCGATTTGTGTCCTGGTATGTCACAAAAACACATGCACACACGCACACACACACACACATTTAAATATTTTACAATAAAGTTACTGCAAATACAATGTGCATTTCTATCTAAAGTCATAGAAATCATTCCAAAAGTGCTTCTTGGAATGAGTAGCGCATACCTGTATGAAATATTACTATTGAATATTGCCAAGTTCTTTAAAATGATTAATATTGCCACTAATTTGTAAGCTTTTTTTTTTTTTTGATTAGATTTCTTTTGAGTAAATGAATGGGAATGAAACAACTTCCAGAAATATATTTGGTTGCACTCCAGAGACAGTTCCGTTAATAACAATAAATTATTTGAGTTTTATTGCACATTTTGTACACCTTCAGTAACACAAATGTTGCACTTATCAAATTCAATTCAAGTTTATTTGTATATCGCTTTTTCACGATAATTATTGTTTCAAAGCAGCTTTACAAAGGCGCACATTACTGCATTACAATCAAATCTGGAAAAGTTAACAGGGTGTCCGCGGGGTCTTAAAAAGTAATAAAAGTTGATAAATCAATTATGAGAAAATTAAGGCCCTTAAAAGGTATTAAAAAGTCTTAATCAAGTTTTTACGAGGTCTTAAATTTTGTTCAAGCGTTGTCCAAAGTGTTTGACTCCAAAAAGCATAAATATATTTATTTTCCTCCTAATATTAACAATGGCGTGCTCTATCCACGCGATTGGTTCGGGCCGGGGCACGTCCAGCCACGCTCCTCTGTCTGGGTGATGTCACGTAATTTGCAACAAACGCGGGAAGGTGATGTGACGCTCTCCACATGTAGCGAAACCATAGAGCGAAACAGAGGTAAGTTTGCGTACCTCTGGTTGGAGAAAGATGAGTTTAAACAGTGGCTGTCGCTGAAAACAAGCGCCTAATTTATTCTTTCAAGCTTTGTTCTTCCGAGCTTATCTGAGTTCTGTTGCATGGTTGTGCTCCATTGATTTATTTAACTGTTTAACAACTGTTTATTAAGTTAAAGGTTTATTACTGATTAGAACTTGAAGTGGCGATGAGGTCTTAAAATATTTTGACAAGGTCTTTAAAAAGTCTTAAAAAGGTATTGAAGTTACCTTTAGGATTCCTGCATAGGCGGTTCATTCTGCTGTGGCGACCCCAGATTAATAAAGGGACTAAGCCGAAAAGAATATGAATTAATGAATGAATGATTCCTGCATATACCCTGGTTAAGGTTATTACTTACCATATACCATAACTTTAACTAATTAACTAGTAACTAATAGATTTCAACATTTTAAGTTATTATATATAAACATAGTTAACCTGCAGTTATATAGTGTATAGGTGATGTCTATGTGTACATGCTCAATGAACTGTATTTGTATATGTGTATGTGTAAAAAAAAAAAATGGTCACAAACATCTTGTTTGTATGTGTGCAGGCTTCTGATTCCCTTCATGCAGTCGTACGCACGTTCAGGCGGTTTCTCCATCTCAGGAAAGATAAAGACAGCTCTGATAGAAAACGCCATTTATTATGGCACATACCTGCTTATCTTCTGCTCTCTGCTCATCTACGTGGCTGTCAGTCCACAGTGGCATCTCACCTGGTCTGAGTCCCGCCTTCTTCCTTTTCCTACAACCAATCACAGCACTCCTTTTTATTTGTAGACCAATGCACATCTAACATTACGTTACCTTAAATGTGCTTTTTTTTAAAGGTATGGCCTGCGTACGATCGGCATCACTGCTGCTAACACCTGGGGTTTGTTCCTGCTGGTGCTGTTGTTGGGGTACGGCCTGGTTGAAATCCCACGCTCCTGCTGGAGGGCATCGTGCCACGGGCATCTGCTTGCAAAGACATACTTTAAAGCAGCAAAACTGATGACAGAAAAAGCAGATGCTGAGGAAAACCTGGAAGATGTCATGGAGGTGATTCCTTTTATATATATATATATATATATATATATATATATATATATAGAATTATTAATATTAGAATTTTTCACAGTATTTCCAATAATATTTTTTCTTCTGGAGAAAGTCTTATTTTGACTAGAATAAAAGCAGGTTACATTTTTTTAAAAACCATTTTAAGGTCAATATTATTAGCCCCCTTAAGCAATATATAATATACAGGAGGGCTAATAGTTCTGACTTCAACTGTATACTTTATTTGTATTATTTTTTGTTTCAATTTTATTAGTAACACATTACAGGTTATACATTACCAAAAAAATAAATAAAATCGCATTTACGTCACACTGGAAAAGTAATGTGATTGGCTGTTGAACTCTTCAAAGTGTAGATGCTGACAAATGTTTCGAATATACTGTGAAACGTGCAGAAACAGTAAAGTGTGCAGCCGTGTAGGTGTGGCAAACTTTATAGATAGCATGTGTAAATATCATCCCAGGTGAACGTGGTGAAGATGTGCAGTAAGGAGACATCTGATAACCAAGATGAGCCAGTAATTGCAAGAAAAGCCTGATTTCGGCAAGATTTTGAGTTGCTTTTTGGCCCGCACTATTATAGCGGTAAAATATGGCTGAGCAGGACTCTGACAGCAAGTAGGCTTATAGTCTTTGTCTTTCATGCGTTATGTAATGAAATAACTTGCCATGAATCGGTGTTCTATGTGCTGACAACGTATGCATTACTATTGCACAAAAAATATTTTTTATTGTTACATTCTTAGTAGAACGTGGTGATCAATGTGTTGACTGCATTTATTTTGCACTAAAAGTAGCCTATGCTAATGTTGCATTGTTTACTAAATGAACAGTGTAGACAATGTATTTTTTTGCACTAAAATTAGTCATTGGTAATGTTGCATTGTTTTTTGCAGCATGTTTTGAGCTGTCAAGCAACATGTGTTTATATTCTTCCTGCAAATAAACCGCAAATTGTGGCATGTTGCAAAACATTTGCATTTTTTGTTTTATTGATCACATCACCAGCGACTAGTCGACTTGACTTAAATAACGTAAAAACATTGAAAGTCGTTCAGCCACTAATATATTTATACATTTATATTTATATGCATACATACATACAATCAAGCCCGAAATTATTCATACCCTTGGCTAATACTTTTATTCAACCAGCAAGTTTTGTTTTGACTGGAAATGACACAGGCTTCTCTCAAAAGATAATAAGACAATGTACAAGAGGCGTCATTGTGGGGAAAAAAAAATTCTCACCTTTTATTTACATTTGGACAAAAACTTTAGATCAGAATTTGCCTGGGGTATGAATAATTTCGCCCTTGACTGTATATCAATGATGATACTATCCATATTCTTGTAAATTAATGTCATTTCTTTAACCCTTTAAATGTCGCCCGTCCTGTATTCGGGATGTTTTTCAGTACATTTTCCAAACAAAACAAAGCCTAAACTTATCTGGACACACTATGGATAATATGCATATATCACCTATAATTCTCAAATGTGAATTCCAAATTTGTGGTAATAGTTATGGTGTTAATCAACGTTCATGCTTTACCCAATCAAAACATATTAAAAGCATACTTAAGTGTCCATTTTTATGTTTACAGGATGTCAAAACGGTTAATGAAACAATCAAATACAATCATCCTCTACGGAAATGCATTGACACTATTCTGAGGAAGGTAAGTTTCATGTGATCTCGATCTACATCTGTATTTTACTGACTCTGCATGTGTAAATATATGGAAAATCAACACCCTCATGTCTTTCTCAGTGTCCTGTAGAATACCAGGAAAAGTTGGGCAGAAACATGGACGATTACGAAGACTTTGATGACAAAGGAAACCCTTATCCTAGTAAAAAGAGTTTGGTCAAACTACATAAGCAGGTAATAAAACTGCAGCAACTGCATAGAATATGAATATAAAGCAAATTTAATTGATTGAAATAGATTTTAGTTTTAAATAAAAAAAATAATGAATTACATAAATATTATTGTATATGCAGTTATATAAATACAATTTTTACAGCTTTACAGCTTTACAAAATTATACTTATCTGAGCAAGGCGGCATTTTTGCAAAATTTGATAATCTCATATCATGAAGATTTTTGTATTCTGATAATGATATTTATCATGATATAGTAACTTTTAATTCATAGCTTTGATATAGTATTTTTGTTATTGAACTTTGATAAAGCTTTGAAAATAGTACTTATTAAAACTGCAGCAACTGCGTAGAATATGAATGTAAAGCAAATTCATGGGCCTAGGCATTTATGAATAGCATTAGTTTTATTTTGTTAAATGAGATATAATTTATTTAAATTAAATTTTGATAAAAAAATGAATTATATAAATATAATTGTAAATTCAGTTATATAAATGTAATTTATACAGCATGAATTTAGTTTTTTATGTTATTAATATCTGATGATTCATTCTATCTGATGATTTTTCTTTTCTTTTTTTTATAATTTTGATATAATAATTTTGAGAATTCAATGATATATATATCATGATATTGTAACTTTTTATTTCTAGTTTGGATATAATTTCTTTTGATATTATACAGTGATGTAGCTTTGATAAACTACGTTTTATAAGTATATTTTAAAGTATATACTCAAAAATATACTCATTCAAAATTGATTGATTATTTTTCCCACTTTATTTAGAACTTCAGGGCAAATATTTAATTAAGAAGGTAGAAATATCAAATAAGTATACTGAAAAATATAACACTTTTCAAAAACTAATGATTACAGACTCAACATAAAATATAGCTAAATAAAATACAAAATTTAAACATCTGTAAAACAAGAATGTGGTTGTCTAAATAGTAAATACTAAAAATAATTACTGTAAACAATGTATTTTGCGACACAACAAAATAAACGACAGAGTACATAAAATCAAGCGATAGACTTTAAAAAAAATTTATTTTGATATATATGTTCTTGATTTGTTCTTGATTTAACAAATCTTGATACAAGGTTGTTATGGAACTTAGGAGCTCAGTTTTCAGTTGTTGTTGATGTATTTTGGTATTATCCATTTCTTGAGCCATTCTACGCTGAGTTGGTAACACTAGCCATTTCATGCATGGGCAGATCTACATTAGGGTAGTCAAAAAGATCAGGGCACAAACCCATTTGGTCTGAATTAATAAAATAAAAATTGAAATAGCCAGGTTGTGGTTTCTTCTGATGAGCTAAAGACCTGTCTTTCGCATGAGATATTAAACTGAGGTCTTCACTCTCTGTGGTCATTAATGGCACTTCTCGTAAAGAGTAACGGTGTAACCCCCGGTGTCCTGGCCAAAATTCCATCCAATGGCCCTTACCCATCATGGCCTCCCAATCATCCCCATCCACTGAATTGGCTCTATCACTATCTCTCCTCCACCAATAGCTGGTGTGTGGTGAGCGCACTGGCGCCGTTGTCCTGTGGCTGCCGTCGCATCATTCAAGTGGATGCTGCACACTGGTGGTGGTGTGGAGAGACCCACTCTCATGATTGTGAAGTGCTTTGGGTGTATGGCCATACGCGATAAATGCGCTATATAAATACACATTACTTACTTACTTAGATAACCCCACAAAGCAAAACTGGAATTCAAACGCTTATATAAACTATTGTCTGATTATCTTCAAAGCTCAATTCAATTAAATAAATCCCATCTGGGGTGCCAATTTTTATGAAACTGACTGCCTGGTTAGGGGCCAACTTATAAATCATTTATAAGTATAAAAAAAAAAGTCAAATATATAAAGTCAGTTCTACATAGGATTCTCCTGGATATAAGACTAGTGAACCCTTCTGATGAGCTAAAGACAACAATAAATTAAACACAAACTTAACCAGCTTAAATTGCAAATGAGTATTATACAATCTGCCCTCCTTACAATGAATAATTCAATCTTATTTTACAGCAACACAAAAAAAACAATATTCAGGACAAAATAAATTGTCATATTTCCCAACCCTATGTCTGAGACTTCTGTATTGTACTGTGTCCTGTCAGGTAATCTATGCTGTTCAGAGGCACAACCGCACAAAAGTTCAATGGCAGATTCTATTGGACGAGGCCTTTCACTTAGAGGATGTGGCCAAAAATGAAACAAGCCCCGCCCACCAGTTTGTCCACAGCTTCCCCTCCACAGAAGCGCCTGGATGGATCAGCAAGTACCTGTACACACCCACCATGGGTGAGAAAAGCGCTGAATACAATACCTTTCTGCTCTCACTACAATAAAAGCTTTATGAGAGAACACAAATCAGCTCTTTTAAAGCATGAAGGCCCGTTCACGGTCTGCTCAAACGCTTTTAAACAATGAATTGCTGTCGACCTATTAACAGACTAAAGTTGTGTATTTTAAACAATCTATGAGTGGTTGAATTGAATGAGTTGTTAAGATGTAAAGATTTTTCACAAGAGATACACAAGGATGCATTTGATTATTGGGGCATTAGAGGTTATGTTTAAAAAAACATTAAAATTTAGTTTTATTTAATTAAGATTTAAAATAATTCATAAAAAATGTAATGTGCATAAATAATTTAATAAAGCTGTGATTAAATATGAAAATATGATTATTAGAAATAAATCATATTTTATTAGGACGAACGCACATTAGTTAGATTTAATTGAATTAAAAATATAATAATAATAAGACCGTAATGTATAGAAAATAAATATAATGTAAAAATGTTTGGGGGGGGGGTTCAATATAAATTGAAATATACATATATTTAGGATGGGGTGAGAATGATTATAGTTGGGGGAAATAGCATGAGGGGAAATTGGGCGATTATACAAATGGATAGTTTATTCATTAACTTTGTGAAGGCCTTGAATTGTATGTCTGTTGCTTTAAAACAATTACATTTAGTTATAATATTAATGTTAATAATAGTATTATTAATGTTGGTCTGCTGAATGTTAAATGCACCAAAACAACATTGTTTTAATGAAAGTGATTTGATGACGCAGCTATAAACTAGCTAAATGCTCGTCTTTCTAAACTCTGCTAATTGAAAACATAAGTATATCTTCAGTACATGACAAAACATATTGGATTTATTTTTCTGAATTTAAACAAACAAATTAAATGTAGTAATGTTCAACTTAATTTCTTTGTTTAAATTCAGCCCAAATAATTGTTTGCAACCACTTACCTTAACAAAATGAGATCCAATTAATCATTTTTTTCAGTGTGGTTTTTATAAAAAAGAAAATACATTTTATGACTTCTACTAACATTTATTTGGTGCCTGCAACTGTTTGCTCATCTTTTCTTTAATTCATGTTTAACCTGGATGATTTTAGCAGCTTTCTTTACAAAACCAGACTGTTGCACAAAATGCTTAGCAACACTCCTTTGCCTTTATCAGAACACTGACAGAAAAATCAATAGTTTTATCTATAAATATTAAGCCACTATCAAGTTCAATTCAATTCAATTCATGTTTATTTATATAGCGTTTTCACAATATAGATTGTGTCAAAGCAGCTTAACATAGTTCTAGTAGAGTCTAGATTTCAGAGGCCTTTCACTTAGTATGTATGTTTGGATTAGTTGGTACATTAAAAAAAACACACAGATGACTAATATCACCCACCTGTGACCTTACAGTTTGCCATAGTTTGTTTTTATCATTGAACAGCTGCGCAAATAATGTTGTCATTCAAAGCATATTTAGGGTTAGGGCTGCACGATACTGGAAAAATATGTGATGTTGTTGAGTATTGCGATAAAGATATTTCTGATAATATCACATTTCCCTAGAAAAATGTTTTTTTTTATTAGCTATGTTTTGCTATTTCAGGGACAGAAAAATATGGTCTGCGCCCCGGCGCATGGTCTAACAGGGTTGTGCTTATTCTCTTAATGAGTTCTGGGTGTGTTTTGAGCATAACGTGCATTAAACCAATCAGAGTCTCATCTCCCATTCCCTTTAAGAGTCAATTGTGTCGCACCATGGTGCATTTGCTATTTACATGGCGGACTTTGTAAGTGGAAAAACTGAACGCTTCACTAGTGAGAAAACATTTAAACAGACCATCTGCAGCGCGAGGATAAAGAACGAGCCTCCTCCATTCAGCCTCTTTACTTTACTGCTTTACTTTCATGGAGTAAGGAAACAGTGTTGTACACACTCCACTGAAGACATCCATTAGCCTACATATTTAATTTCATTTGTTAAGCACAAAGATTTGTTTCAAAACTATTTCTAAATTCAGTACTAATTTCCAGCAAACGAATAAATGAACAATAATAATGAAGTGTGGAGTTATATCCAAACACACGTCCTATTCTTATGCCCCATATGGTGATGCAGACGTCTCCAAAACCCGACAGGTGGACAAATCTAAACTTGTTTTTATTAAAACAAAAATAAATATGGACATAATAAATAATACTACTACCACTACTGCTAATAATAACAACATTATACAATTGCAAATTGTCATGAATAAACTGAAAAAACAATGCGCCTTAACACACCTCCTTTTTAGACCAGCACGCCCATAAGTAAACAAAGTAGCACAAATGGATTTGCTATTTAAACAACATGGCGCAAAACGTGAAAATTACAGCTGCACTAGTCTGAAAATAGCAACAAATCGCGCCATACACGTCTTGCGCCTTATTGCTCTAAGTGTATGATAGGGCCCTTTGTCTTTAAAGCACTGTGAAAGAGTGAAAACCTCAACAGATATTCTGACTCTGATTAGCTGTTGTCATTTTCCTCTCTCGTCTCGACTCTGCCCACTAGTGTTTCTTTTCAGCTCTGGGTTCACCTTCTAGCCAATAGCAGAACAGCAACTACTGGGGAGGCGGGGATAAAAATAGGATTTAGATAAACAACCAATGTATAAAAT
>CAIGQV010016645.1:26037351-26060266 GCA_903798115.1 Danio jaintianensis | reverse complement strand
CTGCATATAGCCATTCAGAGCTGAAGCAGGGGTCTAGAATAAACCTTTTGACTTTTTGGGGGGCCATAATACTGTATTTTGTATTATTTTTTAAAAACTTATTAATTGATAGTTTTCACATGACGTCACTCCATTAGTGGGATGCCCCCCTGGTGGGCAAAACATTACTGTCCCCTGCTGACCACCAAGACACGGACTGACTAATTTCTCTCTTTTTTTTTTTTTCAAAAAAACCCAGATAATTGTTGTGCAATAAGATATAGCATTTCTAACCAACTAGAGACACGCCTGTGCTGTTTCTACAGAAATCCTTCATAGAAAGAACAGCCAGAAAGGAGAAATGTATGGATTTGTGCTGAATAGTAGCATCATTGACCCATAACAATCTATGGTACTTATAACTGTCAGTACATTTGTGTGCTTTTTATATAGTTTCTATTCTAATTTGGAGGTTAGGTGCAATTAAAGTATAAATTGAAATGCTAAGTCAAAGTATAAATAGCAGAAGTGAACAAATAGCTTTTTCCTAATAGCAAATATTAGTCTAAGCAACAAAAAAATACACTAAATATAAAAGCAGACACTTAGGGTGTACTCACACTAGCCACGGTTAATTGTCCCCCATCCCCTCTCCCCCTCGGCCTGCACTCACATTGTATTTTTACCTTCTGAGCCCAAGCACGATTACGTCATAGATGATGCGACTGTTCAGTTTAACAGGAAGAGAATCGCTTTTTTTTTTTTTTTTCGCACTTAGGTGTGCTTTGCACTCACACTGCAAGTGTACCACACCTGAGCTCAACCAGACCGCACTCTGGCACACCTCTTTCAACCGGGACAGGGCGACCCAACCGATCTGCGCTCAGGCGCGGTACGGAGCACTCACACTTGTCAAACGAGCCGGTTCGGATAGCCTAGTGTGAGTACATCCTTATGAGCTATAATGCCATCACTAATGACTAATATTTAATAGATGTAAATATCAACTAATTGTAGCTCAGACAGGGACATGAAAGTTTTACATGATTGAAAAACAGCTGCGGGTTCAGTATATATGGATCGCAAAAATGTCCACAATTTACAGTTTGCGATCATATCCAAATATTTGTAGCTTGAAACAGATGGAAACATGACCATTTTTTGTTCTGCGTTTCTATGGAAATCCCAATGTAGCTGTCATTATGGCCCATTGTTTTTTTGCCTGCCAGGTCTCTGCACGGGTTATGTGACTGAAAACTATCAATTGTATTATTTTGCTATTTTTTTCATGCAAATTGTAACAATGTAGCAAAATGGTTATAGATGATACAAAAAAAAATATTTTTAGGACATGAACTTTTGCTGCTTAATTGTTTAATAAAGTCTATTAAAAAAGTAGATACCATGCACATTTGGTGAATGCCATTATTAATAATTAATAAGTGCCTGTTCACTGTTATTTGCTATTTATTTACACAATAAATGTGCAGTTTAAATAATCACATTTTGCAACCCAAGTGAGTGAAAATGAATACGAAGATAAAATATATCAAATGAAGGCCTGTAAGATTAATCAGACTGCATAAAATTAATTTATATTATATTCCACCACATAAAAGTTAATTCCTCTGCTAGATTTATTAGGTATAGGTCTGATAACATTTGCTTAAATTTTTCATAATGTCTTTGAGCTTTTTATTTCCTTTCTTGAAAATGACCATTGGTCAGAATAACAAATGTTTTCATTTACTGTGTTTAATAATCAGGGTTATTCCACTAATTATTGATTTCTTCACTCTCCTGAATTTAAAATATTATCATTGAGTTGTCAGAACACATGTCTCCCTTTTAGTTATTTTATGCAAAGTAATGCTCTAAATCAGTGTTTCTCAACCACGTTCCTGGACGACCACAAGCTCTGCACGTTTCCATGGCTGCGTCTGAAATCACATACTCATACATGCAAGCCAAGTAGTGTCCGAATTCATAGAATTAAAAAAATAATAATAGTATGCGAGAAGTACCCGGATGACGTACTACTTCCGGCGACATTCTGAATTGCGCATCCGATGCACGCTATCCCATCATGCACCATGAGAGAATTCATGAATGGGAGTGAAGTGACGCAACTGACGGGTAGGTCACGTGATCATGACAAATTGGCAGATGAAGTTTGTCCGAGTTCTATTCATGCTACTCACATTCATACTGTATAGAACGCACTTTTCTAACGGTCGAGTAGTACATTTAAATTCAAATGCAGTACCTACTGAGTAGTAGGCGATTTTGAACGCAGCCCAAGTCTCCTTAACCAAACACACCTGATTCAGATCATCAGCTCATTAGCAGAGAATGAAAGACCTGTAATGGGTGTGACAAACAATAGGAGACATCCAAAACATGCAGTGTTGGTGGTCCTCCAGGAACGTGGTTGAGAAACCCTGCTCTAAAAGAAAACATATTTATTTTAAAATTGTGTCCAGTAGTTAAAAAAATAATTAAAAGTTCACAAAGTTCACACATGGTGCATTGAAAATACACTGACTTGGTTTTATCTATCATGATTGAGTGATTCAAAAATGGTTGGAAGGGTTGCAAAACTAAAACCTGCATATGATTATTTTGTCTTTGTCCACCAGATGGCGTGTTTTGTCACCATATTCTTCTTGTGTTACTGCGTGTACTCTACTGTCTTTCGGATCCGAGTCTTCAACTATTATTACCTGGCTCCACATCACCAGACGGACGCCTACAGTCTGCAGTTCAGCGGCATGTAAGAGACGCCAACTGACTGTCACAAAAAATACTATTGATCAGTTTGTGTGCTAGTATTCAGCATATCATTGCGTTTGATGTGCAGGTTGTTCTGTCGTTTGACTCCTCCACTGTGTCTGAACTTTCTGGGTGTGATTCACATGGACTCCACCATCTCTCATCAGCAGAGACAGCCCACAGTGTACACTTCAGTGAGTCACACATACATATCACATATCTGTAAATATAACAAATATGCTAGATTTTAATTCTGATCACTAAGGCTGGATGATATTACTGCATATAGAAATCTGATATATGTAAATGTATGCAAATTACTTAATCAATTTGTGATGTTTAACTTAATTTAGTATTTAACTTATTTTAGTTTAGTAGTAGATTTTTTTTTTTTTAAAGAAAATTCCTTGGCAACTAGATGTTTGTTTGTTTGTTTATTTATTTATTTATTATTACTTTATTTTAAGTAACAAAAATTACTCTAGTTTAATAGTTTTAGTTTTCATTATTTGTAATTCGCTCGCTCTCTCTCTCTCTCTCACAGATTATGGGATCCATGCAGGTCCTGTCATTCATCGCTAATGGATTTTATATTTATTATCCTATGCTCATTGTTTTTCTCTGCATTGCAACTTATTTCAGGTGGGATGTAACTCAAATATTTATATGTTTTATAAATATTTATATATTTTGCTTTCAAATATCACAGAGGCAACTTGTTTATATTTGTTGTACATCTATTAGCTAATGGTTTCTCGTTTTTTTGTTGTTGTTTTTGTAGTCTGGGCACACGCTGTCTGAATCTGCTGGGTTTTCAGCAGTTTATGGGTGAGAATGATCTGACCTCTGACCTGGTGGACGAGGGGAAAGAACTCATCCGGAGAGGTGCTAACACTGCTAAAGACCCTTTACTCAAAGACTTTATTTTAAAGCCCAAGTATAATCAAATCGGAAAAAGAAAATTTAAATAAGAGTTATTGAATTGCACTTACATTTTAAATGAATGCAAGTATCTCATTTTAATGTATTCCTTATTAATAATTAATGTATTTAAGCAAGTTCATCTGCAAAAAATTTATTTTGTCAGTATTCAAGCAAACATACTTCACGTCCATTTCTTGCTAAATAATTGCATGCTTTGAAGTGCTGTTATATTTTGTCATCAGAATAATGTAATAGCATAGCATAGTTCATCTTAAGGGCTGCGTTGAGCCTTTGATGTAAATGAAAGGTTACTAGACTTTTAAAAACCTGCTTAAGTCATGTTATGCATATTTCAAAAACAAATACAGGACAGCAAACTGCACTTGTCAAGCCATATCATTGTCTTTAAAATGCTGTAAAATTGGCTCTTGCTTTTAGAAAGAAGAAAGCGTCAGAGAACAGAGGATGGCGAAAGCAGACGGAGAGTGAGTTTATTTCTGGCTAAACTGCCTCTAAATCAGTGATGAGAATAGATCTGCCGGTAAACACCGATACCTCTCTAACCCCGTTCGTTATGTCTCTTTCAGGAATGGAGGGAACGCTATGGTGAACAGAGGGAAAGATATAGCACGAGAAACAGAAATGCGTACTCTGAGCTGAAGGAGACAGATGGATCCAGCACAGACCCGAGCAGAGGTGATTCACACCGCACAAAAAACACTGAATTGAAAAACACTAATGCAAAATGCATTGAGGAATAAAAGAGTTAAATAAGGGGTGTCAAACTCTTATCAAGGCCTGTGATAGCATACCTCAAATGCAAATTTAAGTATTTGTGCAAGTAGATTACGTGCAAAGTCAATGCAAACTGGGCAGTGGGATTGATGTGGAATGTGTGACGTGTTTGCTGCGAACATGCAAAATTTGTTTCATTGTATCTTTCGCGCAAGTTCAAGACTTAAACAGAAAATTCGCTTCGTTTCAAGATGGACACCAATAATAATTGTTTTCTAAGGCATATTTTAAATATCCTAAAGATGGCCTAATTTTGGTTTAATCTCAATCCTGTCTGTGAAACCAGGCCATAGATGGATAGATATAGATAAACATAGCATCATTTTGTGTGAATTTAAGTATTTGTGCAAGTAGATTACATGCAAAGTAATGCAAACTGGGCGGTGTATGATGCGGAATGTGCGATGTGTTTGCTGCGAATACACAGAATTCGTTTCAATCGTGTCTTTCGCACAAGTTCAAGATATTCAACTCGAGATAAAAATTTGCAAAAAATATCCCATGAGTAAACTAGAGCAAGTGACTTGGTGCTTTGCATTTGGTGTGAACCCAGCATTATAATAAAAATCCATGCTGGTCTTAAAATCTTGTTCTTAAAATACATCAGTGCCTTTTTATCTTGTTGATTTGTCTCAAGATGGACACCAATATTAATTGTTTTCTAAGGCATATTTTAAAAGATTACTTAAATATCACAAAGATGGCCTAATTCTGGTTTAATCTGAACTCTGTGTGTGAAACCAGGCCATAATAAACATAGCATAATTTTGTGCGAATTTAAGTATTTGTGCAAGTAGATTACATGCAAAGTCAATGAAAACAGGGGGGTGAATGATGCTGATTGTGTGATGTGTTTGCTTCGAACACACAAAATTAGTTTCAATCACGTCTTTTGCTCAAGTTCAAGATATTCAACTCGAGCTGAAAATTCGCGAAAAACATCCCATGAGAAACTAGAGCAAGTTACTTGGTGCTTCGCATTTGGAGTGAACCCAGCATTATAATACAAATTCATGCTGCTTTAAATCGTATGTTGATTATAAACTACATCTCCCATAATGCATGTCAGTTTTAAGACCCAGCTCAAAATCATCAGTTGTTCCAAAGTTCTGCTTCTCTCAAATGTGATTTATTTTGTGTGTGATGTTATTTACTTTAATGGGAGTAATGTGGGTTTCTTTACCTAATAAAAGGGTTAAGATTAAAATAACCCAAAGAAGTAACATCTATTTAACGTATTTATTTGATAGTTTAATATGTTGTAATGAAATAAAGAGACAATTATTTAACATTATTTTAATTAGTAACATTTATTAAATGAGTTTGACACCCCTGAGTTAAATGGTCAGATATGATGATGAGCATTGTGTATATATATATATATATATATATATGTGTGTGTGTGTGTAGCTCCATCTAGAAGAGATCGAAACGACAAGGCTGAATTGCTACAAGACGTTGAACCGTTGGACTTTAGTGGAGAAGAACCGCTAGAAACAGACAACAGGAGGTCTGTATGATTATATCTCACTATATAAACTCATTATATTGTGGAAATTAACAGCATGTTGAAAGTAAAGCTCAAAGTTTTTCTCATCCAGTCATTCCAAACACTATTGAAAATTACATAGTATATAACCCTGAATTTATACATTTACAATTAAATTGATTACAATGTAACATTTTTTATTATTGAATTTTTATTTGTTTATTATTATTTATTTGACATTTTTCATGTGATATCCAGAGTAAATGCTTGTGTCTCATGTTTGACGATTTTGTTGAATCGTACATTATTTAACTGAACAGATGCTAAAGTCACAGGTGAGAATATTTAGAAAAATCAGTCATTTAGATGCTATTTTGCATATTTAGATTATATACATTAGATCATATAGATTATATTTCGATTATATATAGATAAGCTATAACCCTGGTTTCACAGACAAGGTTAACTAAAGTCAGAGCTGTTTCAATTAAAGCACACTTTCACTAACTGATCTTAAAATATATCATCGGTGCCTTTTTTTGTCTTGTTGATTTGTCTTAAGATGAACACCAGTAATAATTGTTTTCTAAGGCATATTTTAAAAGATTACTTCAATATCCTAAAGACGGCCTAATTCTGGTTTAATCTAAACCCTGTGTGTGAAACCAGGCCATAGATGAATAGATATAAATAAACATAGCATAATCTTGTACATTTATTTGACACTTCTCATCCACTTGTTGCCAGATATTTGAATTATTTTCCCCAAATAACAATGTTGTATATATGTGTTCTCATTCCATTTTGGTAACAAAGTTTTCATTCTTTTCCAAATATTTCCCAAGTGCTGTTTAATGAAGTGAATATTTTTTCAACACATTTTTAAAGTAGATAACTAATTTCTATTAACTTTCTATAAATTTTCTATTTTAACTTTCTATTAACTTATTTTGTTCTTTGTCATGATGACAGGGCATAATATTGTACTAGTTATTTTTCAAGATACTAGTATTCAGCTTAAAGTGACATTTAAAGGCTTAACTAGGTTAATTAGGTTAACTAGGCAAGTGATTGGGCACCAGTGGTTTGTTCTTTAGCCAATCGAACAAAACTCTTTATTTATTTATTTTTTTTAACAATATTGACCTTTTTAAAAAATATATAAAAATAAAAAATACTTTTATTCCAGCCAAACTGAAAGAAATAAAACTTAAAAATAAAAATTAAATAAAAGTATTATAGGAAATATTGTGACAATTAGCTTGTTCTGTGAAACATCACTTGGGAAATATTTGAAAAGATAATAATAATTTTTTATAAAAATCTATTCATTTTGCATTCAACTCTATGTAATTGTCTCTCTGTAGGTACCCTGGAGGACATTACCTCTCCACGTCTGCGTCTCGCACCCGCATCTTTGATGATGTATAAGAACAAGCAGAACACTGAAGGGAACTTGTTTGCACTTTTTAAATCTTCACACTCTTCCTGAAGTGTCCAGTGAGGGACTGCAGCTGCTCATGTGTTTTTCTCTAATGTTTTGTGTGTGTGTGTGTGTGTGTGTGTGCGTCTGTCTGTGTGTATGGTGTGTGTGTGTGTCTCTTACCTCCACCCATTGTCCCTTTACTTCCAGATGAAGCCAAACCCGCAGTAGAATCATGGCTGTGGTGCACTGACTGTGCTGCATCTTCACAGCAGAGAAGGTTATATTTCATGTAGAAGATCTTTATTATTATTATTATTATTATTATGGCTGAAAAGGGAAAGAAAAAGGGTTAGGTTTGCTTTAGAATGCCATTTAGAATTTTGAATATTCTTTATAATCCTGTTTAGAATTTCTGAACATTCTATTTGAGATAAAAATGTATTTAAGGGATGTTTATGGAATGAGTCAGAATCTAGCTCACACTCTGACCTTTGTGCTCTATTTGACCTCTGACCTAGTGTTGTCACGATACTGGAATTCGATACCGAAATTTTAAAAACGGCCATTTCCCGCTAACATTTGTGCACGTTCTTAAACAGCGCTGATTAGCTCAACAGAAATGACTGTGATTGGCCGTGAAGGTCATCAGTTTACCGAACTCACCGCTGTTTACTGAGTGTAACCACAGATACAGGGACACTGGAGCGTTTTAAAGCCGTGAAGATCAGTCGATTTATCAGCGGATCGCTCGTATGTCAGCTTATAAACAGACCTGCCGATCTTCACAGCTTTAAAACACTCCAGTGTCCCTGTAGCTGTGGTTACACTCAGTAAACAGCGGTGAGTTCGGTGAACTGATGACCTTCACGGCCAATCACAGTCATTTCTGTTGAGCACGTGAACACAATGGCAAATCAGCGCTGTTTAAGAATGCACTCAAATGTTAATGGGAAATGGATGTTTTTAAAATTTCAGTACCGATTGGTATTGAATTCCAGTATCGTGACAAAACTACTCTGACCTTTGAACTTCAGGATGGGAATCTGTTCGACCAGTAAATCACCAAGAGAAAATGCTTCTGTCTTTCTGTTTGACTGTTTTGGTTTAATTATTCATTATTTAACAGATCAGACTATATAGAGGTTACAGGTTTTGGCTGTACAGCTCTGGTTTTGTACTGTAAACTTCTATTCTTTTTTGAAAACATGAATGCTGTTTTACTTTTATTATAAATCTCCCTGAATTTATATTAATTAACTGCTTGATGCTACTGACATGTTAAAGGATAATGAAGGAAGTGTTTTTGTTTATTTTCGGGGGATGATACAGAAGCTGTTTTATAATTATTTTCTTTTCTTTTGTGTTCTTGTTTGCATTTCCTCAATACCTCAAGTAAAAGACACCTTTACTATCTTTCTGTGCAGTTGTGTTGAACTTGGTGAAAAAAAAAATGTCTCAATGCTGCTGTCGGAACCTTTAATTTTCTATTTAAAGGCACACAGTATGTAATTTTCACCACATTTCTTGGGATTTGAACATTCTTCGAAACATTTGGTATAATGCAAGTATGTCAGCAAAATATATAACAGCGTTCTAGTGGGTTTTAGATACTTTAAAGGAAAAAATCCCCTTCAATTTATGTTAACAGAGTTCTTTTAGCTCACCGTTATTAACCTGTAGAATGACATGCATGACATTTCACTTGCACTTTTCCTACTGCAGTCACACTGACTGGCATAGGCATTTATTTGAACCAAAACACCTGTATTAACTGATTAAACCACGTGACACGATTGGCAGTCATGAAAAACTAAAATAAATACAAATGAAATTGAGCATATACATAAACATTCAACAATTAACTTCTTTGACTTGTTAATTTTCCCTACTATGCTGCCACCTACAGGGCATACCGGTCACTGCATTGTAGACAAGTGAGAGTTTTTAATCACACTCATTTTAAAACATAGGTCTCAAAATCAATTCCTGGAGGGCCGCAGCTCTGCACAGTTTTGCTCCAACCCTAATCAAACACACCTGATCCAACTAATCAAGGTGTTCAAGACTACTAGACACTACTAGATCAGCTGTGTTTGATTAGGGTTGGAGCAAAACTGTGCAGAGCTGCGGCCCTCCAGGAATTGAGTTTGAGACCTATGTTAGACATCATTGGATTAAACCAGGGGTGGGCAAACTGCACAGTTTTGCTCCAACACTAATTAAACACACCAGAACATGCTAATCAGTGTCTTCAGGGTCACTAGAAATATATAAGCAGTTGTGTTTGATAGGAGTTGGAGCTAAACTGTGCAGGACACCGGCCCTCCAGGACCGAGTTTGCCCACCCCTGGATTATTTTGTTTGTTTGTTTGTTTTTGTCCTTTACTTGGAATATATGAAACTAAACACGTTTTGGACGCATCAAGAAAACGGATGACAAAACAAGCAAATGTCCTTACGTGTAAAAACAGATATCCCCATATGTAAGTGAATTCGCTTGACAACTGAATGGCAGATTTGGCTGTTTTAAAACTAACCCAATCCCCACAAAAACCCCAGTTTGTGTCTCGTACAGCTCCAACTCGACACAATGCAAAGTCTGCAGTTAAACACGTTTCGTAGGTGTTAGAAATTTACATTTAGTTACTTGAGGAAGGCATTCATTCATTCATTCATTCATTTTCCTTCGGCTCGAAATGAACCGCCAATTTATCCAGCATATGTTTTACACAGCAGATGCCCTTCCAGCTGCAACCCCGTACTGGGAAACACCCATACACACACATACACTACGGACCATTTAGTTTATTCAATTCACCTATACCGCATGTCTTTGGACTTCTGGGGGAAACCGGAGCACCCGGAGGAAACCAACACGGGGAGAACATGCAAACTCCACACAGAAATGCCAACTGACCCAGCCGGGACTCGAAAAAGCGACCTTCTTGCTGTGAGGCGACAGTGCTAACCACTGAGCCACCGTGTGCCTTGCATCAAGCGGTATTTTACTTAAAGAGGCAACAGAAAATAATGTTATATATTATTTGGGATAACATTGTGTTTTGGGTTGATAAGCTGTTTATCATAAACAGATATTACTACTAGAGGGACTGTAAATAGTGAGTACATTTTTAGTTTTGGGTGAACTATCCCTTTGAGTTAGAAACCAGAACAACTAAAAGGCTTTAGTTCAAATCTAAATTATATTATCAGAAGAATAGAAATTAAAGGGTTTTCCAAATAGCCTGCTGTATTGATTTTACTCAACATAACAAGTATTAACAACGCGACTGTTTAGTAAAGTGGGCGTGGAAGAAAATTGAATAGATATGATCAATTACGAAACAGAGTTGATTTCGTTTGCTTAGAAGAACTGAACTCATTCATTAATTTTCTTTTCGGCTTAGTCCCTTTATTAATCTGGGGTTGCCACAGCGGGATGAACCGCCAACTTATCCAGCATATGTTTTACGCAGCGGATGCCCTTCCAGCCGCAACCGATCACTGGGAAACATCCATACACACTCATGCACACACATACACTACGGACAATTTTAGCTTACCCAATTCCCCTATAGTGCATGTGTTTGGACTGTGGGGGAAACCGGAGCACCCGGAGGAAACCCACGCCAACACGGGGAGAACATGCAAACTCCACACAGAAATGCCAACTGACCCAGCCGAGGCTCGAACCAGCGACCTTCTTGCTGTGAGGCGAACGTGCTACCCACTGCTACAAATATATTTTTTGAGAATAGACAATCTCTGCTTCACACTCCTTCTCAGTAGGTGGCGATAATACAATATAAACGTTGATGTTATCCGCCATAAATGAAGAATAACTCGGACGTTTACTCGCTGGAAAAATGACGACGGAGAAATTTGATATGTTATCGCGCGAAACAGCATATGGGATCACAAGCCTGGAATAGAGACGACGCGCACTTTCTCCGTCTCCATTTTAACTCACTCAAGGTAACATTTAAACACGATATACAACATTCCCCTTTGAACTGGTCGTGAATGACTAGCTTTTGACTTATGTCAGCGATTAATTCGGGTAATATATTTTAAACATGGACCAATGAAAATAACTGTTAACACCAAAACGTGATGTTTAATGGCGGCTTACACTACTAAATCCAACAAAAGCCGTATAAATGAAATCTTGTGACTTAATCGAGAAGGGAAGAAACTTACATTGTAGTACGTTTGAACTTCAAACCCCGTAAAACGTAATAAAACTGAAGTTGTTTGGAAGAAAGGTGGGTTTTAGCTCGTGGATGATTAACTTCTCTGCTTCCAGACGCTTTTTTATGGAAGGCCGTTGGGGCCAAAACGTTTGAAACCAACGCGTTTACATGTTATTACGTTTACATGTTATTACGTTAACACGTTTTTTTTGGCGTTATGACGTAATTTTGTAAAGACCCATAACTGTGGTATCATTGCATAGAAATACAGCTGTTAAATTGGGTGGGTCTGATATAATGATATATATGAAATTGTGAATGATTACAATATAGAAAAAGGATAAAACTTATATTGTTCATCTAATGGTTATAATGGGAAGATTTAATATACACAAAATGAAGTGGTCGGGTGGTAAACCAAAATTTTTAACGAATTCAAACTGTTTTTCATATATAAATGTAAGTGACAAAAAAAAAAAAAGCTCTCAGCATCTCTAATATTATTTGTAAATACAAAATTGACAAGTAAACTGTACCATCATAATATTTTTGTCTTCATTTTAATTTATATTTATTCCTCTGGCTGATGTCTACTTATAATAATATGTACCATTGGCATATGTGTTCATATGCAATAAAAAAGTATCAGTGTATAGATTAGTAATTGTCATACAAGTATTAAAATTTGACTGGTCATTTTAGAGAAAAAATATTATTTGAAATATGTTTACATTTGTTCATAAAAGTATTATAAACACATTATTTGTGAAATATAAACAGCATTTGTAATGATCTATCTGTTTTTAATATATCGAAATAACGAGTTAGACTTTTGTAACAATGAAATTGTATGCATTCGTGGGGCAGTCGTGGCCTGGTGGTTAGAGTGTTGGACTCGTGATCCGAAGGTTGCTGGTTCGATACTCGGTACCAGCGGGAATTGGGGGTGGGGGGAGTGAATGACCAGCACTCTCCACCACCCTCAATACCACGACTGAAGTGAGTCCCTTGAGCAAGGCACCGTTCCCCCCAAGTGGCTGCCCACTGCTCCGGGTGTGTGTTCACGGTATGTGTGTGTTCACTAACTGTGTGTGTGCACTTGGATGGGTTAAATGCAGAGCACAAATTCCAAGTATGGGACACCATACTTGGCCACACTACACTTCACTTCACTTCACTTCACTTCATTCTCAGTAGCACTTTATTACAAAGTCCATTAGTTAATACTTAATATTAATGAGCAATAGATTTGTTACATTTATTAAACTTTCTTAACACTTATGAACTGACTTCAAACACTTTGAATGAGGACAATACAATGTCATCTTATTGTACACAAGTTGTTGCCTTCTTTAAATGTACCTCTATTTTATTTTATTGGCACTATTTACTCTCATAATTCATGTAAAGCATTATGGGATGTTAGATGTAAGAAGTATATGTATCATATCTGTTTTTTTGTAAAATAATCCTTGAGTTGTCCTCTTCACAGAAACACAGAAGAGAAAAGAAATGAAGAAAATGGACACAAAGAAGAAAATGGACAAAACAAAGATCAATAGCATTCGCAACTACTTAGTGGTGACAACATTGTAATATTGCCATATTTATAACACTGTATTGAACTGAAGTGTATATAGTGAAGACTTTTGATTCTTCATTTCAGGAAAATTCAACTGACAACAGCAGTGGAGCCAGGAGGACTTCACAATCCAATGAAAATGTTCAGGTATATTATAATAATGATGCTAATTATGATAGTTGAGTTAACAATAATTTACAAATACATCTACAGTGTTTAATTATTGTATAGTTTTAGCAAATGAGCATTATTGTAAAGTCGCACAACAGATTTTGTCAATCAGCTTGAACAAAAGAACCAATATTTAAATTAATTAAAAAGTATTTTAGTAATATATATATATATTCATTCATTTTCTGATGTTCAAAAAGTCCCTTTATTAATCTGGGGTCGCCACAGCGGAAGGAACCGCCAACGTATCCAGCATATGTTTTACACAGCGGATGCCCTTCCAGCTGCAACCCATCACACACACACACACACACACACACACACACACACTTGTGGGGGAAACCGGAGCACCCGGAGGAAACCCACGCGAACATGCAAACTCCACACAGAAGCTTGAACCAGCGACCTTCTTGCTGTGAGGCGAACGTGCTACCCACTGCGCCATCGTGACGCCATATATATATAAATAAATAATATTTCTCCTTCATATTTTGTCTTGCATATAGTCGAAAAATTTCAAGTAGTCATTTTTTGTCAATAAAAACATTTTTATTTATTTTATTAATTAAAAAATTGCTAAATAGACTTGCCATTTGAATGTTTCTACTGTCCTTTTAGGAAAGAGAAAACTATATAAGCATGAAGAAAGAAAAAATGCACAGAAATGATCATCGTAATCCACTACAGGTTTGTTGCGTACTGATATATATCATTGAATTTTTTTTATTATATTTTTTTTTTTAGAATTTAACGAAATACATATTGGAAAGACAACTGCTTGTGGGCTGCTTTAAAAATACAATGCATTGCACGCTCTCATTATGATTTACAATATAATGATAAACCGTGCACTGGTGGACTTAATGAATGCTGTTGACATTCACTCAGGAGAGTACCAACAATATTTCTGAAGAAGGATCATTTAACAGCTTTCTGCAGCAGGTACTGTATTTCTATATTTTATACTACAATATGTGCTGAATGCTTAATTCTGATTGGTTGATTAACCTTCCTGTTGTCTTAGGATTCTGTATACATCATTGGCCTTTCGGGCCGCCTTCACTAAACCTCTAAAATAAAGCATCTCAATCTATGAATCTATTGTGCTTGAAGAAACAACCTCAGCTTCATCACAAACTCTGTGAATGTCTACGTTTTTCCCTCATCAGTGTTGATTATTTTATCAGTGTTTAATCAGAGGGCACCACTCGTTTTTGACTAAAGTAAAGAGTGTATTATCTAATGCTAAAAGTGTGAAAAGTTTTAGCAAGACAGTATTCATAAAAGACAAAGCAGCAGATTCGTATTGTGAGTGTTTGTGGGGGTGTGTCTTGTTGTGTGTATGTGTGTGTCAGTAGTTTTTGTGGTGCAAAAATGATTTTGTTGTACCCTAAATACATACAGCCTTCATGGAAATAGAAAATTATTCTTTTTTTTCTATGTTGGGGTAATTTTAGGAATGTCACCAAATTTCAAAATGAAAAAAACATTTAGGTTTTTTTTTTCTGCTTAGGGTCAATTTTGACCTGTAGGTCAACAGGAGGGTTAATATTCGAAGGTGTGCATTTATGTTTAGAGAAATGCACAGCTTAAGTAGTTTCTGGTTTTGAATGAATTTAGTTTCATATCACTATGCCAAATAATTTCACTTTTTTTTTTTTTTTTTTAACCCTACTACGTGCCTAATTTGGCCTACAACAGCAAAAGAACCATAGAAACACACAAAAATTATAAAAAAAACTTTGAAATTAGGCTGCACGGTGGCGCAGTGCGTAGCATGTTCGCCTCACAGCAAGAAGATCGCTGGTTCGAGCCTCGGCTGGGTCAGTTGGCGTTTCTGTGTGAAGTTTGCATGTTCTCCCCGTGTTCGCGTGGGTTTCCTCCGGGTGCTCTGGTTTCCCCCAAAGGTCCAAAGACATGCGCTATAGGTGAATTGGGTAAGCTAAATTGTCCGTAGTGTATGAGTGTGTATGAATGTTTCCCAGTGATCGGTTGCGGCTGGAAGGGCATTCGCTGCGTAAAACATATGCTGGATAAGTTGGCGGTTCATTCCGCTGTGGCAACCCCAGATTAGTAAAGGGACTAAGCCGAAAAGAAAATGAATGAATGAATGAACAATTTGAAATTAGCAGCTGAGATTTTAGATGAGATGTGTAAGAAACAGCATTTTATGGACAAAAACTTACAAATGTCCTGAAATAGAACATCTGAACAATGTAAAATTAGGGAGTCCAAAAAATGATTTTTTTTTTTAGAAAAACTACACAAAATTGTCTGATAAAATTAAATGCATGTTGAAAGAAAAATTAGCAAATGGCTAAGTGCAGCCTACACTAACCAACATATTCATGCCACAATCAAGAACAATTATATCACAGATACCTAACTCACTAACAGTCAAACTAATATGTAGTACCTGAGCCATTGTTGTTTAAATATTGAAATTCCATTATTTATGGATTAACACTGAAACTACCAGAATTCTATAACTATTAGAATTATCATAGCAGCCATTCTGACAGTTCTCATATAAGATGTCATATTGTCACGTCATATTTACATTCAAAGCTTCTATTGAGATTATTAAAATTAAGCTTTGAATGTCTGTCATCATATTTAATTATCACCCTAAAAATACGATCTTTTTGGTAATACAGCATATAAATACACTCACTGGCCACTTTATTAGGTACACCTGTCTAACTGCTCGTTAACACAAATTTCTAATCAGCCAATCACATGGCAGCAACTCAATGCATTTAGGCATGTAGACATGGTCAAGACGATCTGCTGCAAATGAAACCGAGCATCAGAATGGGGAAGAAAGGTGATTTAAGTGACTTTGAACATGACATGGTTGTTGGTCCCAGACGGGCTGGTCTAAGTATTTCAGAAACTGCTGATCTACTGGGATTTTCAGGCACAACCATCTCTAGAGTTATGAGAAATATCTCTACAGAAAATGGTCTGAAAAAGAGAAAATATCCAGTGAGCGGCAGTTCTGTGCGGCACAAATGCCTTGTTGATGCCAGAGGTCAGAGGAGAATGGCCAGACTGATTCCAGCTAATAGAAAGGCAACAGTAACTCAAATAAACACTCATTACAACCGAGGTATGCAGAAGAGCATCTCTGAACGCACAACACGTCCAACCTTGAGGCGGATGGGCTACAGTAGCAGAAGACCACACCGGGTGCCACTCCTGTCAGCTAAGAACAGGAAACTGAGGCTACAATTCACACAGGCTCACCAAAATTGGACAATAGAAGATTGGAAAAACGTTGCCTGGTCTGATGAGTCTCGATTTTTGCTGCGACATTCGGATGGTAGGGTCAGAATTTGGTGTCAACAACATGAAAACATGGATCCATCCTGCCTTGTATCAACGGTTCAGGCTGGTGGTGGTGGTATAATGGTGTGGGGGATATTTTCTTGGCACACTTTGGGCCCATTAGTACCAATTGTCCATCATGTCAACGCCACAGCCTACCGGAGTATTGTTGCTGACCATGTCCATTCCTTTATGACCACAGTGTACCCATCTTCTGATGGCTCACACCATGTCAAAGTGTGAATCATCTCAGACTGGTTTCTTGAACATGACAATGAGTTCACTGTACTCAAATGGCCTCCACAGTCACCAGATCTCAATCCAATAGAGCACCTTTTGGATGTGGTGGAATGGGAGATTTGCATTATGGATGTGCTGCAGACAAATCTGCAGCAACTGCGTGATGCTATCATGTCAATATGGACCAAAATCTCAGAGGAATATTTCCAGTATCTTGTTGAATCTATGCCACGAAGGATTAAGGCAGTTCTGAAGACAAAAGGGAGTCCAACCCGGTACTAGTAGGGTGTACCCAATAAAGTAGCGGTTAGTGTATATAGTTATGCTATGTTAGACCACCAGTGAATGTCTGTGACTCACTTTCATTTTCACTTTCACAAGCAGGCTTTTTCGCAGCACTGAATATGCTATTTTGAAAGACATATCTGAAGCAAAGTTATGTTTTTGATAGCAGGAAGTTGCTAGACAACAGAGGCACGCACATTTAAAGTCACAGGAAAAGTGTAAGACACTGAAACGCATGCAGACCGCTATGGTAGTTCTAAGAATAAATAATCAGAACTCTTTTGTGTTTTTTAATTAACAATTACATAAATAAAATGACAATGTTATTAGGAAATATACACATTTAGTAAAAGTCAGGGAATTATAGGGATGTGTGTTTTATTTCAACAAAGTTATTAATGAAAAACAACGAGCTGAGGAAGGAAGTTGAAGATGTTTGCGTGTATGCATTCAAAGAAGAAAGAATCAAGGATGCACTTCGGCACGACGGACGGTTCATCAATGTCATTTTCAGGAAACATTGTGCACTTACTGAACTTGGGAGTGAGACGATCTATGAAATGACACAAACTGTAGAGCATCTGGATGGAAAGCATTTCGAGATCATTGTAGTCAGTGACAGTATCCAGCCAGATAGTCAAGATAATGTTTTGACTGTTGAAATGTATGAAACTTGCTCTGCTGATCTGCAAGAAAACATGGATCCTAAGCAACATCCCATTAACAATGAACAAGAAATGAAATCCATAAGGAAATCCACAAATCCAACCAATTCCTGGACTCCTGAAATAATTCCAGACTCTGAAGAAATTGTGAGAATTCTGCGAAATCAGTGTCCATTTTACCTGGAGAGCTTATTGAAGCAGCTAGAGAGCAGAAGGAAGAAATCTGAGGTCCGAAAGCTGCTCAGAGCAGAATATGATAAAAGCGTTCAAAGCTTTTCTGAGGTGTTTAAAATAAAGCAGATCATGAGACTCTCTGACTCTGTGTGTCAGATCCGAGTTGAAGGGTCCGCCAGAGGATCAGGCTTCATACTCTTTAACAGATTCATCATCACCAATGCACATGTTGTAAAGGATTATCTGGAGACTCCAAACACGCTTTCTGCTTCAAAATATCTAGAGGCTGCATTTGATTTTGATCGTCTTGACTCAAAGGTGAAGCTGGTGCCAATCAAGAAACAGATTCCTGCTTACTGTTATATAACCGATGCTAATAAAAGCCGTCTTGACTTTGCTCTTCTTGAATTGGATGCTTCTGATGAAATCTCAGGTCGGCCAGAGTTGCTCGGTTATTATAGCCCTGGGGTTCCTTCAACTGGTGGGGTTTGCATTGTGGGGCATCCTGATGGCGGGAATAAGAAAATGGACGCCTGCTTCATCATTGCTAAAGATAAAGAACTAGAGGCTGCGGATGAACACATCTCTAAGAATGTCACTTTCATTCATGTGATTTCACAGAGGAGTGTAGAAGAGAAATGGGACATTTATGGAAACCAGTTTAGTTATAAGTCCTGTTTCTTTTATGGATCTTCTGGCTCTCCGGTTTTTGACGAGGACTGCAAGCTGATCGGCATGCACACCGGTGGATATGTGTACAAGGAGAAAGGAGGTAAAACTAGAAGCGTTATGGAGTATGGCTATACCATGCAGTCCATTCTGGATATGATCAGAGCTCAGGTGAAGGTAAAAGGTTTGAATGAGATTGTCAAACACTTGGAAAACTACAGCGGTGTGTTTGAGACTCCAGAGAAACAGGAGGAGACGGACTGTGAGATGGAAGATGTTGAGTGAAGCCATCCATTTCTTTTGGTAGGAAATGACTGAAAAGTCTTAAATGATTAGTTAATCCAAAAATGTTGTCATTAATTACTCACCCTCATGTCGTTTAAATCTCCTGAGACCTTCATTCATCTTCGGAACACCAGTGAAGATATTTTAGATGAAATCCTGGAGCTCCCTCATCCTCCATAGACAGCTACGGTCCAGAGACGTTCAAAGTCCAAAGGAAGCAAAACATTGTCAAATCATTAAATGCGACTTCAGTGGTTCAACTGTAATCATACAAAGCTCCAAGAACACTTTTGTGATAGAAAAAAAAAAAGTAAATACAACTGCGAAACACGCAAGCGTCATTGTCCGTTTAGATTGTTTTTATGGCTTTATGTAGGGCTGGCTGATTAATCGAAATGAAATCACAGATGCGATTGAGCAAAGCTGCGATTGTCATGCACATTATTGTGATCCGTAGTAAATTTCCTCTGAATGCCAGAGGGCGCTCTGAGAAACCCTGGAAATCCCCATAGCATTAACAATGCATTTTACTTATAGACCATTTTGAGGGATGTAAACAAAAACAATGGTACCAACATATTACCTGTTTTACATCTTTAATTTCTATAGCTTCAGAGAATCCAAAAAGAGCCACATATTGATAATGTTAGCTGTTTTAACATTAAGTTATGATTGAATTGCCTTGTTACAGTTATGAAATAGTTTGATAACAAGCAGGAAATGTTAATGGACCACATTAAAATGGTCTATACTGTGCTTTTCTTACACCCAAAGCAAGGGTAATACAAAAGAGAGAGAGAGAGAAACATTAAACAATACAAAGTACAACAATAGTGCATATGATTAAAAACAGAAACATTGAATCAATGAAAGCTTCTGTTTATAATGCAGTCTCACTATGGGAAAAAAAAAAGTCTGACTATGGAATAATCTCACAGAAGGATATTTATCAAAAACTTGACGTTATTAAGTGAGTTTGGAGTAAAAACTTTATATATGGTATTTTCACATGCAGAATTTACTACACTGTAAGAAATATCTGTTAATTAACAGTGTCCATATTTTGTGATTCACAAGTGTTTTCCGTTTATTTTACAGTTGTGGATTGCATGGGATCTTGATTTCTGCTCTGTCGACTTTTGATGTTGAAAATTCAACTCTACAGTTTAACAAAGTGACTTTTATTGACATTTTAGTAGTTTGAAATAATATAATGTATAAGAAAAAATATCTAGAGAAATGAGTCTGTAAAATAACAGAAAATGTGCTGGCAGTTTATTACAAGGTTTGTGTAATGTAATATAAAACACCAACACCGGACTATATATCGCTTTAAACTAGGGCTGCACAATATATCGTTTCAGCATCGATATCGCAATGTGTGAATCTGCAATAGTCATATCGCAGGATCTGCAATGTCAAGTTAGGATTATAGCTGATCAGCACCACAGTTCAGAACATGTGATTTTTGGGGGCATCGCAGGTTAAAAACGAAAATGGAGTAAAATATGTTCATTTGGATGTGTTTTATGAATCATGCCTGTGTAAGATTTAAGCAAACTTAAACCAATAGGTATATAAACCAAAATTAATTGTATTTAATTATTTTTACAATGAAGACTCTACAGTACAGTGTTATTTTATATGTTATTATTGAATTTCTGTACCTCAACACTGTTAAATTCCACAGAAAAATATATCTGTTCAATTGCAGATACTCCTCTACAAAATAATTCCAATCAATGTAAAATGAAGAATTCATTCCAAATTTTATAAGTTATTTAACAGTTACAAGTCATCTTATGAAATTATATTTATATTGCAATATTTATCGCAGACAAACTAAATATCGCAATGTCAGTTTTTGTCCAATATCATGCAGCCCTACTTAAACTATTAAATATGTTAACAAAAGTTGTTGGAAGAAAGATCAAGGTCCCATAATGCAATTCAAAAGCATAAATAAACCGGGAAAATCAAAACATGAATCATAAAATACAGAAAACTGATAATTTATGGATATTATTTAGTGTACACAGCCATAGTTCAGCTGTCATTATTGCTGAATGATTATACTGATGTCATTATTATCTGATTAAATCAAATTTTGAACTCAATTTTGCGTAGTTCGTCAATGAACTATGACTATAAATGTGGCTATATCTGAAAGCACCTACCGGAGGTTTACGTGAACCGGCTTTACTGACAATATGTGCATGATAATCGCTTTCAAATATTCTGCAAGCCCTAGCTTTATATTTTTGTTTTTTTAAGACAAAGTGTTAATAATCAGAATTTTTCCTTTGAAATTTCTGGTTTTGATGTTTAGTTGTATTGTTTGTGATTTGGGGGTCTGTTTCATAACCAAAGGAGAACAATGACATCTCATTTGGCAAAGTCCAAATATACAGTTAAAGTTCATTTTTACATACTATGTTTTAGTTCAGTTTTTTTTCATACATGCTTGTGTGTTTGTATGTCTTACACAACAAAATCACTAATATAATTATTTTGCATGTTTTATTTCATTCAATGTTTTCTATATTGATGTTTAATGCTGTTTTTATGATTTACACGCGTTTTCATTATCATCATCATCTCTGAATCACATACTGAAAGTACTTTGGGCAGTGGTGCTGTCAATGGGCAATCAGGTGAGACACGGCAACTGGATCCAGATACAGTTTTGTTTCAATACAAAATATATATCATCACCTTTACAGTACACAAAACTTAATGTTATGGCAGAATCATGTAATAAGAGACAACAATACACAATCAAAATTGTATTTCCACTACAATACATTTAAAAAGAAAATCTAGGTCTTAAATCCAATTGTGTTGCTGAATGTATATGTTGATTACAGCAAGCACATACATTTAATATAACAAATACTGCTTTAATTTCCATTATTACAGTGTCCATATATCTTGACCTATGATTTGTTTTCACCTTGCTGTTCAGACTTAATGATTTCTTTGTACATTTATATAATAAACATGAATAAAAGAAAGCATGAGGAGTTTTCTTGTGTTAATGTATTTCTTAGTAAAACAGGAAGTTCTGGACCGATTTAATTTTATGTAGGCTTATTTATGCATTATGTATTATTAATGTATTTATAACTTTGAGGAAAAGCCAAAGAATCTATATGAACATATGCATAAATTCAGTAATATATTTAACAGGAGGCGAGCATAGGCCTACTAAAAAACGGTCACCAGAATACATGGAATTGCATGCAAATACACAAACGGTCCCTCAACACATCCTTTTGGGCGTATACATTTTCAAATGAAATCAACGTCATTATAAATTCACAATCTCTTTGTATTAAAAAGACGTGCAACCACTATCATTCTTGTGTAAACACAAAAACGTTATCACTCCAAGCACAAAATAAACCGACAATGAATGAGCTGTATTTGTTATAGGAAGTGACTTCAAATGACTCAGCAGCAACGGTTATAATGGTATCAGAGGTACCCGCTTTTTAAATTTCCTATAGGGTGTGGACAGACTGAGATGAAACCAAAGAGAGCGACACTTTCCAGCCTCCTCAAGATTAGACTGTGAACAAATACGTTTTATGTTTTTAAATTAAGTTATTACCAGGTAGCTACGGACAGTTTGTGCCTGCCGGCCGGTGCACTTCTGTGTGGGAAAAAAATTAGAAAGCAGATACCACAAAGGCGGCGCCCAGAAACAATCATTTTCTCATCTTGGACAAGGAGGTAAAGTTTCCATGTTTCTTTATAGTGAGAAGGCATTTATTATTTCAGATTGCCGCTGTGAAATCTTAACAGACTACATTTGGCCAAGTTTTTTTGACTTGTTCGCCATATAACTTTGAAGATTCAGTCAAGTGTTACCTTAGAATTATATTTTATTCATTGAGGTTCGTTTAAAATTACAATCAGACAAATCACAACAAA
>CAIGQV010016645.1:25991591-26012351 GCA_903798115.1 Danio jaintianensis | reverse complement strand
CATGTGACTTCATTCTCCATATGAGAGGCGTCTTTAAGCTGCCATCACAAAAAAAGCCTTTTATATAAAGTATTAAATACGTTTCAGTAGTTCAGCACTTTCTCCTTGTGTCATTTCATTGTTATTACACATAACTCATTTTTCTTATTTTTATCTTTGTATTGTTTGGGCTTTTACCAAAATCTGGTTCAATTCCATGTCAACAGCTCCTTTACAAATATTATTCCCAGTAAAAAAACATGACGTGTTCAATACTTTTTTCCCCCACTATATATATATATATATATATTTATATATATATTTATTTTTCTTTTATGTACTGTTAAAGACTTTTAATTTTTAAAAACTTAACCAAACCCACATAAAAGACACATTCAGGATATACTTTTAAAATACAATATTAAGCAACTACAATAAATACATTATCATATATGCTATTCTAAAAAACAACAGTAAAAAAACACAATAACAGTACAACTGAAGTAATTCTAAAATCTGAAGGGATTCTGCAAATTGTGTCGAATGTAAATAAACTGTGAAGGTGATAAAGAAGTGATGAATCAAATGAAATCAAGTGAATATCAGTCCATGAACTCACTGCATGAAAAGGATGACACGGACATGCAGTTTGAAGCAACAAAAATTGACTCTAAAATTGAAGAGTCTTGAATGAATCTGTGAACATTGATACAGCTATTTCCTTCAGAGGAAGTGTGATATTGTCATTTTATTCGGAGACTGAAATATGCCATTTTGACTTTCTCTTTTCAAAATATGTTATTGATGTTATTTTGTATGAATGGCTAGACATGCTGGGAAATTTCTTTCTTTTTTTCCCTGACTCATGCCAAGAGAGGAGGTCAGTACACGTAATGCATTTGACAGAGACTAGAGTGATAGTTCATATTTTATTGTATTTCTTTATAATGTAATTCATATACACGTGTACTCATATCAAACTTATTCATGCCTATATTTCATTTTTTATATTTTCCTTTTTTTACATTCCTATTATGTTGATTTGTTATAGTAATTTTACATCCATTTATCTTAAACGTTTTACTGCAATCACAAAGTACAGTTAAAACAGATGAATTAATATGACTACTACTGTTATGAGATATCAATAAAATGCATTTGAAAAAAGTGTTATTACAATAAGTCAACTGTTCTTTCTGCTTTCATGATAAATTAAGATGTACATTACAGCAAATACAATTTGAAAATACAGTACTGTACATTATTTCATTTAATTTGTGTTTACCCTGTAAAATTAGATTGTTATTCTGTTGAGAAGTTCTAAGATTGTCCTGGTAAATGCTGTGAATGTCTTGTACAGAATAAAGGCTGGTTCATACTTCTGCGTCGAGCAATCGCCGTGACCCACGGCACCTGCCTTGTGCGTAGTCATGCATTTATACATTTATACGTGCTGTATGTGTTGCTCTGCAATAACACTTCCGAAACACTAGCTTGCAGTAGGTTTTTATATTCCTCTGTGTCGAGTTTCTTCACGGGTGTTTTTTTCTTTTTCTGAACACTACCTTAATGTACATGTAGCTAAAACTCGCTCATTGGGAACCAGCAGACGTGCAACAACTTTAATCATAAGGTAAACACAAAACAAAAGTTTCCATCTGGAGCTCCTTCACAGGACTCGACACTTGTAAACACTCGCTCCATCGGGCTCGCGGCTCTCACCCCCGCCCACACTCGTCATCGATACGAAGCCGACAAATCACAGAGCTTGCGATACGCGTCGTTACATTTTTCGTTACATTTTTCGAGAGGTCAGGCTGCGCAGGAGCATACGCATGTGCTTGATGCAGAAGTATGAATCAGCCTTAAATATAATCATCAAAAACATCCTGCCGATTAAATACTGAATGAACTGTTGAAATGAAAAGTTTAATTGTAAATAAAGTACCCCATAAAAAACAACATGATTTTCTGTTCTATTTTGACACATTACCTGTTTTTAGTTTTTATGTGTAGGCTACACAGTGTAGCCTATATTTCGGTGGCCAGAAAACACCAGCAAATTAAGAAGACAGCACACACGCTGCAAATCCTCACAACACATACACATTATAAAAAAGTTGGCACGTTATATGTACTATTGTTCTATCCATCATTAGCCTACTAAAAGCCTACTAAATGAACAATAAACTCACCTTTCAGGTCACCTACAGTAATGAGCAAAAGTCACCCGGCAGGAACAATATGCAAATGACACTTTCCCCGTCACTTTTTTTCAGTTCATCCCCTTGAAATAATTACGTTGTGGTCTGTGATGTTTGCGTGCGTTGTGAATAATTGCAGCAGATTTTTTTATTTGTGTTTGCGTTGTGAACATTTGCAGTGCACATGCTGTCAACCCGATGAAGATGCTTTCTTAATTTGCTGGTGTTTCTTTCTGTCAGTGTGTTTTCCTAAGTTTCAGTTTTCTTAATTTACATTTCATATTTATATATTTGCTGTACTTTCTTGTGGAGCATGTGAAAAACAGGACTGTAAGCGTCCTGCTGAAATGGATGCTGTGACTAAAGTAATAAAGCTATTTTCTCGGAGCCCTGGCAACATTTGCTTTCCAGGATATAACAGCACATTCGGCATGCAACCCTTGACGGAGCTGCCCAATAGTATCTGGATGCAGACTTGGATTTGCAGATATCATGTAATTTCATTACTGTGTCCCATGGTTAGGTCTAAATTTCAGTTTTTAAGTGCAGATTGTAGCTGTACTTTTGTCTCTTTTACAAGTTGTGTTTCTCTTTTCATGTGTCACAGTAATGATCAATCTACAGTTAATTTAGTACAATAACACATCCTTAAATTTGCATTGTCTTAAGGTTTTCAGTTTATGCGTTTCTGTGGGGGCGATAGTAACACTTATTTTTGTCCAACTTAAAATGAAAATGCAATTTAATATTTTTTTGCAAAGATAAAGAGAGGGGTCTGATGCAGACTTGGTGCAGTTGCAAGGTGAGCTGCATGCAATGCTTTTTAATGCCTACATCTAACCCCACACCTCACAGTGACGTCACTAGCTCCATTGAGTGCATTGTGTCTGACATTGCATCACTGAGATATGCAGTCTCACTTGCATATCCAAATCTGCATCCAGTTACGATTGGAGATAAAGGACAAAATATATTGCATTTAACGTATTAAAAAGATCATTGTCAGAAAGATTTACCAGATTACTCTAAATAAAAAAATATATATTTATACTTTTGACCGCCGATGTGTTACTTTTGTCCCTACGGAGGAAGTGAAACAATGTGCAATTTATGTTTAAATTATTTTGAAGTTGTTCTACATTTGTACAAAATACCACCTGACATTGATAAACCACACTTATGAGTTAGTAACCACGTGTATTCATATATATTCCTAAGCATACACATTTATCATCAATCGTTCTCGCATTTTCATATTCAGGTTTTTTATTATTTTACATTTGTGTTGATGTTTCATGTTGATTTTACATAGATTTGTTATTCAGCGTTGTCTTTAGTAAAGGATCATGTTCAAGCTTCTACACAAATACAGCATATTGATTGATTTGACAGAACTGCTGTAATACGAGACAAGAATACACAACTACAATCAGATGTGCATCTCCACTACAGTAAACACATTTAGAAAATCTCAGCAATGGTAAATCTCAGCAAATCACTGTTCTTTGTGTTTTCATGATGAATTTAGATGTAAATTATGTAAAACAAGACTATTAATATACCAAATATAGATTTAATGTTGTCTTACATTTATTATTCTACTAGCATGTACCTTCTGTTATTCGGGTGTTGGTGTGTGTGTCTGTTGTTTTGAGTGTCCGTCATGTTGAGAAACTTCTCGAACCTTCAGTGTGTCTGGTCTGGAAAATTTTGTGAATGTCCTGGACAAAATAAATGTGAATTTGATTTAAAAGAACAGTTTATGTTTTGGTGTAAACCTAAGACAATAGCTTTCATTTTTATTTCACCTATCAATTACAATAAAAACCCATCAAAAGGCTAGACGAGTGATTTTTGTTTCCTGTATATACAGTATGTATTGCCCAATGTATTGCCCTTTGAAACAGAAAGTTTGCATAAATTTAAAAAAAGCTTAAAATGTTTTAAATGGATGTTTTTCAAATGTAAGCAATTCAATTAATTAAATCTTGTGACTATAAACTTTAATTGAGGTTCATCAATCACTAAAATAAATTTATGTTACACTGTATATTCATTTGAACATTATTTGGTGTGGATCTCTGCTGTATAAAGTGAAATCATGTGTGTTTTACTCACATGCAGCAGATACTGCGAGGATCCTTCCATCAGGTCCTGCAGAAAGGGATGCTGGGATAGTGTGGAGAAAGAAATCTTCTCTTCAATACTAAAACCCAACTCCTTAAACACTTTCAGCAGCTCCTGAACACACCACAACGCATCAAATATGACATTAGAATGCATAATAAAATCACAATACTATACATGACTGAAGACCTAGTAGTTTTAGGTAGAATAAATTAAATCCTAGTAAAATACTTTCCTGAACATCTACAGAACACAAATATTTCACAAAATAGATGTGCATTTAGAAGAGACAATAGCAAAGATGGAATAAATACTGTAATAAATGAATTGTTTATTGTTTGATTGTGTTGGTAAATTCATATTTACTAATGAAACCTTATTGTAAAGTGTTGCCAACTATTCCTTCTAAATAATATTATTATTCAAAAAGGGGTCAAAAGCTTGAAGTGCTACTTTCTCCACAGATAATATTTGCAAAGAGTTTGTTACTGAAGGAAAGGAGATGTTAACAGCAGAAGCAAAAGACAGACATTAGAAGCCCTTTAAGACAATGCATTACCGTTTTAGGGTTGGCCAATCTGTCATAGGGCACGGGTTCAGTTGGGTCATCAGGGACAGAAAGATCTTGTTCACTAGGAAACCATGATTCAACCTGATAAAAAAAAAAACAGACATTAAACTGAACTGACAGATATGCTGAAATAATGCAACATCAAATATTCGAAGTCTGCTATTAATATTATTTGCAGAAATAGCACAAGGTTGGTATACATTTAATGCTACAACTGTATCTCTTCATTCTAAACACAGCTCTGGTCAGAGAAACATTTCATAGTTGTCATTTAGAAAGCAGATCAGCACTGATTTTTCCCTGAGGTGATGAAGACTTTTTGTTCAAAGGTAAATAAAAGCTGACAAATACTTTTGGGAGAAGCCTGGGTCATTTGCAGTCAAAATCAAACTTGCTGGTTCAATAAAAGTAACTTTAAATCAGAATTTGCTGGGGTATGAATAATTTCAGGCTTGACTATTTCCTCCCATCATTTTTTTTTCATTGCCATAGGGCAGGGGTGTCAAAGTAAATTCCTGGAGGGCCAGAGCACTGCAGAGTTTAGTTCCAGCCCTGCTTCAACACACCTATCTGTAGGTATCAAACAAGCCTAAAGCACTCAAATAGTTTGATCAGGTGTGTTTAATTAGAGTTGGAACTAAACTGTGCAGAGCTGCGGCCCTCCAGGAACTGGCTTTGACACACGTGCAATATGAGCTCTGTTTTACAGTCCCATTTTGACCAAATAACTTCTGCATTGTAACATACAGTTTAAAATAATTATTTCGACATGATTTCTTGCACTTTTAAGGTGGTTTACTGGACATGGATGGAGAATGTGGACTGAACGACAGACGTCACTGACAGTCTTCTTGCACCATCCAGATTATAGTATTTATTTTTAATTTTTATTCTCTTTTTAAAGTCCACATGAACCGGTGTCTGCAACCGTTTGTTTTTTTTATGTTGTGACGCAGTTTCTAGAGAAACGGAATATTAAATGAGAAAACAGTGGGCGTGGCTTAATTTTTCTTCTGTGAGCTGATTGGATATAGTAAAGTAGGCATTTCATTCAGAAAAGATCAGAAAAAGGGTTTGAGGAGAGTTATTACAACCTAACACGCACCTCCTCCTCCCCATTTCAGTTTGTTGTCAAAACTGACAGTTGGAGGGGTGTAGTTAAGTATGTTAGCCACGCCCAGCAGACGTAACCTGAGAATTTAACTGAAAACAAACAGGAAGTGCATTTACACATTTTAGTTAAACATTATATGGGCAAACTATTGTTTTTTTTCCTTTATAACATGCACAGATGAATTGTTCACCACAAAACTAGCAATGTGAGCTAACAAAATCAGTATGGTTAGATATGATTTCATGTGTACTTTAAAGGAAAATGTATTTTATTATTAGGCTTATTTATGCGTTGAGTAACAAACTTGAACTAGAATGGCTTTCAGGAAAAAGCTAACTATGAAAGAAGGTGCTTGAGGCAGAGCTTGTAGATTTATTGACACGCACTAAAACTGCAAAACAAAGAGCAGCAAAAGGAAACTAAAGTCAGAAGTCATTCAGTTGATGGGTGTGTCCTTGAAACCCTTCTAAAACCTGTAGAGATTCTGCAAATTGTCCACACAGTAAAGGAAACTTCTCCAAATTGTACTTTAGAGAATTTACGTTCTCTGGGAACATGTCCTCTGTTTTTGTTGCCACAGATTTTGTTGCTTTGTTTTAATACATGGTAAGATACTTTCTAATAAACCTCTACAGGACACACAACAACTTCACAAAACCTACATATTCAATTCAATTCAATTAATCTTTATTTCTATAGCGCTTTTACAATGTAGATTGTGTCAAAGCAGCTTCACATAGAAGATTATAGTGAATTGGAATGGTGTCCGTTCAGTTTTTAGAGTTTAAGTTCAGTTCAGTTCAGTGTGGTTTAATTTTCACTGCTGAGAGTCCAAACACTGAAGAGCAAATCCATCGATGCGCAGCTCTACAGGTCCCGAACCATGCAAGCCAGTGGCGACAGCGGCGAGGAACGAACTTCACCAATTTGCGAAAGTGAAGGAAAAAAAACCTCGAGAGAAACCAGGCTCAGTTGGGCACGACCATTTCTCCTATGGCCAAACGTCTTGTGTAGAGCTGCAGTCTAGGCGCCGGAGGCTGGTGAACGCTGGACGACAGAGAAGACTCGTCTTTCACTGGGGTCCCACTGGAATCAGTCCTTTTCTCTCCACTCCTCCATGACCACCACAGCAGCTCCTCAGGATACGGCCCGGTCTGGGATTATGGAAACCTTGGGATCATCTCTTCACAGGTCTTGGATTGCATTAGTGGCACTGCATAGTCTCTGGAACTATAAGAAACTCATCAGTGATTTAGTTATGGTTCATAATTCTTAAGCCTACAAAAGTTTTAATTTTCTATAAAAACAGTTCATACTAAATGGGGGTGAGGCCGGGTTGACGGGATTCATTCCAGTCCTTATCAAGTCTGGAATGCATTTCTGCATGTTCAAAATGTGTTCAGTTTCAAGATCAGTGGTGTTTGACATTAAATACATTTGGTCACCATTATTTTTACAGGATACTTTAAGCATCTATCAGAAATGTTTTGTTTAAAGGATATGAAGATAAGTTCACAATCAAAGTTGTTTCAATCAAAGTGTTTTAGCTGCAAAATGCAATAAACAAAAAAGAAAGAAAGAAAGAAAGAAAGTAATAGAACCTGTAATACTTGCCGTATTAGCTGTTTGACATTTCTCAGATGGATGAGACAGAACCTGTTGGGGAAGCTCTAATGAGCAAGAAACCAATGAAAACCTGACAGCTCAAACACACAGTCATTCAACCAACATTCAAAGCAAAAACACAAAGAAACCTGCTTCTCGTGTTATAATAGATCTCTTCTCTCACTCTACTGATTGATTGATATGTGTTCATGTGTATTTCTGTATGTAGAAATACACTATCATTTTATTTGTCTTAGCCCATGTATGACAACATCTTCAACTGCATTCGGAAAAAAAAATTATGTGCCTTTTTTTACAATAAAAAGGCTCTCTCTCACTCTGAGTTTAATCAAGGCAAGTTTATTTATATAGCACATCTCATACACAACAGTGATTCAAAGTGCTTTACATAAACAAGAATAAAAGAAACAATAAAAATGATTAAACGAATTAAAAATGATTAAAGATTATTTGATATAAACAGATTAAAATGTGTTAAAACAGGTCATAAAAGGAATGAAAAAGAAAAGAAAGACATCAACTTATTTTGATACTTGGAACTTTGCATTTTGAGCATCTTTGTGAAGATCTGTACAGATTCTACAACATTATAAGCTATAACTGTTTAACCACTTAGATTTCCAAAATGAAGGTACATAGTTAGATTTAAGGCTCAGATTAAATTTATGAGTAACAGACTAAACCATTGTGTTTGCTACCAGATGAACACCCGCCGGTGACCTACTCACACCTGCAGTTCTCCATGATGGACATCCAGCACTCTCCAGCCTCCGGCGCCTAGACTGCAGCTCCACACAAGAAGTTTGGCCAGAGGAGAAATGGTCGTGCCCAACTGAGCCTGGTTTCTCTCAAGGTTTTTATTTTTTCCTTCACTTCGTCAATTGGTGAAGTTTGTTCCTCGCCACTGTCGCCACTGGCTTACTTGGTTTGGGACTCGTGGAGCTGCGCATCAATGGATTTGCTCTTCAGTGTTCGGACTTTCAGCAGTGAAAATTAAGTGAAGTTTCACAAACTAATTTCGAGAGGAGCACGTGATATGATTGACTGCAGCTGGTCCCTATCACTAATCATTAGCTAGCCAATCGGATCATTCCGAATTTAACATTAATATCCAGCCTAAACTACATTCCTCATCTTCGTTTTGGAAGACCCCACCCCATCCATCCCTTCTCCCTCCTCCTCAATTCTAGGATCGGGCGACACGGCAGTTCAGTGGCTAGCACTGTTGCCCCACAGCAAGAAGGTCGTTGGTTCAATACTAGCTGAGCCAGTCAGCACTTTCTGTGCGGAGTTTACATGTTCTCCCTGTTTTTGCTTGGGTTTTCCCCGGGTACTCCAGTTTCCTCCCACAGTCTAAAGACATGTAAAACAAGCAAAGTCACAAGCACCTAATACGTACACACTGGCACGGTTGGCGGTCTATTCTTGTGAAGCTATCGAGAACTACCTGATCCCATATCCCACCTAATGCTCATCGACCAGGCGGGAGCCTTGGGCTCATCTATCTCCGAGCTCAGGGTTCTCTCCCGGGACAGCATGCCGAACCTGCTAAAATAGTCAAGCATTATCTAAGTGTGAACTCTTGAAACCACACTGAACTGAACTAAATTGAACTTGAACTCTGAAAACTGGACTGACACAGTTTCAATTTACTAGAACTTCTATGTTAAGCTGCTTTGACACAATCTACATTGTATAAGAGCTATAGAAATAAACATGAATTGAATTGAATTAAATGAAGAGGATACAAACCATCTGGACCTGCTTAGATTTTATACTATGAGATGGACAGAATTTGAATGGAAGTTTTCACTTGAATTGTTTTCCTCACATAATTCTAAATATTAATTAATTAATAAATGACATTAAAAGACCATTTTCCAATATAGCACTTCATAAATAATCATAAATACATTATTATATTGCTACCATGTAGACACCGTTTGGATAGACACACGATGCAACGCATTTGTTTTTTTCTCGACAACAAATAAGTGTCAAAAGAAATGTACTTTAATGGTGTGTTAATACCTCATTTAATAATGCTTGCACCTTATTACACAAAAATACCAGTGTGGATCAAATAACACTGCTGAAGCTGGAAAGACAGGAGGAGCCACATATTTAAGTTGGCACACACACTGTATGTATGATCATTTTGTTTTGCGCTGTCATTGAGTGTGGACTGAATGAAACTGGGAAGCCTCGAAAGGGAAAAGAAAACAATCCTATTTTTAGTTCCACATTCTACTTGAAGGTAAATTAACCTGACATTTGTTGTTTACTATATTCAAATTCTTTTCAGATCAATGATGTTTTACGAGCAACTGATATCTGTCATTTTAAATTCAAATGTTGTATAAGACAAGAATGGGTGATGTTGAATAGTTTTAGGGCAACTTTGATGAAAGGTTTTGATCCACCTCAAATGTTGACTGCTATACGGGCATGTCATTTCACTCGGTGGCCATCTTTGAAATGCCTCCTGGGCAGTATGCTCGGGCATTCTGTCTGAATGGGGAAACATCAAATTCTCCAAAACTGTTTGCCAAGCTTACGATTACATTGCATTTTTGGAATCACCAATAAAATTAAACTACAACTGTCTTATAAGTTTTGTTTCTAAACGTTCAAATCAAACAAAATCTGCATTTTTTCAGGTTGCCTGAGCTAATGCGCATGCGCACTCGAAAGGAACGAGATCACGACACCAACCTCATTTATGACCGTGTTACACATTGTCATCATCTGGATAATGCTTCGTCAGATCGCGCTGGTCTTCTGAAGTAATTCACAACTTGGCCTTGATGGCAAAATCTCCTCCAGGGGTCCATTCTTCGTACATGAATTACTCAATTAGCTGGATTTGGTTATTGACGATTTGACATGATCCAGGATCGTTTCGTTCTTTAAAACTCATCCTAGAGTTGTTGTCATAGCAACAGTTCTGGTAGCTCAAACCTGTATATATATATATATATATATATAGTTAAGTTTAAAAATATATATAAACAAAACTTATGCAATCTGCACTCCAAATTAAAGAACAAAGACTGTCACGGGGTGGTTCTCCCCAAGAGGTTCAAAGAAAACTTTTTAGATACAAACGCATACTATTTTAAGGTACCGACCCAGCTTTAGTACAATTTGTGTATGATAAAAGAGATGCACGATATATATATATATATATATATTTTTTTTTTTTTTTTTTTTTTAAAGGCATAACATGTTTTGTAATGCACATGTTTTGACAGCTAATATGACAGTAATTTGATGCTTCACAAAAGTTGCAGACACCTTTACTGTTATCAAAATGCTTTTTTGATGCAAGATTAAACAGCCAGTTATTCCTTACGCCGATTAAGAAACTTGAATATGCCTACTATAATAAAGAAAATCCGCTCTTAACGTATAGCTAAATTAATTGTTAAAGGGCCATGAAAATTCTACACGACAGTAATTGTTTGATTAAGGTGTTTACATGTTTACACTCTGAGAGCAGCATTTACAGCGGATCTTTCAGTCCATAATATTGTAGTGATATTAACGTACTGTAAACTTATTAACTAAATCATTTTGACTAAGGTATGTCTTTAAAAACTGAAAGAGTACTGCTGACGACACAAACTAACTTTGCCTCTGAATAAACCTAAACAAAGAACATTGATCGCACACTTACCAAATCTGTAGAGACAGGACAATCGACACGATCGACGAGGCTGAATCCAGCTTCTTATTCGCACCTTCTTATTGACGCCACCTTAAAAACCGCGGCGTTTCTGTTTTTCAGCTTCTCATTCGCGCTCAACTTAGGGACCGTGTTTATTTGTGTTCCTTTTTCAAAAATGAAAAATTATGAAAAACATAAAAAATGTTAAACGAAACTGATATATGATCGAAAACGGGCTGCAAGCATGAAGTCTAATTACATCATTGATTAATTATTGACCATGCCATCATTTGAGTATCTCTATAGATATTTATTATTAGATCAGTTGCTACCTGTTTTCTTATGGTCATAAATATACACAACCCTTACTGTTTATGATTTTTGTAACCAATAAAGCCACTCAACTGTAAATACTTTTATATAAATATTTTTATTTCTTAGTTAATAAAAGTCAACAATGCACAACCATGCACATAAACCATCATCAAAACCACCAACTTCAGAATTTTTATTATTTACTTTATATCCACTTATTTAAATGTCATTCTGTGTTCTTGTGTTGATTTGTATGTATGTACATATATATATACACACATACATATATATATACATATATATACATAAAAAACAAAAAAAATTCTCTACAGATCATTGACTATAAAACATTTATTGTGATTTATGTGAAATTACATTATACATTTTAAAATTAGCAGGTTGGAGAAATTATTAAATGATAGTGCTTTAAAAAATGAGACTAGTTTAAAAAAAAACGTGTTAACGCGTAAATTAGTTGTTAACACGTAACAACCCATGTCTCTGAACAATTCTTCTTCTTCCACTTGTTTTGGCAACACTTGTGTTTTGGCAACACAACGTAGCGTCTCTGTAAACACTGTAAAAACTCTAAATCTAAAACTAGAAAAGAAAAAAACTAGATTGAAAAAACTAGTCTTCGAAACTATCATGCATATTAATGAAGTTGCACCTCATACACAATAGAGCACGCTGATTGGTTTGAGCCAAGTCTTTCTCGTGAATGAATGCTGCACACTCAAACGCGTCACATTGTACTCGCCGGTACTCATCCAGTCTACACGCTAGAATACACACAAGGATCTAATAGCCGTGACGCAGCTTCAAAAATTCTTTCAAACCGGAAAAACGAATTTGCTTGAAATAATGCAAAAACAACCAATTTTCACTTTGTTGTGAAATATATGTGTCCTAATAGTGTTTTTAGCAGCGTGGGACACATATATGCCTGTCAACATCTCAAAAAATGTGTTTTGGTGTTTCGTGACCCTTGAAATACTCTTGACACATGAAAATGTAAAGCCTGTAGCCCACAACAAATGTGGAAAGTTATTAAGTATCATATTTAACAAACAGTTTACTACGAATTTTATGTAATTTTGTTCACATGGAGGCGCAGTGGGTAGCACGTTCGCCTCACAGCAAGAAGGTCGCTGGTTCGAGCCTCGGCTGGGTCAGTTGGCGTTTCTGTGTGGAGTTTGCATGTTCTCCCCGTGTTCGCGTGGGTTTCCTCCGGGTGCTCCGGTTTCCCCCACAGTCCAAAGACATGCACTATAGGTGAATTGGGTAGGCTAAATTGTCTGTAGTGTATGTGTGTGAATGAGTGTGTATAGATGTTTCCCAGTGATGGCATCCGCTGCGTAAAACATATGCTGGATAAGTTGGCGGTTCATTCTGCTGTGGAGACCCCTGATTAATAAAGGGACTAAGCTGAAAAGAAAATGAATGAATGAATGAATAGCCACTAAATCAAAAAGTTACGAATTGCCATAAGATTGTGTTGGAAATATCACCATCACCGTCATGTTTTGTAACTCTATTTAACTGTATTTTTCTTAAAACAATAGGGTATATGCACAGCTAGTGTTTCTTCCCATACCGATAAACTTCCGGTGAACGATTAATGTGACTTTTCTCAATGTTATATGGTTCCTTTTACAGCATTGATGTTGTAATGTAATTAAAATACAATCAGTTAAAGAGCCCCTATTTTGCATTATAAGAGGTCATAATTTAGTTTTGGGGGTCTCAAACAACAGGCTGATATGCATGCAATGTCAAAAAACACTTTCATTGTCTTATAATATGCATTTATTTTTACCTAATTATCCCAACGACTCCCATATGATTCATTTAGCGATTCATTTGTTCCCAAACCCCTCCTTAGCGCGAAGCTAATCTGCGCTGATTGGACCGATGAACCAGTCTGTTGTGATTGGTCGACTGCGTTCCGCATGAGACAGAGAATCTCTGTCTATCTATAATACATACGTGATTACAAGCTGCGCGGAGAGATTACAACTTATAACACACAATTAAACACATATTTAACAAACTACACAGAACGAGGCAACAATTTTAATCACACTTACATGTTATGATCCGGAGGAAGAAGAAACTGGTCCATATGAACTGTAACAGTAACTGACAAAGTCCCATACATAATAGTGTCTGCTGCTCCTTCCTTTAATAGCAAATGGCCGGCGAATCCTGCATTGCAGCGTAGGTTATTGTATCAAAAATCTGAAAAATGACAGGAACAAACACAGCACACTGTTGGCTATACTGTGGTGTTGTTGTGAAAATGAACTTTAACCCTTTTTTCTCAGTGATCGTCATCTTTGCGTCATAATCAGTCCCGTGATCCCCCGCACTCTGCTAGTGTCTGAAGGGAAAGTTTTTGTAACGCCATACAATTCACCAGAAGCGTTTGACCAAAGTTACTGAAAAATTAAAAGTCCCTCTGCATACTTCTGCATATACTGCATATATATTCTGCATTTTTATCGTGTCAGTGTGAACTGACCATGTGTGAACTGACCATTTACAGTTTGCTTTTCTTGGTTGCATCATGTTTGGTGTGAAGAGGCAAACAGTAACACTCCACTTACTTCTCAGTCTTGTATAGTGAAGTTATCTTGTACATTATAGTTTGAAGACGACCACTAGCCTACATTAGAAAGACACATTTACGAATCAATAAAATTTTACTTGTCTAAACAACACTGATGAGATCGCACATTTAAAAAAAAAAAAAACACACGCACACACAAATCATTCTCTGTTGAGCTAACAATCCTTTGTCCTCCTCACATGTAATAATCAAAAACATATCTAAAAGACCACCCAACAAAAACCAGAAGCAGACAGACATCCTGAGCTCTTTTCAGAAGAGTACTGTAAGAGCTGTTCATTTGGATTAGGGATACAGAATAAGATACTTTATAACTACTACTGAACATCTTAATAATAGGCAGGTAATAACCAGTAGTTAATGGCATGAACTGTGACCTAAACTAAAGTGTCATTGATATTTCAAATTACCATGTGATCTCAACTTTAGATACGTAAAAGTAAAAGATAAAAGATAGATAAAAGTAAAATGTAAAAGATAGATTTGTGAGGGTGTACTTATATATGCTGAGCACTGTATATATATATATATATATACACACAGTGCTCAGCATATATAAGTTGAAGTCAGAATATATATGTACAGTTGAAGTCAGAATTATTAGCCCCCCTTTGAATTTTTTTTCTTTTTCAAATATTTCCCAAATGATGTTTAACAGAGCATAGAATTTTTCACAGTATTTCCTATAATATTTTTTCTTCTGGAGAAAGTCTTATTTGTTTTATTTCGGCTAGAATAAAAGCAGTTTAATTTTTTTTTAAACCATTTTAAAGTCAAAATTATTAGCCCCTTTAAGCTATTTGATAGTCTACAGAACAAACCATCGTTATACAATAACTTGCCTAATTACCCTATCCTGCCTAGTTAACCTAATAATCTAGTAAACCTTTAAATGTCACTTTAAGCTGTATAGAACACTTCAACTGTGTGTGTATATATATATATATATATATATATATAATTTTTTTTATATTAAATCATTACCAGGTACAGAGTACTTTTTGAATCTACCAGAGGACAGTGAAATCCTTCAGAAAGCAGAAAAATCAAAGGAGCCGCCCAGGAACTCTCCTTTACCATTTAAATTACCTTAGCTTGGACAAGGTAAGGTTTTTTTGATTCCTAATAGCTTTATAGTACGAATATATCATATAGTATATAGTATATTTTAACATGAAAAAACTCAGTTACAATTAACTGATATCGAACCCCTAAAGTTGGACTTAGTTTAAACATAACACTAGGTACGTTTCCATCCACCTATTTTTATGCGCATTTTGGATATGCGCATAAAAAATCGGTTGATGGAAACGCTAAGATGCGCATAAATTGTGAAAATGCGCATAAAAATGTATGCGCATAACTGAGTAGGATCAACTTTTTATTCGATAAGAAAAGATGCGCATAAACTACGATGGAAACACTTTTACTGAACAAATTCCAGTATGCGCATTAAAAAAAGGTCATGTGATTTGGTTATAAGAGATCATGTGATGATAAAAATGTGTGTAAATGGACAAACCAGCAGGCTGAGCACATTGTAAAACATCTGAAATGTAGTTTTGGTCATTCTAAAATGCCTTAATCATTTCAGTATTAGTGTTATTATATTATTAATGACCTCCAGAATTGTTAAGAGCGTCTGTGCTCCGCGTCTCACGCCTTCAAACGCCGCCACGCGTTCACTGCGCGTCAGCATTGCCTTCTGAGCCGCAAGTCATTTATTAAATGAAGAAAAGATTCACGCAGCTTCTCCTACCTCAGCAAATTCCGTTTTTACTGTTGATATTTGGCGCCATTTAATCAGGAAGTGACGATTTTGTTCTCTTTGACTCGTTGGATGGAAACGCTGCTTTATTCGCACATCTTTTATGCGATATTCCAGTTTAGCGCATAAAGTTATTTCGCATTTTTGGATGGAAACATAGCTACTGATAAGATAAAAAAAAGACACAAATCATCCTCTGTTGAGCTAGCTATTCCTTTTTCTCTTTACAGGTAGTGATCAAAACATGTCTAAAGGGGCACCCAACAATCAACTGAAGCAGACAGACCTTCTGAGTCCTGTAAGTAGCTGTTTGTTTCTTGTTCTCTTGGTTTGAATTGAATCTAAACTTTGTGTCATTGATAATGTTTTGTCTTTCAGAAAAAGGAGACTAACACAGACAGTGAACATGAGGAGATGTCACAGGCTGGGAACACTAATCAGGTTATTTGTTGTGATATTTGCTAGGTCTATGAAACAAAAGGCGTGTTTCAATATGCAATATGTGAGTACAAAAACGTGATACAGAGAAACATAATAGTTTGGGTTGGAAACTACATCAACAATTTGAGCAGAGTTGGGAAGATTTGAAGTGTGTGTGTCTAAAAGCTGTCATTGAGAGCATGAATGCTGCTCTACACCGTAACCCCCAAAAAAGTAGGGGTGTAATGGCACACTGAAGTCACGGTACATTACATACCTCAGTTTTTGGGGTAACGCTTTGTTACTGTCACGGTTAACTCTCACAAAAGCAAGGGTCACAGGAATTATCAAAACACGTATATTTATTTACAAAAGCAGTTACTGGCCAAGAAAAGGAACACACAAAGGAACAGGAATGACAAAATAATACCGGACCAAGGACTTAACTGAACTCAGTGGTATAAATACACAAGACATGATTAAACTGATTACAAACAGGGGAGAAACACAGGTCGAACTAATACACATTAACAAAAGGGAAATCACACAACACATGGGAAATCACATGACAAACACATGAAAAACAACACATAGAAACAATAGAAACGTGACATGACAGCCAGCAGGACAGAGGGACGAGGCACAGCCAGAGGATTGGAGTCCAGAGGCGGAGACAGGGCGACAACTGCGGAGAGACGAGGGAGTCTGGCGGAGCTGGTGGGCTGACAGTCCACGGAGAAGATGAGGAAGGAGTAAGCCAATGCGGAGCCTTAGGGTCGAAGGGCCGAGGTGGAGTCCGTAGCTTGGAGGCTGGAGGCGAGGACGAAGGGCGAAATCACCCGGATGGTCGGAACATAGATATGGTGGAACATAGATATTTTAATGTACTTACATTTAAATTGTAATAATTTTAATAAGTGTTATTTTATAGCACTTCAAATTATCATGTAATCTTAACGTAACATTTTTAGTAAAGGCCTACTACTAGCTAATTCAGTAAATGATAATTTGCTAATTACATTCATCTAACATGATTCATTCATTCATTCATTTTCTTTCGGCTTAGTCCCTTTATTAATCTGCAACCCATCACTGGGAAACATCCATACACACCCATTCACATGCATACACTATGAACAATTTAGCTTACCCAATTCACCTATAGCGCATGTCTTTGGACTGTGGGGTAAACTGGAGCACCCGGAGGAAACCCACGCGAACACGGGGAGAACATGCAAAGTCCACACAGAAATGCCAACTGACCCAGCCGAGGCTCGAACCAGCGACCTTCTTGCTGTGAGGCGATCATGCTACCCACTGCGCCACCGTGACATCCTCATCTAACATGATTCTTTTACAAAATAATTATAGCATAGCTAAGATAAACCATTACATAATGCATATTTCACTGCTGAAGGCTTATCCACTGAAGAGGAACTCCACCTATGCGAAGCTCCACCAGTCCCAGCCAAGCAAGCCAAAAGCAACAGTGTCGAGGAACAAACTTCACCAACTGACGGAAAAGAAGAAAAAAAACTAGTGAGGAACCAGGCTCAGCTGGGCACAACCATTACCCATCTATAGTCGATTTGCATATTTTAGAAAAAAAATCAATTGTCCAGAATTAACTGAGCGTAGTGGACATGAGGGGCTGTAATACACCAGGAGAAACACGTGTAAACTGGTTGTGCATACTCCCATGAACCCTCTAGCACCCTAGTAAGGGTAAAGAGCTGGTCCAGTGTTCCATGGCCTGGAAAAAATCCACATTGTTCCTCCTGGATCCAATGTTCAACCATGGGCCGGATCCTCTCCAGTACTCTTGCATAGACTTTACCAGAAAGGCTGACGAATGTGATCCCCTATAGTTGGAACACACCCTCCGGTCCCCCTTCTTAAAAATGGGGACCACCACCACTGTCCACCATCCACCTCATCATCTACAGTCACTGGGGTCACTCAGGAATCTGTTCTTGGTCCCCTTCTATTTTCTATTTACACCACATCACTGGGAACCACATAATTTCTCAATCCAACTGGGATCATATACTATACTATTACTCCATGTAGTTCAGAAGTTAATCTTGGGATGATCTTAGATGACCAGTTGTTCTTTAAAGAGCACATTGCAAATGCAGCTCCATCAAGCAGGTTTGCACTTTTCAACATCAGAAATATCAGACCTTCCTAACAGATCATGCTACGCAACTTTTAGTCCAAGCTCTTGTCATTTTTAGGCTAAACTACTGTAATGCTGTTCTAGCTGGACTCCCCTCTTGCATCCTCTACAGATGATCCAGAACACTGCAGTTTGTCTAATCTTAAATGAAGCCAAGAGAGCCCATTTAACACCTCTCTTTATCTTTCTGCATTGGTTACCATCGCAGAGAGGCTATAAGTCACTTTCCAAAACCTTTTAATTTAATGTTCCATGCTGGTGGAATGAGCTTCCCATTCCCACACGCGGGGCGCCTGCAGGATTTTATTCTAAGGTACGCACATATCCAGCACCGCCCGCCCCATCATCCCTTATTCTTATTTCAATCTCAAGAAACACTGATGCTTGCTGTCAAAGGCTATATTATTTAAGGACATTCATTACGACATTGATAGGATCAAACTTATGATTCCTTTTCAACATTAAGATATTTTCTTTGAAATATAAATGTATATTTTCCTGCCAGGGTTGCTTAAACACTCCCTCACATGAACTTGCTGCAAGTGAGATGGAGAAAATGAAAGCACATCAGCAGCAAGGAAAAATCAGATGCTCAAGATGTAATTTTTAAAATTATTACATATTAAAACATTTGCAAATACATGACAGAGGTTTGTGATGCAAGTTACAGTGAAGCATTAATTAAATACTTATTTTCCACTGAACGAAACAAATCATCACCACACAGTTGAGTAGTGGACGACGGGCTCAAACAAAAATATAATTTCTTGGAAAAAAATATCTTTTTGAAATGAATTTCGTTTGGTATAATTTCTTAATTTTAATATATTTTTGTTGGTCAGTTATCTACTAGATAAACAAGAAAAACGAATGATATCTGAGGAGAAGTGCTTCAAAAAAAGTCTGCTGTATGCTTCAGCACCGAACTGGGGTGCATTTCCTAAACAATGACATAACTCGTGACTGAACTATCAGTACGATGCATCATTTGGGAAAAGAACGATGTAGTGAGGAGTGTTTTCCAAAACCGTAGTTGCTTTGTCGCAGATCCATCATTTGAACCACGTTAGTTATAACGTGAAAACGTCCATAATGACACTCTCAACGGGGTGGAGTAACAAGTTCTTTAGAGAAAAACCCCATACTTCTTTGTGCATATTATATTGTTTTACATGCACACGCATTTAAAAAAAAAATACAATATTAGTTTTGATAAAAACATGCACTCGTTTTCCATATTAATTTAAATATACGTAAACGGCACATCTAGGGCCTATGTTTCCTTTACAAATATTATTGAGAATATTCCATATTCTATTCTAAAACATAAAACCACTTAGCTAACACAATCTAATCTCATATATAAATTATATAAATCGTTAGGCTAATGGTTGTAATTTACAGTAGGCCATTTATAAAGAAAATAAAAAAATCATAATTATTAATAATAACATAATAATTATTATTATTAATTTATTATTATTGCTATTATTATTATTAAGTAGGATATATTTTTTTTTTTTTTTTTAAGTCTACTTTTACAAATTGACATTCAAACCACTGCAGAAATGTTCTAACCAACAGGCCTATGTCATATAGGCCTACAGTACAGATACATTTCGTAATAAATAGCCTACTATAAATGAAAACCATTAACGTATGCTATATATTTTTGTTTTCACAAGCTTTGGAGATGTAACGTAAATTCCACATTTAAATTACAGGTCGCCTGTTTTCAAAGTGCACTACGAAGGGAACACAATAGTCAATATGAAGATCACTAAAACTGAACTGCAAAAATACTTTGAAAGCAAATTACATCCAAGAGAGATGACTTTAATGTTTTTTTTTTTTTAATCATTCCAAGATTAAATGTTGGAACATTCTAAAGGAATAGAACACAGCCAGGAACTATGCTTCTAGTTACAGCTCTAGAGGTGTAGTTGCAAACGTACAAGTTTGCGACGCAGTTTGTGAATGTTCGTTGGAACGATGTCAACAAATCAACAAACTATGTTTGTAACGATGGAACTTGCGACCTTAGTTGGCTAACGATGGTTTTCAGAAACGCACCCCTGGTTTGTTAAATAAAATAATAATCTACAATTAATTAAAGTGAAAAAATTTATAAAATAAAATTAAAGTTAAATATTCA
>CAIGQV010016645.1:25923358-25940466 GCA_903798115.1 Danio jaintianensis | reverse complement strand
TTATCCAGCATATGTTTTACGCAGCGGATGCCCTTCCAGCTGCAACCATCACTGGGAAACATCCATACAAACACTCATTCACATACATACACTACGGACAATTTAGCCTACCCAATTCACCTGTACCGCATGTCTTTGGACTTGTGAGGGAAACCGGAGCACCCGGAGGAAACCCACGCAAACACGGGGAGAACATGCAAACTCCACACAGAAACGCCAACTGACCCAGCCGAGGCTCGAACCAGCGACCTTCTTGCTGTGAGGCGAACGTGCTTTTTTAATATAATAATTACTGAAGAGCAAATCCATCGATGCTTAGCTCCACAAGTCCCAATCCAAGCAAGCCAGTGGCGAGGAACAAGACTTCAAAGAAAAAAACCTTGAGAGAAACCAGGCTCAGTTTCTCCCCTGGCTCAGGCTCAGGCTCAATTTTTCCTCTGGCCAAACTTCTTGTGCAGAGCTGCAGTCTCTTAGGTGTGAGTAGGTCACCAGCGGGTGATCAGGCTGGCCCACGGTATCAATGCGGACACTCGTCTGTCACTGGGGTCTTTCAGGAATCAGTCTCATGCTCTCCACTCCTCCATGACCACCACAGCATCTGCTCAAGATACGGCCTATTACGGGGTTATGGAGACCTCTAGAAGTCCTCTATGGTTGGCATCATCTTTTCACAGGACTTGGATCACTTGTTAATTAATATACTATAATGTATGTATTATAGTATATTAATACTTAATTATATTAATTACAAAACACACACATCATGTTCTTGTTTGTCAGCAGTGCCTTAAATAGATTTTTATAATGCAATTTGAACTGCTTCAAAGGAAAAAGCCTAATTCCCTGCATCCCAATGAGCGTACTGTGCATTCTGAATCACTGTTAATTTCGTTGACGAAAAATTTTCGTCATAATTTTCGTGACGAACAAGTTTTTACCGACGAAAACTAAATAAAAATTAAGTGATGATGATGACAACTATAACCAAAATATACTGACATTTTCTAATAAAAACGAGACGAGAATGTAATTGAGGGACGTTTTTTGGAAAATATCCAATCAGAATTAATCTTGGTGTGTGATGCTTGACACGCGCACACACACTCATGCACACACACACACATTTGAAAAGTAACTGATCCACAGTAGATGCAGGATGCGATGACATCATCATCCAAAGGGGCGTCTGTCTTATTAAACTGTAATGAAATGGCAACAGCTAAGAGAAAAAGAAGATTCTCGTTTGATGTCAAGACAAAAAGACCGCAAACAGTATGGGGAGGAAATAGCTGATAAAACCAACAAATCTAAAGCACATCAGCATGCTAGGGAATCATCCCGAAATTCAGCAAAGGTAAACTCGGATCTTTTTTATTGAACGTTACCCGTGTGTGTGCTATTGCTTAACTGAAACGGTATGGCCTCTCGCTGACCTTTAGAGAATTTACTCCGTTAGATTGTACATTAAAAGTTATTCAATCGTGAAGAGTTGTTTCCTCACATGTTTTTAGCTGCGGCTAAAGTTTTTGCCAACCCACTAACTTGCGCTAGGTTCAGACGTGCTGTCTGCGTTTGCCGCAATCGTCATGACAACAGCCATTTACAGTATACCTGTGAAGCGCACTTTATTTTTACGTACATCTTCGCTTTAGAATTCCTCTGTGTGAGTTATCACAGCCATGGGACTGAGTGCACATTTTACAGGATAACACATTATCATGTCATTACTCTATTTATTTACTCAATGCTATAGCTGAGCACCTGTATGTACTGTAACACCAACTATAACACTCTTGCACACACACACACTCATACACTACGGCCAATTTAGCTTACCTAATTCACCTATAGCGCATGTCTTTGGACTGTGGGGGAAACCGGAGCACCCGGAGGAAAGCCACGCCAACACGGGGAGAACATATATTATTTATTTTGTACACAAATAGTTGTAGGAGTATTTTTAGTAATAGGTACATTTTAAAATTTGCTGACGATTCTGTAATTGTTAGTTTGTTAAGTGAGGAAGACTTCATGCACGGTCCTGTAGAGCCCCTATTATGGGTTTTTGAAAATGACCTTCCATGTAGTGTGTACCACAGCTCTAAGTGAAGTGAAATATCCAGCTAAGGCTTAAATCTGAAAGTGCGCAGTGTTTAAAACTGTTGATTCATCTATAAAAGAGTCGACTCATAGTTCTTCAAATGAATCGTCTTGATAACGGGTCTTTAGCCGTGCCGGCGTGACGTCGTTACGGAACTTAAACCCCCCCCCCATTTGTTGGCGCGCAATCCCGGGAAAATTGAAACCTCCGGCCCCGCCCACAAACAGAGTGGCAGGAAGAAAAACACTGTAGCAGACCCCGGTTGAATCATGTTGCGAAGACGCTGTGCTCAGCTGGATATTATTGGAAGTGTGAGGGAAAATTTGTGTTATTTTTGTTACCCAAAGATGAGGCTATGAAGAGTCAGTGGTTGAAGTTTATTTCTGCAAAAATACCTCAGCATTATAGCCCAGGCCTTGTGCTGTGTTTCTGACGAGTGCTTCAGCAATCTACACGCTTACAACGGGGGATTCGTTTGTTAAAGGAAGGATCAGAAAAGACTATTGATGTGTGGGACTTTGCAGAGCTTGACAGGAACTTTACAGTACACAGTTCATGGACCAGTTTCTTCCTCCATTTCACAAGTGTAAGTAAGTGCGATTGAAATGGTTGCCTCCTTGTTTTCTTTAGCTTGCAAATGATGTATTTAATTGTGTTTTGTTACTTTTAACCACTTGTACTGTATCTGGTTAACTCTTTATATTCTCTTATCGCGTCTAAAGCCACGTTGAAAACGCGACGCGTGCCACTTTGTTTATGGATTTAAATGCGTTTGTAAGCTCGCGTTCCACTGCTGTTTGTCGTTACTATGGCCACCATCAGCTTTCCCTACACATGTGCGGCGGTCAAGTTTCAAAATAGTTCAGCTTTTGCCGCTGTGTGGAGTAATACTGAATTCATGTCACTGTTTTTACTTATGGTTAAGAATAGAGCAATATGCTGGTGTTTAACTGCATTGCTTTAATGCATTCCTGCATTGGGCTCACACACATACCTGCCAACATTTGTCCCTGAAAATCCGGGAGACCGGGGGGGTTAGGTTCGGGGGTAAGGTGTCTGAATAACAATGTTGAGAACCGGGTACTGTGTTAGTAACTGTACTATGAAGCGTGTTTCGGGCAACCGCTGCGATCGGATCCTATACCAATGCTGGCGACCCGGGGGTTTCACAGGCCGTACCAAAATGCTGAGGACCGTATTTTCTTGAAATTACAAAAGTTTTCCAGGAGAAATAACAAAACGGGAGGGTGGCGGGAGATGGGTTTGAAATACAGGAGACTCCTGGGAAAAACGAGAGTGTTGGCAAGTATGCTCACACATACACTCTGACTACTTCAATATTGTTGAAGCCGTGGTGGGCAATTCTCTCGTGCTGAACGCTGGACCAATCGCAACAGACTGTCATCGGTCCAATCAGTGCAGATTAGCATCACGCTAAGGAGGGGTTTGGGAACAAATGAATCGCTGAACGAATCATATGGGAGTCGCTGGGATAATTAGGTAAAAATAAATGCATATTATAAGACAATGAAAGTGTTTTTTGACATTGCATGCATATCAGCCTGTTGTTTGAGACCCCCAAAACCACAATATGACCCTTTTTAATGCATAATAGGGGCTCTTTAAGACTAAAGAGATGACTATTGATTTTAATTCTAATAGAAGACTGATTAAGGGTAAGCAAACAAGTATTAATGGAGTGGGTGTTGAGAGTGTTGATCAGTACAAGTATTTGGGAACTGTTTTAGATAATAAATTGCCCTTTTCTGTTAATACTAATATCTTGTGTAAGAAGGGGCATCAAAGATTGTACTGCTTATAGAAATTAAGATCTGTTAATATAGATAAATCACTCATGTGCATGTTTTACAGTTCATACATTCAGTCACTGTTATCTTTTTCTTTGCTTTGTTGGTTCAATTCTCTAAGTGTGAAAAATAAGAGCTGTTTGGAGAAAATTGTGAACCTAGGAGAAAAAATAACAGTGAGTAAACAGATAACTATGGCTCAGTTATACCATAGACAAGTTTTGAGTAAAGCTCAGAGTATTCTGTCAGATGATTCCCGTCCTATGCACCACGAGTTTTATCTTCTCCCTTCTGGTATTCGATACAGAACTCCTATTAGTAAAACAAATCGGTTCAAACTTTCGTTCATCCCCTCAGCTGTAACGTTTTTAAATTTAGGGTAGATTTGTATTGTACAATGTGTTTTTGTGTATTATGTGTGATATGCTTGTATGCTGCAACCAAATTGCCTTCGGAAAATGAATAAAGACTGAGTGACTGACATGCAAACTCCACACAGAAATTCCAACTGACCCAGCCGTGGCTCGAACCAGCGATCTTCTTGCTGTGAGGTAATCGTGCTACCCACTGCGCCACCGTGATGCCCCTCAATCTTTCAAGTTTCATCTATTAAAAAAATCAGGGGTAGTGCATCTTGTCAGCTTCAAATGTCAATCAGAATGAACTACCACTCTATTAAACAATAAATATTTCATCTATAACACTCCATTTTTGCATCTCGTTTAAATACACTATGAACAGCAGCTACGCTAATTATTTTCTTTATTTTCTACTTCCACCTGGGGATACTCATTCCGAGGTCCCTAGAGACTATGCAGCGCCATTGATGCAATCCAAGACCTGTGAAGAGATGATCCCAAGGTATCCATAATCCTGGACCAGGTCGTATCCCGAGCTGATGCTGTGGTCGTCATGGAGAAATGGAGTGCATGAGACTGATTCCTGAATGACCACTGTGATAAACGAGTCCCCGCATTGATCCTGCTGGCCAACCTGCCCGCCGCTGGTGCCCTACTCACACCTGCAGCTTCTCCACGATGGACGTCCAGCTTCTTCAGCCTCCAGCGCCTAGACTGCAGCTCTGAACAGGAGGTTTGGCCAGATGAAGAATGGTCGTGCCCAACAGAGCCTAGTTTCTCTCAAGGTTTTTTTCCCTTCACTTCGTCAATTGGTGAAGTTTTTTTTCCTCGCCACTGTTGCCGCTGGCTTGCTCGGATCGGGACTTGTGGAGCTGTGATTCGGTGGATTTGCTCTACAGTGTTTGAACTTTCAGCAGTGAAATTTAAACCACACTGAACTAAACTAAACTGAACTTCAACTCTGAAATCTGGACTTTACTAGAACTATGACACAATCTACATTGTAAAAGGTGCTATATAAATAAACTTGACTTAAACAGATTTCAAACAGTTCATAGCATAGCATCAAATGACCGTTACTTTTTAAATTATACCGGTGTCTGTTTGCTTGGAAAAAAGCGCGCGCTGAAGAACAGCCATGACGTGTGAAACATCAAAAGAATAGCATCGGTATTTCACTCCGAATGACATTTGAAGCTTACAAGATGCGCTACCCCCGTTTTTTTTTAACATGACAGATTACCATATTTTGAGGGGGTAGCACAGATCGTCAGAACAGATTAGCATATACATTCGCCCCAAAGCTTAGCATGTGTTTGAAAAAAGAGAACTGATACTTTCGCTTCCTTTTGCACGGTACCAGGAGAGAGTATAAAAGAAACCAAAGACAGAGAGAGAAGAAAAACGTATAACTGCATTTATGTTATACCTCTTCCAGAATAATCTGTGTAGAAGTTTTTTTCATACACAACATGATTTAGATTATTAATAGGTACAGAGATAGGAATAAAGGTGAAGTCAATGGATGTGGACTGAATGAAAACGAGCAAGAAGCATCAAGAAACTCCATTCAGATTCTCTTCGAAGGTAATGTGTTCTTTGGTGTTGTAAGCTTTCGTTATTTCAGATCGCTGTTGGCCAGAAATGTACTTTACAAACAAAACTTATGCATAATTTAGAAACAACAAAACTCGTAAATTAGAACAAAAGGCACAATTTGTATATAAATAACAAAACTTTTACTGTAATAAAACTCTGAAGTTGCATTTCAGAATATTAGTCTGAAGAAATACCGAATATAAATAATAGCCTATTTACCAAAAAAGTCATTTTCTGGACTTTCAAGCTACCATAACTAATATTTCATAACTATATGTAGTATATTTAGCAGAATTACATGACCAGAATTACCGAATAGACGTTTTGAAATATTATGTTTGCTTGCAAAAAAAGAAAAAAGAAATTTAAGAACAATAATTTTTTTTTTAAGAATTTAAATAGGACGAATTTATACTGAAAGTAAATCATACTCTAATAGGTAGTGTAATGGACAGTTAAAGTAACTAGGGTAATTTCTATTTAAATAAATTCAAATTGCATAAGATATTTATCTAATATTTTGGCCGATTTTTTATTTTTTCTTATTATTATTTTTTTGTGCATTTAGGCAGCTTTTGGGTTGGAAAAAGTCAGTTATATCTGGCAACACTGACAGGTGTCTGTTTCCTTGGAAAAAAGCGCGCGCTGGAGAACAGCCTTGACGTGTGAAGCTAGAATCCACACCAATTTATGAACACCATTTAGCCTACTTTGACTTGTTTAGTCGATTAAGTGAAAAGAAATTTAATTATTAAATAACACCAGTGTTTGTCTTTCTGTGCTGTGCAGCGCGTGCTGGATGGATTTAAACGTGTATTAGAACAGCCTTGACGTGCCCAACTGAGCCTGGTTTCTCTCTAGGTTTTTTTCTTTAAAGTCTCCTCGCCACTGGCTTGCTTGGTAATTCCGGTCATGTAATTCTAGCTTCACACGTCAAGGCTGTCCCAAGCAAACAGACACCTGTCAGTGTTGCCAGATATAGCTGACTTTTTCCAACCCAAAAGCTGTCCAAAACCTGCCCAAATGCACAAACAAACAAATAAATAAATAAATAAAAGTAAAAATATTATAATAACACATACACTATAATAATAATATTAGATTAATATTTATGTAATTTGAATTTATTTAAATAGAAATTAGCCTAGTTACTTTAACTGTCCATTACACTGCCTATTAGAGTATGATTTACTTTCGCAATCAAGTATAAATTCGTCCTATTAGGCGTTTTAAATTCTTTTGATCATAATTAGATGTGCTTGTCAATCAGACAAGCTTCTATGTGTGTCGTTGCTGTCAATTGCGGAAAAATAGCTACGTTTCCATCCACGTATTTTTATGCGCATTTTGGATATGCGCATAAAACATCGGTTGATGGAAACGCTAAGATGCGCATAAATTGTGAAAATGCGCATAAAAAATGTTGCGCATAACTGAGTAGGATCAACTTTTTATTCGATAAGAAAAGATGCGCATAAACTACGATGGAAACACTTTTACTGAACAAATTCCAGTATGCGCATTAAAAAAAGGTCATGTGATTTGGTTATAAGAGATCATGTGATGATAAAAATGTGTGTAAATGGACAAACCAGCAGGCTGAGCACACTGTAAAACATCTGAAATGTTGTTTTGGTCATTCTAAAATGCCTTAAGCATTTCAGTATTAGTGTTATTATATTATTAATGACCTCCAGAATTGTTAAGAGCGTCTGTGCTCCGCGTCTCACGCCTTCAAACGCCACCACGCGTTCACTGCGCGTCAGCATTGCCTTCTGAGGCGCAAGTCATTTATTAAATGAAGAAAAGATTCAGGCAGCTTCTCCTACCTCAGCAAATTCCGTTTTTACTGTTGATATTTGGTGCCATTTAATCAGGAAGTGACGATTTTGTGACGGGGGTTGGGGGCTGCGTGATAAATTTCTTCTACCTTATCAGCTTAGCTATTGATATAATTGTTTATTCGTTTTTTATGTCTAGTAATGTTTTTAAATCTTACACTGTGTTGAAGTCATTGTTACTGTAAAAACGGTCTTATTTAATCTTCTAATGATGCTCGGATTCTTTTATATTAAACAAAATAATACATGGTTTGTATAGTGTTAATTATTGAGGTCCACCCACCCATCTACTGCATGTGGGCTCGTTAAATGAAAGTTTTCTAAGAACGTTAGAAGAATGACTAATGACTAACATTCCTGGCTAACCAAGTCAAAGCTTTAAAAAAATATTTTTATTTGGTTATGGGAACCAACAATTGTTAGCAGGAATATGTCTTTGGGACATTCTACCAGAAGCGTACATTTTCACTTAGAAGAAATGTGACAGGGCCTGACCTTTAGCTTGTCATCCTCAAAAAATCATACAAGTACAAGCATGAAATCATACAATTGAATGATAGAACGCATCCTTGATCACTGTCAGCTTCTCCATCAAACGATGTCACTTCCAGGTCATAGCCTTAAAGGTGTACTGCACACATTTTATGTTAAATTTAATGCAAATGTGACAGGACTGACAGAAACATGGGGACAATTGTAAATTTATTTGTAATATATATTTGTAGTATTTATTTGTAGAATGCATTTATAATTTCATGTTTTTAATCAATTGATGTGGATGATAACAACTTAAACTTGCTATTTCTGAAGTTTTTTTTTCTCTAAATAACAAGGACAATGACAGGGCTTTTACATTTGTAAAGTGTTTTTAATAAAAAATAAATAAAATAAAAAACTGAGAACCAAATGAATGACATATTCCTTTACAGAACAACTCACAGAAATCAACCATTTTAGAAATTGGGATGAAATACTTTTTATTAATTGTATTTGTGTTTTTATTTTTCTGGTAGAATGTCCCCTTCACTGGTAATCCATTAGATTTGATTACAGACAGATGAAGGTTACTCATTTGTACACCCGTACACTCGCTTGCCACTTCAAAAACACACTGCTCGTCCATGTAATCTTGGAAGGAAAAAAAAAAAAAATTGTGTTTAAAATGTAAAATTATTGTCATTCATGACAATTTGACACTTCTTATTAGCATGAAAAGAGCCACGCAAGTCCAAATAACGAAAAGCTGACATGAATAGCGAAAGTGACGCAAAGCTCAGTGTTCATTGATTTTACTTTTTTATGTTGTGTGACGCTGCTCAAGCGCACATGAGCAAACACTGGGCTGCAGGGATCACTCATGGGAGTGTGATTTTGTAGTGTCGCAAAGTTTTTTTTAAGTAAACTACAATTAAAAAATTACATTTGGCAGGTTGGTGGGTGTTAATGTCAAGCCCTCTATATGAGCAATATTACACGAGTAGCAGTGCGATGTGGCTGTATATCGGCACTGGTGGGAGGCATATCGCACTGCTACGAGTGTGATATTGCATTTATACAACAGTTCGACGACATAATCGTGTGTATAAAGAAAATCAAACACGGAGACTCTCAAAAACCCTTTTGTATGAGGAAATACTTCCGCCGTTTACACACATCTGCAGCTGACGTCAGAACAGCAGAAACCATTACTGATTCACAAATGTCACTTTAGAGCTAGTATTTGAATGATTCTCTAGCGTAATGTCTAAAGTGATGACAAAACAGGTGATTTTGCTCACATTTTAAGATTATAAGGCTGAACGGCACGAAATGCCATCAGTCAACAGATAATTCCCAGTATTTCTCTGTTGCAATCGGGAGATCACAATAATTAACCCCGAAAAAGAGATCGATTCAGAATGTCACTTACCTGATTCATAATGATTTGTTTAGCTGTTGTTTGAAATTTACGCTGAGAAAATGATGTTTTTCTCCTCTGAGCACTTATTATGCGGTCTCTGTCGCCATCTTGTGGCAGAACGTCAACCGTCACTTTCTTTGGTCTGCTCAGACAGGCTGATGGCGGCCAATGCACTGAATCCGATGCTCAGAAATTATAAATATTTTAAAATAGGCACTATCCTTATAAATAAACTGCATAGTTGCAATCTAAACAACTACATTCTTGACTAAAAAAGCATGTCGAGTGTCCTCTGCTTGTCACTGTATGTGGGCGGAGTAATACTCACGGGTGAAGAGGCTGTAGGAGTGCTGTTATTTGCAGAATATTGCACGGCTATCAGCCAATCAGATTTAAGAACCAGACAGAACTGTTGTATAAATAAACAGTTAACCCCAGGGGGAAATAGAGAACAAAGAAAATAATTAGCGTAGTTGCTGTTCATAGTGTATTTGAACAAGATATATTAGATGTCAATGTGAAAATAAAGTGCTGTAAAGGAAAATACCAGTTATATAAACATGGGAATAAACATATAAAACATAGACCTATTTCTAACAAAGTGCCTGATGTAATAAGACAGGAAGAGTGTGCCCTACAGGTGGTTTGTCAAGCCCACTCACGTGCATGGAGCACACTCACGCATCCGACAGTTATGAGATGCATTGTGTGTATGTTTTGCTAAAAAGTTGTTTTGAACTGAGAGAGTGTGTCTGAGCCTTGGACAATATCAAGAAGGCTATTCTAGGGTTTAGGAGCCATATATGAGAAGGCTCAACCTCCTTTAGAACTCTGGCAGCTGCATTTTGTACTAACTGAGTTTTATTAATAGAGGATTCCAGGCAACCAGCAAACCGAGCATTACAGTAATCCAGCCTAGAAGTCATAAAAGCATGAACTAGCTTTTCTGCATCTGAAAGAGATAGCATGCTTCGTAGCTTAGCAATATTTTTAGATGAAAGAAGGCTGTTTTTGTGACATAGGAGATATGGTTTTGTTGTTAATAAGTGTTAAATAAGTGTAGCTCATATTCAAGCAACAGGATGAATTCGTAGGCATAGTATGCTGGAAGATATGAGGAAAAGGACTTTTTGAGCATATAGCCAAACTCCATCTGCAGAGAATAACTGTTTAACTATTTACTGCTTTAAATCTAATGTGATAGTAAAAATTGGCCTAAAATAGCATTAATAAGCACACTCATTTCAAGAGAAGTTAAAAAATCATTGTCTTTAAGCTAATCATCTTCATCTTCTTTACAGGTTTAAAAAAAAAAAGGTCAAATTATGTCTGAAGGTCTGAATAACACACAGAAGCAGGCAACTTCTGTTAACCCCTTTCAACACAATACTGTAAGTGACTGTTGTTTGTCATTCTTTAGCCAGTGAATTGGAATTGAGCTTAATGTTGTCTTCTTCACAAAAAAAGCAGACTAAAGGAGATAATAAGCATGAGATGTCACAAGCTAGGAACATTATTTAGGTTGTATTAATTATTATCTTTTAGGTCTATGATTTACGTCTATGAAGAGTATTCCATTATGAAATATGTACTGTGGGTATAAATAAGATGATGATGAAAAAATGTAGACAGATACTGTAGGTCATATAATAAGTCATTATGTATTTACATGGGGCAAAGTCATACCTGCCAACACTCCTGTTTTTTCCCGGGAGTCTGCCGTATTTCAGACCCATCTCCCGCCACCCTCCCGTTTTGTTATTTCTCCTCGAAAAACTCCTGTAATTTCACCCGGCCCGGTCCTTAGCTTTTTGGTACAGTTTGTAACACACCCAGGTCGCCAACTTTGGTATAGTATCCGATCACAGCGGCCGCCCGAAACCCGGTCCATAGTACAGTTACTAACCCGGTTCTCAGCTATGTTATCCTGACAAACACCGCACCCCAACCCCCCGCCTCGGTCTCCCAGAATTCTAGACACAAATGTTGGCAGGTATGCACAAAGTCACAACCATGCAAACCGAGCTAAATGTTTTTTTTGTTTTTTAATGAATAAAACATCAATCTAAACAGATTTAATTCAGCATTACTTATGGTAATGGTGCATGCAATACTGTAAAGCAATGTGGTCATGCAATTGTATGATTATTATTACAAACAAATAATACAAGATTTAATGAAACTCACTATTTAAAAATATAAAATCAAAGCTCAACACTTCTGTGGTTTTATACACTATTATATCCTCCCCCTTGTCTAGATGCTTTCAGGATGTTATATATTCTCAGGATGTAGTTGAGGTTCAGCTGAACGGAAAAAGACAACGGAAATGTGCAAACACTAGATATACACCAGTTTCTATGATATACACCAGTGCAAGCAAATTGATTAAAACTTTTACATTTATGCATTTAGCAGATGTTTTTATACAAAGTGCCTTACACCTGTGAACACACACCCCCCGGGTGTGACTTAAAGGGACACTACGTTACAATTTACGCATTACTAAATATTTTTGTGTTGCACCACTGAACGTGTATTTCGCGTGCTCGTGATGCAGGTGTGTGCGTTGACTAGTGACTGACTGTAATTTAATGTACTTTGTCATTGGAGGTGTTTTCATAGGACAGTTATATGTACAGTTAGGTCCATAAATATTTGGACATTGACACAATACTAACATTTTTGGCTCTATACACCAACACAATGAATTTGAAATGAAATGAACAAGATGTGCTTTAACTTCAGACTGTCAGCTTTAATTTGAGGGTATTTACATCCAAATCAGGTGAACGCTGTAGGAATTACAACAGTTTGCATATGTGCCTCCCACTTGTTAAGGGTCCAAAAGTAATTGGACAGAATAATAATCATTAATCAAACTTTCACTTTTTAATACTTGGTTGCAAATCCTTTGCAATCAAATACAGCCTTGAAGTCTGGAACACATAGACATCACCAGACGCTGGGTTTCATTCCTGGTGGTGCTCTGCCAGGCCTCTACTGTAACTGCCTTCAGTTCCTGCTTGTTCTTGGGGCATTTTCCCTTCAGTTTTGTCTCCAGCAAGTAAAATGCAAGCTCAATCGGATTCAGATCAGGTGATTGACTTGGCCATTGCATAACATTCTACTTTTTTCCCTTTAAAAACTCTTTGATTGTTTTTGCAGTATGCTTTAGGTCATTATCCATCTGCACTGTGAAGCACAGTCCAATGAGTTCTGAAGCATTTGGCTTAATATGAGCAGAACATACTACCTGAAACGCTTTAGAATTCATTCTGCTGCTTTTGTCAGCGGTCACATCATCAATAAATACAAGAGAACCAGTTCCATTGACAGCTATACACGCCCACGCCATGTCACTATTACCACCATGCTTCACTGCTTAGGGTCATGAGCAGTCCCTTTCCTTCTCCATACTCTTCTCTTCCCATCACTCTGGTACAAGTTGATCTTGATCTCATCTGTCCATAGGATGTTGTTCCAGCACTGTGAAGGCTTTTTTAGAACTCTAATCTGGCCTTCCTGTTTTTGAGGCTCACCAATGGTTTACATCTTGTGGTGAACCCTCTGTATTCACTCTGGTGTAGTCTTCTCTTGATTGTTGACTCTGACACACATACACCTACCTCCTGGAGAATGTTCTTTATCTGGCCAACTGCTGTGAAGGACGTTTTCTTCACCAGGGAAAGAATTCTTTGGTCGTCCACCACAGTTGTTTCTGTGGTCTTTCGGTGTTGCTGAGCTCACTGGTGCTTTCTTTCTTTTTAAGAATGTTCCAAACAGTTGTTTTGGCCACACCTAATGTTTTTGCTATCTCTCTGATGTTTTTTTTTGTGTTTTTTTTCCCAGACTAATGATGGCTTGCTTGACTGATATTGACAGATCTTTGGATCTCATCTTGAGTTGACAGTAACAGATTCCAAATGCAAATAGCACACTTGAAATGAACTCTGGACCTTTTATCTGCTCATTGTAATTGGGATAATGAGGGAATAACACACACCTGGTCATAGAACAGCTTAGAAGCCAATTTTCCAATTACTTTTGGACCCTTAACAAGTGGGAGGCACACCTGCAAACTGTTGTAATTCCTACATCGTTCACCTGATTTGGATGTAAATACCCTAGCACATCTTGTTCGTTTCATTGGTTTCACAAATCCATTGTGTTGGTGTATAGAGCCACAAATGTTAGAATTGTGTCGATCTAAAAATATTTATTGACCTAACTGTAGATGCATTAGTTGCAGAATTTTAAAGCAGTTTAACGGTTTAAATGCTTTTTATCGGATAATACATCATTTAGTGCAACTACGCATGACTTTACGGAGAGATTACGACCTACTAACTACGGTTTGCCTTAAGAACGTGGTGCAACCGAACAAATTTAGTTACAAACTAGCTAGTAGTTACTAAACCTCTAGTGTGGACTTTACATTCCAGTTTAAGGAAAAACTTACGAACAGCTGGTGCAACCCTACCCCGGTGCAGTGAGCTGCCTGGGGAGCAATTCTCTGCTTTGGGGGAAACATATTTACCCTGTCTGGAACTACTTTAGCTGTACATTTCCTTGACAATACTGGCAAACCACTAATTTCACTACTGTTGGCATTGTCCCAGGAAACAACAACTTGTTTGTGTAAGACAGAAACTGAGGAATGCTCAAAAGATCTGCAAAAGGTAGATAACTTGACACAAAACAACTGATCAATCGTTACAAACAGACAATACATTACAATACATTAATTTTTTTACAGTTTGATTCTTCTGAATGTTTGTGAAGATTATATTTTCTATACTTAACAGGAAGTAGAAGAAAAAAAACACACATTCCGGATTAATTTAAATTCCGTTATATATTCTGTCCCATGTAATCCATTCGTGACTGTGATTGAGGCTCTTCGTACAAACCAAACCTTCATGGATGAAAAAGCCAAAATCAGGAACAAGCAGAAACAAATAATCATCCAGAGATCCAACGGAGAATTCCCTAGAGCTGCTGTGAAGACTGATTTTCCTTGCTGTCTTGTTGAAAGAGATGAGATCTTGGATATAACTTTCGTGAAAGAAGAAACAACTTATATGGAAAGAAATTCTAATTATTCTACAAATCAAAAACATGAAACTTTAGTCACCTTTTGGGTTAAAAGAGAAGGAGGAACAAATGTGAGAAAGTTGCTGAACAGCAGTGCTCTGAAGAAGATTGTTCCCTATGTTTGTGTGTGGGCATTCAAAGGAGAGAAAGTCAAAACTGCTCTTAAACGTGATGGACGATTCAAGAATGTCATCTACAGGAAAACCTGTGGACTTTCTGAGTTTGGTAGCGAGACAAGGTATGAATTGTCAATTCCTGTTGATGATCTCGACAGAAAGGTTTTCCAGGTTGTTGTTATCAGTAACAAATATCAACCAGACAGTCAAGAGACAGTCAACACTGAACACCAGTCAATCACTTCAGAAGCTGATATGGCAGAAAAAGCTGACCCAATTCAGAATCCCACCAATACAGCACCAGAACAAAAACAAACTGGAAACACAAAAAAGTCAACAGATTTTTCACGGTATGTCTCTAAACGGTTTGCCACTAATCGCATTGATAATTCTACAGAGACTCTGGATTTTCTGCGTGATCAGTATAAATATTTACTGAAAACATTAAAGCACAGAGAGAACCTGAAGAACAACTCTGATGTCCAGAAGTTCTTCAGAGCAGAATTTAGTAAAAGTGTTGAGAATTTCTCTGAGGTGAAGAAGGTGAAGCAGCTCATGAAATTTTCAGACTCTGTGTGTCAGATTAGAAAGGCAGGGTCTGCCTTAGGAACTGGCTTCTTACTCTTTGACGGATTCATCCTCACCAATGCTCATGTTATTGGGATATCTACTGACCTTACAAAAGTAAACTTTGCAGAGTTCACAGCTGTATTTGATTATGAAGACCTGGACTCAGAGATCAAGCGCATCCCAGTTAAAAAGCTCACATCTTACTTTTATGGAAAGGACGAGAGTGGCTGCCATCTTGACTATGCTCTACTTGAACTTGATGACACTCCTAAAATTGACATGTTCCCGTTGGTTAATTGTTACAGTGCAAACCGTCCTTTTAATAGAAGTCAGATCTGCATTGTAGGACATCCAGGCGAAGGGGTCAAGAAAATGGACCCGTGCTTCATCATTGAGAAAGAGAATCTACAAGAGGCTGCAAATAAACACATAGCTGAGAATGCTGATTACATTCATGTGATGACACAAAGGGCTTTGGAAGACAAATGGGAAATTCATGAGAACCAGATCGCTTATGACTCCTGTTTCTTTCATGGATCTTCTGGCTCTCCAGTTTTTGACGCAGACTGCAAACTGATTGGTGTGCACACCGGTGGATATGTGTATCCAAAACAAGGAAATAAATTTGGGAGCGTAATGGAATACAGCTTTTCAATGGACCCCATCCTGGACAACATCAGAGCACAGGCTAAAATAAAAGGTTTACATCAGATTGTCAATAAATTAGCACCCTACAGAGAAAATGGGTCTGAGACTCCAGAACATGAGAACCAAACTGACAGTGAAATGGATGATTCAGATTCTGGCGATGAATTTAACCAATTGAGTAGTCCAGCCATTTCATTTGTGAGTGACTTGTTCTGATTTGTGCCAAGAGAGCAGAACAATCAACAATGTTGTACAGTATGGAGTTAAATTCTTTATTCTGTTTTTTTTTTTTTACATTATTGTGCATTGCTGTCTTTTTTTACAGACTTGAGTATTCATATGTATTCCTAAACATACACACATATTCTTTCATTTTCATATTCGTTTTTTATTACCATTTTACATTTGTGTTGATGTTTCAAGTTGATTTTACATAGATTTATTATTCAGCGTTGTCCTTAGTAAAGGATCATGTTCATGCTTCCACACAAATACAGCATATTGATTGATTTGACAGAACTGCTGTAATACGAGACAATATTATATGAGACAATATAATTGTTGTGACAATGTGAATCACCACAACAGAAAATACATTTAGAAGCATCTCATCAATGGTGCACTTCTGTAAATCACTGTTCTTTGTGTTTTCATGATGAATTTAGATGTGCATTACAATGAATAAAACTATTAATATACCAAATATAGATTTAATGTTGTCTCACTTACATTTACTGTATTATTCTATTCTACTAGCGTGTACCTTCTGTCATACAGGTGTTGATGTGTGTTGTTTTGAGTGTTCATCATGTTGAGAAACTTCTAGAATCTTCAGTTTGTCTGGTCTGGAAAATTTTGTGAATGTCCTGGACAAAATAAATGTGAAGATGATTTAAAAGAACAGTTTATGTTTTGGTGTAAAACTGTAAGACAATAACTTGCATCTTTATTCACCTATCAAATTATAATAAAAACCCATCAAAAGGCTAGACGAGTGATTTTTTTCTTTCCTGTACATACAGTAGAAGGGGCAGTCGTGGCCTGGTGGTTAGAGTGTTGGACTCGTGAT
>CAIGQV010016645.1:25903906-25917019 GCA_903798115.1 Danio jaintianensis | reverse complement strand
GTATTGTATTGTATTGTATTGTATTGTATTGTATTGTATTGTATTGTGATGTTCAGTCTATTTGTGAGGCCAAATTCTACATGTGTGGACAATGAAAACTTCTAATTGTATTTATGAATATTCTGTTTGAATCCGTCAAACTGACATCATGAGAGAAGGACCACCACACCATAGCCCAAAGCAAATGGTCAGACTTTGATTGAAGATTACCAAAAAAAAAAAACTATTTACATCGGATTAGTTTGAAAGGATTAATTGTTTACCTAAAGAATAATGTGCGCTAGCAAAATAAACATTGTCAAACATTGTTTAATTTCACACAGACTTTAACAATGAAATGATGTAAATCTAGCATGTTTTAAAGTCAATTTAGAGTTTGCGCAGAAAATTTTTAAATAGTGACAGAAAACAAAGCAATATATAACGCAAGCACACAGCATCCTTTATAAAAACACCTTTCACTCTCAATCACTAACACTGCAAATTACATTAATTGAGTGTGAAATGTCAGCTTAAAATAACAAAGAATAAAATGTTAACCTTATGTAAAATGTGTGGAGTGTGAAACATGAAGCCTCATAGCTCTTTGTATAGATTTGTGGGTAGTGTAGTGTAGTTGAGTGTAACAGACCTGTTCATATTGTTCTTGTGTGATGAGTCCGGTTCCTGCTGTGTCCATGTCTCTGTAGCGCTGGAGGGTTTTTAACAGCTGAGTCTGAGTGGGAAATGGCCACGGCAGAGCTGCACTGAGCAGAAACTGACGCCAGTCCAACATCTCAGAGTCCTGAGCTAATATACACACCAGCTCCTCAACCTACAGTACACACACAATGATACGTGCAGTGTCAGCACAAACAGGACTGTGTGGTTACATTTGAAGAAATTATTTGGCCAGAAAGGGCCATTGCCAATAGAATAGCGTTATATGAAACACAACTTAAAATCAAATCTAAAAATCTTTTGGCCTAAAGGGAAAATAATGATTCCAAATATAGATACCCATTGAAAAGACTTGATTTCGACCCCAAATATTTGCCAAACCACATCTTAAGGTATCATCATATTCGAGAGAATTTTGTTTGGAGTCAAATTCAATGCTTTATTGTTGATGAGCTGCAACTAAGATTTCATAATCATGCATTATTTATATGTTGTAATTATTTATATGTTATAATAGTTTGGTACTTTAAAAAAAACATTTTGAATCTACAATTTATGCTTAATTTTTAATTTTCTGTGCATTGTATTGCACTTTTGATCCTTTTTGATCCAAGTCTGATTTCAGTCACAATTTCACAAATGCTTGACAAACAGTTTCTATTCCTGTTTGCAAATATTTCTGGTCACACTTTATTTTAAGGTACAATTATCACTAATAATAAGACAATAAACTCCCAATTTCTTGCTTATTAATAGTTATTAAGGTAGTAGTTAGGTTTAAGTATTAAGTGTTTATTCTACATTAATTAGTAATGTAGAACAAGATCTTTATGCTTTATGTACTTTAGAAAAACACTGTAAGAAAATAATGACAATAAAATCAAAACTTATTTTAATAAGTTAATCAGGTTTAAACTAAATGTATTTATAATTTATATAAGTTATATCTAAATATAGTTATAAGTTATACAAAGTTTAACTTAATATTTTTAGTTTGATGAAAGTTGGGATGACTAGAAAAGTTCATTTGATTCAACTAAAAAATTTAAGACAGCAAGAATTTTTTAACAGTGTACTAATAATCTTAATAATAAGTGACTAATTAATAACTAATTAATTAATACACCACAACTAGAGAAATATTTTTTTCCCCAATTTGAAACAATCATTAATTCATTTTTTAATTTAAATGACCATGAAAAACTTTACCACATACACAGAGAGGATGAATTGACGTCTAAACTGGCTGCAAAATATGTATACACCCTACACACCATAAGAAATGGTTAATGTGAATTCATGTGTCTTATTTAAATAATCTAGACTTTTTTATTATTATTATTATTATTATTGTAATTGTTATAATTATGTTACAAATGTATTATCTGTTTTGTTTTTCCTTTTTCATAATTTATTTCTCATTTACTGTATATTTTATTAATTGATGATATTAATATATTACATCTCTTATACATATTTAAAATACTTTGGCAATACTGTCATGCCAATAAAGCAACTTGAACACAAACTTAATTGTGACAATATACTTAAACTAAAGCGTTACAGTATTTCCTATTGAGATGTAATGCTGAGTGACATTAAAAGGCTCTTCTTTTTTTACATACTCAAGCCAAAGACACTTTTTAAATGAAATAAACTCCAGCCATTTCAACTTAAGCTACTCAACAACTGCTTGTGAACAGAATTTAAGTGTTTTAAACCAGACACCCACCAATCCATGTTTTTTAGAGACATGAGGTGTTTATACCATGAAGATGTACCTGTGAAGGAGTGATGTGCATCCAGGCCTCAGGAAGGACATCAGTACCCATGTGAGCAGAGGTTAGTTCATATAGAGCTTCAGTCAGCTCACTCCTACACATCAGACCTAGACAAACCAAATAATACACAGTATACAGTTACCAACTTTAACAGAAACATGTTGAATATAGTTCAGATCAGTGGTTTAACTCTGATTCTGTTCATTTGGCTGAGTATATCATCTCACTCTGAATGAACTATTCTTTTAATTTCCAAGAACAAACTCTTGATTTTTTGACAAATCTACTACAAACCCAAGCACAACCACATGATGTCTTTGAGGTTTAAGCTATATACATTTATTTTTTCAAGTGTTGATTGTATGTTTTGTGACTAAGATATGCTTTGTTTTGTTGCTTTTTGTCTCTTTCTTTTTATGTCAACAGTACGAGCCAATGTCCAATGTTTGTTCCTTGTTGTTCTTAGTATATATAAAAGAACTTGTCAGACTGTACAAATACGATCCCCATGTCAGACTGTTGTCATCCCCATGTCAGAAAAATTAACTCACACAAGAAGACTCATCTGGAGTTTTACATCATCAATCAAAATGAAATGAAAGTCAATCAAATTTATACAAAAAATACCAGAATATAACACAATAGGTTTCTTTTCTTGCTGTACTGTCCCCCTACAGTCCATTCAGCATTTAGCTGGTTTTAAGTAGTCACATTAATTGTCACCAGGTTTTGCGTTACTATTGGATCTTGGTTTGACTGTTCATAGCTAAGTCACACTGCAAGAAAGTGTCTTAAATCTCGAATTCGCAAAGTGAAGATAACTAATTTTGAAAACCCTAAAAGAGTCCTATAATTATAGGCTAAAATCTGTAGTCTCTGATTGCTGACTTGACTGGTTCAACGATTAAAGGGATTAAAGAGATAGTTCACCCAAAAATGAAGAATGTCAGTATCTAAACAGATCCAGCCACCAGTTTAGTCCCATAGCATTTATTTTTTGTCACAAGATTTGAGACACTAAAACTAGGACCAATAGGAGACCTAAAAGGAAAGCAACTTGAAGAAAGAGAGAGAAATAGAGTTCTGTAAATACACGTTTCAGTTATCTTTTTCTAAAACATAAGCATAGAATACATGGAGGAAGGGGAATTGATTACTTTATTTGGTATGACTTTAATTGACTTTTGTAAAACTGTGGATAGGGCGTCATGGTGGCGCAGTGGGTAGCACAATCACCTCACAGCAAGAAGGTCGCTGGTTCGAGCCCTGGCTGGGTCAGTTGGCATTTCTGTGTGGAGTTTGTATGTTCTCCCCATATTGGCGTGTGTTTCCTCCGGGTGCTCCGGTTTCCCCCAGAGTCCAAAGACATGCGCTATAGGCTAATTGAATAAGCTAAATTGGCTGTAGTGTATGTGTGTGAATGCAAGAGTGTATGGGTGTTTCCCAGTGTTGGTTGCGGCTGGAAGGGCATCCGCTGCGTAAAACATATGCTGGATAAGTTGACGGTTCATTCCACTGTAGCGACCCCTGATTAATAAAGGGACTAAACCGAAAAGAAAATGAATGAATGAATGAATGAATGAATGAAAACTATGGATGAGTGTTCTTGAACTTGATGCATCTTAATTGTCTTAAAATCTGACATTATGACAACTGAGATCTTACAGTGTGACGTGGAAGATGTTCCTACAATCTGACAACCTACAGGACACAGTGTGAGCCAAGCTTTAGTTGTGCCTTTTTGTCGGAGTAATGCTGACTCTGACCTGTAGGGGCGATCTTGTGCAGCTGTGTGCAGAGGACGTGCAGCTGTTGGACGGTGAGTGTGCTGTTTTTGGGCTGCTCCAGCAGGGATCGGCGTGGAGCAAGCTCTGGACTCAACAGCACACGCGTGTCTCCATCCACACAGAAATCAGTGCTCTGCAGAACCAGCTCATGGCGGATCTGAACTCCAGTCTCAATGTGCTGACGCACCAAATCAGTCAGCTGGTCGATACTAATAAACATACACAAACATTTAGAATTTAATAATGTGTACGGTTAGGAAAAACATACTGATATAGATTTTTTTCTTATCTCTCTTCATTATAAACATCTTTATACAGTATGTACAATGAATTAAGAGACTTTTACTCACATTTTCTCCGGATTTATAAATTATAGTTAAGCATTTGTCTTTTATTTTGTAATCTACTAATGACATTTCTTTCAAATGAAAAATAATTAAAACATATGCTGCGTTTAAAATAAAAAAGGTACTGTACCATGTTTTCAGAAATGTTCATATTTGTTTTTTGACAAAACACCATTGTTTTAAATGTAGAGGATTTAAGAAATCAATATTTGGTGGAATAGCCCTGATTTTTAACCACAGCATATAAATAAGTTTCTTATTCTGACCAATTGCAATTTTCTGGAAATAGAAATTCAATTTGGAGGAAATGTTATTAACTTTCCAGGTAATGTCATTCACTTTCAGTTATATTAGCTGTCTGTTACGCTGTTAAATACTGAAAACTGATGTTTGTCATTCATTGATTCATTCATTCATTTTCTTTTTCGGCTTAGTCCCTTTATTAATCAGGGGTCGCCACAGCGGAATGAACCGCCAATTTATCCAGAATATGTTTTACGCAGCGGATGCCCTTCCAGCTGCAACCCATCACTGGGAAACACCCATTCACGCTCATTCACACACATACACTATGGACAATTTAGCTTACCCAATTCACCTATAGCGCATGTCTTTGGACTTGTGGGGGAAACCCATGCCAACACGGGGAGAACATGCAAACTCCACACAGAAATGCCAACTGACCGAGCCGAGGCTCCAACCAGCAACCTTCTTGCTGTGAGGCAACAGCGCTACCCACTGCGCGATGTTTGTTATATTATTTTAATATATTAACATAACCATCAAAACATTGGTTTGCTAATAGTTTTATTGTAATACCACTTACTTAAAGACAGGTGCTAAGTAATGGGTGTCTTATACATTTACAGAATCTTCCACATTGTAAAATAAGTGGAAAGGAAAATCTTTGATATTTTACATAATAATATATATATAATATGTTTTAAAAACCATGCAGTTGTTGTACAGAACTTCTTAAAAATAACATTTAGAAAGACATTTTTACAAAATACAAATAGTCAGTTTTAACCTATCATTCCGGAGTTTATGATCTGTATATTTACATTAATCTTAGCAGGACAGTTACGTCATGCTCTCTTTATTTCTTGCCATTTGTCCAGCTTCCTCTTACCTTTTCATTTCAGCCAGATAGCGGGCTTTCATCCACTCCTCCATGTTCCTGTAGACCTGTTCTGCTTTGTGCTGCAGATTGATGACTGTTCTCAGCCCATGAGCCTTCACCAGCTCTAAACGCTGCTTCACTGCATTTTCTGCAACACACACACACATATATCCTGAAGCTTTGCACTGATATACACAAGTGCAAAGACGATAGCTATGTTTCCCTCCTAAAAAATATATATTTAAAGGTGATTTATTATTTTACAAGATGTAAAATAAGTCTCTGATGTCCCTAGATTGTGTATGTAAAGTTTCAGCTCAAAATATCACACATATAATCTCTTTTATAACCCGTTTTTGTGACTTGCTTTAAATTCAAATGAGATTGTGCTCTTTTCAAAAGGGGGACAGAGCTTTTTAACACTCGCTGGTTATGTTCTTGCTCAGAAACTAATTTTTGGTACTTTTTAATAATAATAAAAAGAAATAAAAAATGTACGGATTGCAGTTTTATTTTTAGTTTGATATTAAACTACTGCAAAAATACTCTGCAAATAAAGCAACGTTTTTTGCTGCAACTGAGGAAATCATGTACTGTAGCTCTTTTGTCCTACATAATAAATGACTTGTTTGGATGCCTGACATTTGAGAACATAATCATAATCATAAACATAAAAGTTAGTTTGGAGAGTCATTAGGCTAAATCATTTTGATGACAGACTTTGACTTTTCAGAATTTTTTGACTTTTCATTTTAGAACAACATAAGAGATCAGAGATCAGTCCAATGGTTAGTCAAGTTACTACTGTATTTATTCAGGCAAGGTCAAATGAGTTTATTGTTATGCATCATCCTTTAAAGGTAAAAATTGTAAGATTGCATTTGCATATAGCCAAATCTCTCAAATGTGTATAAAATATGTGGACAGAAAGATAAGCTAATGTCAATACACTGCAAAAAATGCTTTTCTTACTTAGTTTTTGTCTTGTTTCTAGTCCAAATATCTACAAAGTCTTAAATTAAGATGCATTTTTAGACAAGGAACAAATATTGCTTTGATTGCTTTGAAATAATCTGCCAATGGGGTAAGCAAACATTCTCATTTCAAAGCAAAAACAAGATCATTTTGCTTACCCCATTGGCAGATTGTTTTGCTTGTTTTAAAGAAAAACTCACTTAATTTTGACTTATTATTTCTGAAAACAACACACTAACTTTTACTTGTCTAAAAATGCTTCTTGATTTAAGAATTTTTAGATATTTTGACTAGAATCAGGACCAAAACTCTAAGTAAATACCTTCAGGTTTGAGTGCAGCCGAGAGCTCCTGTTTGAATCGTTTCTTCTCTGCTCTCTTCCTGAGCTCCTCTGGGTTCCTCATCACAGCAAGTTGAGGACTGGGCTCTGGAGGAGGAGGAGGTGGAGCACCTGAAACAGTACAGAGTATTGAGTCAATGCGTGAATACACAAATTAAGCTCATATGGATGACTGAGCAGAGGGTCTTCTTCACCTTTCTGTTTTCCTGATTTCCTTACATCTGTAGCCGAGGTCAAAGTTTGAGCTTTCTGTGCCTCCATCTGCTTCTGTTCTTCATCAACTTCTTCTTCATCCCATTGCCGCGTCTCTGCCGACACCTTACACACAGTTGTGCACACAGACATGAAGAAAGATGATGTGATGTCACAGGTATTTCACAATTTTACAATGGCTTCAAACACAGTTTATCAGATCAATTTAGTCACAATCAGTTTGCATTGTGCTGTTAAAGGCCCCATGAAATTAAAATATTGTTGAAGTATTGTTAGTTTTTAGAATATCTATAAGCTAGTGCTCACCAAAACAGTGACAAAATTTGCGTTTAGGAGATATAAAACTTATAAAAACATGTAAAGCTTGTAGTTTGTCACTTCTGCCTAAACGAATCAATGTTTTTTTTCATACTTCAGTTTCTCATCAAATCTTCTGACCAATCAAACGCTCTCTAGGGTCTGACATGCCCCGCCCCATTCAAGACGTTTCACATTTGATGCGCTTGAGCTCGACCACTCTCTACTGGCTGTTTTTTTTTTAAAGGGAAGGAGCTACACTATGTCCAACCTTCTCTTTATGTTTTGGTTGATATTATGTCAAACATGGAATAAAAATGCACATTTCAAAGCACTTCACAGAAGCTTTAATTACTTTCTTTTATTTTGGTGCATCAATCTATTAGATTTTTGAATATAAGAAACTGTGATCTGCACTCGTGAAAATAGTCTTATTGTTTTGTTTTATTTTACATTCATTACTGGGAAAAGACACGTTTCAGCTCAAAGCCTTCCTCAGTGTGCCACAATCAGTTCTGAAATGTTAAAATGTGCATAAACGGATATGAAAATGATCATTATCATAAAACATTCACTACTAGTTTAAAGATTCACTCATTTTTTTTTCATTAACAAACCAGTAAACAGTGAGTAAAATACTATTAGAATGAAAGTTTACTATTTTTATTTATAATTTAATATTACATTTTTAATGTCTCAATACTCTTACAAAATGATTCTCCTTTGATAATGTACTACTCAAGAAAAAGATTTCTAATTATTTTCAATATTGAAAACAGTTGAGATGCTTAATATTTTTGTTGAAACCATAAAATACATTATAAGAATGCATTGTAGAATAGCATTTATTCAAAACAATGCCTTGAAACAAAGTCTTTTTTTTATGTAAATGTAAATATTAATGCAATGTAAAGAAAATGTTCTGATTTTCTGATAACATTTCTTTCAAATTTTAAATAAAAATACTTTAATTTGCAGCATTTATTTTCTGTCATTTATGTTTACCGAAAAATGACAGTTAGTTGTCAGAATAACAAATCTTTTCTTTTTTTTATTATTATTTAAAATCGGTTATTCTAAGAAATATTGATTTCTTCAAATTGAGTTAAGTTACATCTTTGTCATTGTGTTCTAAAAATAAATATAAATGTCTGAAAACATGCCTCGTTTATGTCATTTTTGGCAAGAAATGCTCTAAATTACGTTTTTTATTTCAGAAATAATCCAATCCAATATCTAAAGGGGGCATCAAAATAAAGTGTAAGCTACATCTCTTAACCAACACACACTGATATAACACACACCATGCTCCTGAAGATGGCGAATGCTGCCTGGAAGAACTCCTGCAGCAGGTTCTCATCAGCCTGATGCAAAGCTTGTTTGAGGATCTCAGAAGTAGGAGATCTGCAGGAAACCAGTGGAAACCTGACAACACAAACACATCCAGTTATTCAACACACTTGCTTACCTCTGCATGCATTCAAAGACAACAATTAAAAGCACACATACGCTTTCGTTTTCTTCCTGTCCACAATTTCAGAGTCTTTTTCCTCAGCATTCTTTGCAGATTTCTCTGATGGAGCAGATTCAGAGCTGAAATACAAATATATAAAATATTAACACATCAAACATCTTACTCTAGTCCCATTGACTTCAGATATCTTTACTGTCAAAAACAAAGGTCTATTTTCAAAATTGATCACTAGAATATTTTTATAAAAACTATAAGGTACACTGTTAAGTGCTTACTGTTTTTTAAGACTGTACATACAGTGGGTACGGAAAGTATTCAGACCCGCTTATCCTAGACAAAAACCTTCTCCAGAATGCTCAGGACCTCAGACTGGGCCGAAGGTTTACCTTCCAACAAGACAATGAACCTAACCACACAGCTAAAATAACGAAGGAGTGGCTTCACAACAACTCTGTGACTGTTCTTGAATGGCCCAGTCAGAGCCCTGACTTAAACCCAATTGAGAGGTAGATCTCTGGAGACCTAAAAATGGCTGTCCACCAACGTTTACCATCCAACCTGACAGAACTGGAGAGTATCTGCAAGGAGGAATGCAGAGGATCCCCAAATCCAGGTCTGAAAAGCTTGCTGCATCTTTCCCAAAAAGACTCAAGGCTGTATTAGATCAAAAAGGGGCTTCTGCTAAATACTGAGCAAAGGGTCTGAATACTTAGGACCATGTAATATTTCAGTTTTTCTTTTTTAATAAATCTGCAAAAATGTCAACAATTGTGTTTTTCTGTCAATATGGGGTGCTGTCTGTACATTAATGAGGAAAACAATGAACTTTTTGATTTTAGCAAATGGCTGCAATATATCAAAGAGTGAAAAATTGTAGGGGGTCTGAATACTTTCCATACACATTACAATACACTTGTCACATTTCAATATCCAAAAGACAATAAATAGTAAAATGAATGAATCAATCAATCAATGACTTTAATTTTATTGACCCTACTCGATGAGAATAAAATGAATAAAAAATACATTGACTTTAGCTGAATAATGGCACTGTTATCTTCTATAATAGTGATTATACACAGGAAATGTTAATAAGAAAATATTACTTATTTACATTTTTGACTCATCTGGTTCAACATGCTCATCTGTGGCAATGTCAAGCAATGGGATGCGAGTGAAGTCACGTATGGATTCAAACGATGTTTTACCCATCGCTGAATAATAATCTTTCAGCAGACACACACAGTCCTGAAAGCGGCCCACTTCTATCTGCACAAACACAAACAGAGCCAACAGACTTCAAATACAACACGTACTGTTTGGAGATATGTGTGTGTGTCTTGTATTTCTCACATTGTGGGGACATTACCAGTACATTTTGACCTTGTGGGGACATTTTTTTCGGTGTCCATGAGGAAAAAAGCTCATAAATATTTGAGAATTAAATATTTTGAAAATGTAAAAATGTAAACTGTTTCCTTTGAGGGTTGGGTTTATGGGTAGGGATAGAAAATACAGTCTGTACTGTATAAAAAGCATTACTTCTATGGTAAATCCCCATGAAGATAGCTGTATGTGTGTGTGTGTGTGTGTACTTGTTTTTATATCCCAATGGAGACATAAACCTGAATACACACAGACTCATGGGGACTTGTGTCACCATGGGGAACAAAATTAAGATGTCCATGGGAAAACATGCTTAAAGATCACACATAATGAAGTATGTTGAAAATGTTAAAAAGCAGATTGTTCCCTGTAAGGGTTGGTTTAGAATTAGGGGGATAGAATATATGGTTTGTATAGTATTTCATATACAGTTGAAGTCAAAATTATTAGCCCCCCCCCGTATATTTTTATCCCCAACCTCTGTTTAACAGAAAGACGATTTTCTCAACAAATTTCTAAACATAGTTTTAATAACTCATTTCTCAAGATAGTAGTATTCAGCTTAAAGTGACATTTAAAGGCTTAACTAGGTTAATTAGGCAAATCATTGTATAACAGTGGTTTGTTCTGTAGACAATCGAAAAATAAATATTGCTTAAGGGGGATAATAATATTGACCTTTAAATGGTTTAAAAAAATGTTTAAACTGCTTTCATTCTAGCCGAAATAAAAGAAATAAGTAAAAATATTATAGGAAATACTGTGAAAAATTCCTTCCTCTGTTAAATATAATTTAGGAAATATTTGAAAAAGAAAAAGAAAATTCACAGGACAGCTAACAATTTTGACTTCAACTGTTATAGCATCATTACATCTATGAGAGTCCCCATCAGGATATAGGAACAAGTATGTGTGTGTGTGTGTTACCTGCATTAATGCAGAATAATTGTTGATTAGTACAGCAGTGTGATCGTCTAACCAGCCATCTTGAATGACACCTGCTTTCTCCTGCTCTGCCTCTTCCTTACGCTTATCACAGATGTCCCATAGACGCTCCCGTAAGTCCTGCTCAAAAACATAACCACACATCGATCAGAATACGGAGATAAACAAGCAAGTACGAATGCTTATACAGGGCTGTTGAATGCTTGATTCTGATTGGCTGATGACCATTCTAAGCTGTGCAGTTATGGACCCTTTTTACAAATCCTAGAAAGATTTTAATATTTAGATTTTTTTTAAATGTATGAACATTTATATGTATTTATGTATGTTTTAAATCATCTTTCCATCAAATTACAAAAAACGAATTACTGCTAATGTGACTTGTTTGTAATGCAGCATCTATGGCCAGGACAGTAAATTTGACATTGTTCTCTCCTCCTGCCGTCATCAGTCTCGCACAATTATTCTCCTTTTTCTGAAAGTCTTGATATCACCATTGTGGAGTTTTTCTTTTATTAATTCAGTGAATAGGATTGTAAAAAAAGTATTTGTTTTACTCTCCCATTCACTGCCCTCTAGGTTTACACAACTATGACGATGTCTTCTACTGAGAAACCTGGAAATGTGAAAAGGGTCCATTTTCATTCAACCACACGACTAAAGTCAGCATAAAGTCAGGCAGGTCATCATAGCACTTTACTGAATAATCCCAGTTATTCCACAGATACAACAGTCAAAAATCACATCAAAACAAAAACTAGGCTTTGGATGAGATGTGTAAGAGACTATTCCCACATACAGGAGCAGATTGAGGATAAAACCTGACAAAAATCTTGAAATACATCATCTTAACAGTATCTTTAGGAGTCTCACATCCAGCCTTTGATGAAGCTCTCCTTTGGTCTCCTCGTCCTCTCTGATGTTGTCAGGAACACTGTTATAATCTTGCTGCCATGAGCTAACAAACTCCTGCTTCAAATCCGGCTTCTGTAGATACTGCCTGAAGTTCTCCCTGTAACATGCAAACATATGCGACACATTTACACACATTCACAGACCTACTCATACTCATACAGACACATATATACACACACACACACACACACACACACGAACACACGCACGCACACACACATATATATACATACACAGGCATATACACATGAACATCCACACGTATGCACATACGCACTGAATGTTGTAAAGGTGATGGATGATGAGCTCGCGTTCACTGCGGAGATTCTGCATCACTGTTTTGATATTAGTTACATAGGAATTACAGGCGTTCTCCCAGTATGGCACAAGATACTCTGGGACCTCCTGCAAATGTAGAGAAAAAATCCCAGATATATATTGATCATTAGCGCATTTTGAATTATATAAAAATGTTTGTGCCAAAAGTATTTTAATTTAAATGTTACAATTTTACTCTCTACATTACATATTATATTTGAAATTTAATAAGCAAATCAATTCTGAACTTAATGTGAATTAAAGATTTTTTTAAATCAGCAAATCACAATATTAGACTGATTTCTGAAGGAACATGTGACAATAAAAACTGGAGTAATGGTGCTGATAATTCGAGTAGGGTCTGTCTGCAAGACAGGAGCGTAACATGAAGTAACTTGTAGTATGTTAGAGGCGTAACTTGAACTTATGGAGACCTACGTGTCAAAACTATGTTGTCGGCAAGATGGCGCAGTACATCAGTTATTAACATCTACACCTACTCCACACCTAAACCCAACCATCACAGTTATTAACATCTATACCACAACCCTA
>CAIGQV010016645.1:25885142-25903403 GCA_903798115.1 Danio jaintianensis | reverse complement strand
CTAAACCCAACCATCATCATTATTAATGTAAATACCTACCACAACGCTAAACCCAACCATCATCATTAACGTCTACACCTACCACAACCCTAAACCCAACCATCACAGTTATTAACGTACAGCCGTGAGTTGCGGAGGCTTTTATACTTCACGTGCTCACCACTGTACTGTTATTTGCAACCGCAGGGGGCGATTAGGCTAACTGTCATGACAAAACGGATGAAGAGTTGCATAGTGGAGTTGCTAAATGGATGAATATAATAATATATCAAATGATTTGGTTGTGGATACATTTGGAGAAAACTCATGAAAACATTTGGTGAAAATGTTCTCTGGTAAGTATTTCCGCCATCTTGCCAACAACATCTCGTTGTGACATCTCGCATGGTTCAATGGGAACTCTCTAACTTACTACAAGTTACGCCCCTTCATGTTACACCCCCGTCTTGCAGTCCACAGACAGAAACACTTGGAGTATTCAGCACTGAATCAATAAACAATTTTTCATTATTTAAAAAAATATATATATACTTTACAAAAGTATATCTTTAAAAAATATATTAAAAAATATTTTTTCATCTTACATTTACATTTAGTCATTTAGCAGACGCTTTTGTCCAAAGCATAAAACAAGCTACAGCTGATGAGTGTGAACTGCTGCCTATCCAATCCTCCAAATCAAACAGACTCTTTGTTTTAGTTTCTCATGTTTAATCAGCATCTGTCAGTATTCTGAGGGCAGGTGTGTTATGTGTGTGGTTGTGCCTTGGGTAAAGGTTCCTCCGCAAAGCTCCTTCTAGCAGATTTTGGGGTAGCTCGTGAAGATTTGGAAGAGCAGGCACTTTCTGGACGGGTCTGTTCAGGTGTGGAGGACACTGAAGCTCTCCTGGAGTCAGCCAGAGCTGGTCCTATGGGGAAAACAAAGAACACTTATCACTACACATGCATTTATAGGGAAAAATAGGTGCTTGAAAGACATCAAACGAATAAGTTTATAGTTTATTATAGTTGACATGACTTTGTGGTTAACTATTGCCAGTTAAAGAAAAGCAAAAGCTGTGTCGAGTACTGAAAATAACCAGAGCAACTGAAATGAAAGTGAAGTTTTCTGTTAAAAAAGGAAGCCCTATGTTAACAGTGTCCAAAAATTAAATTTATCAAATGAGAATTAAACAGAAACCTCACGTCATTAGTGAAGATTGCTCTCATCCTTCAAATATAACATTTCAGCTTTTTCATAAATACGTTTAGGCAAACTCAAGTAAGGATGAGAAGTAAGAAAATGTAAAGAAATATGTATCAAATGTCATTTTTGCCAACTGCCATTAGAATTTTAAATACACTGGGACTGTGTAATTAAGTGCGAGTATGGTTAATCGCGTTATGTTTTTTAATGTGATATACAGTATGTGATGCTGAATGTAGCTTGTTTTTAATTTTATGTGACGTGTGATGATGTTGAATGTAATTATGTGGTGAATACAAAGACAAATTTGCACTTGTGGATAATAAGGCATAAACATAGTTTTAAGAAGAAAAATGTGACTTTCAAACTTTCAAATCTATAAAACATTTGAATATGTCTGTTGCAATTTAAGCTGAATAAATTGCATACAATTGTCGATAATTAAGATAATTATCTATACAAACTTTTGAAGATGAATCAAAGTATTACTGGTTTGGAATGTGAGGTTGGTTAATGATGACAAAATTAGAATTTTTTTAATATACCTTTTTCAACAGACTCAATAGTGTCCCTCAGAACGGTCTCCACGTTACTGAAGAGACTGTCCTCGTCTACATCTGCTGTGACTTTCACAAGAATATTCTGCTGGTCACCAAACCACTTCTCCAGTTTTGGCCACGTTTCATGAAAACCACTGATTCTATTAAAGAAAGCATAACATTGAGCACTGAACATACAAAAGCTCTCATTTTGAGCCTTACAAAAAAAATGCAGGATGCCAATTGAATTACACGGATTTAAACTATCACAAGATGACACCAATAAAAAAGAAAATAAATTTACTCCTTGAAATAACATTTTTGGTTGAATCATGGACAATCAGCCTAGGAACATGTCTTAATGAAATAAAGTCTATTGAGATTTTATTTGGATAGTTCTTTTTCCACTTCAGGAATCAAATATTTGTAATTTAATTTTGATGGAAATATGTGTTTTTGTTTATATTATGTGTTGGTGTGATGGGATTATAACAATTATGTGGCAATTTGTATGATGTGTCATCAAATAAAACCCAAAATTGTCACTTAAGAAAATAACTCACTTATGGAGTAAAAACAAAAAGGTCTGTAGAACCTTCGACTTGAGATTAATATAATGTTAATTAAATGTGCTGTAGTTCAAATAATGACAACACTCATGTGCATTCAAAAATATGCCTATTATTATGAAGTTTCTGCTAGATTTAGATGCAGAAAAGCTAGTTCATGCTTTCATGACTTCTAGGCTGGATTACTGTAATGCTCTGTTCGTTGGTTGCACAGCATCCTCTATTAATAAACTTCAGCTAGTACAAAATGCAGCTGCCAGAGTTCTTACCAGGTCTAGAAAATATGATCATATCACCCCAATTTTATCCTCCTTACACTGGCTGCCTGTTAAGTTCCGTATTGATTATAAAATATTGCTTCTTACCTATAAAGCGTTAAATAATCTAGCTCCTGTTTATCTAACCAACCTTCTGTCTCGCTACAATCCAACCCGCTCTTTAAGATCTCAAAACTCAGGGCTTCTGGTAGTACCCAGTACCTACTACAAAGTCGAGTAAAGGTGGTCGAGCCTTCTCATTTATGGCTCCTAAACTCTGGAATAGCCTTCCTGATAATGTCCGAGGCTCAGACACACTCTCTCAGTTCAAAACTAGATTAAAGACCTATCTTTTTAGTAAAGCATACACTCAATATATCGCATAACGGTATGATGCATGAATGTGCTCCACGCAGGTTTTGGTATCTTGTTTATATACACTATGAACAGCAGCTACGCTAATTATTCTCTTTATTCTCTATTTCCACCTGGGGATACTCATCCCGAGACCCCCAGAGACTAGGCACCGCCACTAATGCAATCCAAGACCTGTGAAGAGATGATCCCAAGGTTTCCATAATCCCGGACCAGGCCGTATCCTGAGCAGCTGCTGTGGTGGTCATGGAGGAGTGGAAAGAATGAGACTGATTCCTGTGAGACCCCAGTAACAGACGAGTCTTCGCTGATGTCCAGCGTTCTCCAGCCTCCGGCGCCTAGACTGCAGCTCTACACAAGACGTTTGGCCATAGGAGAAATGGTCGTGCCCAACTGAGCCTGGTTTCTCTCGAGGTTTTTTTTCCTTCACTTTCGCAAATTGGTGAAGTTCGTTCCTCGCCACTGTCGCCACTGGCTTGCATGGTTCGGGACTTGTAGAGCTGCGCAACGATGGATTTGTTCTTCAGTGTTTGGACTCTCAGCAGTGAAAATTAAACCACACTGAACTGAACTGAATCTTCTATGTGAAGCTGCTTTGACACAATCTACATTGTAAAGGCGCTATATAAATAAAGATGAATTGAATTGAAGTGAATTTAGTGCGAAAATCATACGCACTAAATATTTTACATTTTTAAATACCAAACCTCTTTTGAAATCTGAATGGATGTTTTCATTGTGTCTACACTGGCTTATCAAACAAACACTATTACATAACATTAAACTGACAGTCAATCTTGACTTTAAGCCTTACAAAATCTAGGTTCTAATGGAACTCAATCTTGAACTGTGATTGTGTTTGTTTACACCCGCAAATTAAACATATTGACTGCATTTTTACACACCTGAACTGTATTTGTTTCCTCCCCAGGCTTTTGTCATCAATTAAGGATTCAGGATCTTGTGTGTTCAGATCTGGCATGCTCGTGTTTTCCTCTGTAGCATCACTGCTGTCTTTCTCCTGCTTTATGCTTTCCCCGTCCACTGGTAAAGAACGCACAATTTCATTACATCATACTGAACAAAAACACATTATCTACTGTGTCTGCAACAGTATCGTCATAGTAGTTTATGATGTTGTTCAGCCATTTGTGTCCCAGCTCTGCACCCTTTGTAGCTAGGACAAGGTGTAAGAGTAAGTTATAATAATACATAATCTGAGAGTAATACCTAACTGATACTGTACCTATCTGTGTTCCCTCAGGAGGCTGAGGTGTTGCTCGCTCCAGAACCTGCTCATCTGAAACGTCTAACAGCACCACTACATCTAGTGCAGGGGATGGAGGAGCTGCATCTTTAGGAGCGTTTATGCTTGTGGATAAAATATTTTGTGTTTTTGTTTCTTCAGGTTCAGTCATGTTTAGAGCTTTCTCCAGCATCTGAGCCTGAGTGATGTCCACTGGAAACCCATCAAGAATCCAGCCACTATCAGCAGGAATGTTTCTAAAAAAAAACAGGGCAGGAAGTGTATGAAACGTTATTAAATATACATTAAATAAAAGTTAGGTCAGAAGTTTGGATTGGAATAAATAAGATGATTTTGAAATTATCTGTTCTGTTAATCAAGACTGCTTATTATATGTAAAAATACAGCAACAGTAATATTGTGAAATATTATTACAATATAAAATGACTGTTTTCCATCTGAATATTTTTTTTGAATATTATTTTTATTCCTTTAAAGTTTAAGTTTTATTTTCAGTATCATTAATCTAGTCTTCATGATGATTCAGAAATCCTTCTAATACTTCATGCTGATATGAAGCTCAAAAAAGATGTCTAAATATTATCAATATTGAAAAACGTCATGCTTCTTAACACGTTTTAGGGTTTTATAAGTTTTATATTCGAGAGAGATATATCAGTTATATACATTTTATATTTGAAAGTGCTGTGAAGTCAGAAAATAACCATTACATCTCTTTACCTGATAGCATCCACAATGATGTCCACCAGAAGCTGATCAGGAACAGCTTGGCCTGTCCTCAGAACTTTTTCTACCGCTGCACCATGCTGTGCTCGCAATGACCACTGCAGAACAAACCGTTACACATCATGAACCTTATCAAAGAGCACAATGCTTGTTAATACTGAGATCATGTGGAGAGTACTTTTGGGATTGCCTTTGGTTTTTCTTTGTCCTCTTTTTCATGAAGTCCAGATGAGGTCTCATGAGGCTGTGGACCTGATGTCAGATATAAAAATTTGTGTAGCATTAAATTAATACATGGAGTATTTAACTCTTAATGAATTTAAAAACTGAATGTAGAATGTAGAAACTAAACAAATACACTTCCGTTCAAGGTTTTGGGGTTAGTACTGTAACATTCATTCATTTATTCATTCATTTTCCTTCAGCTTAGTCCCTTTATTCATCAGGGGTCGGCACAGCGGAATGAACCGCCAACTTATCCAGCATATGTTTTACACAGCAGATGCCCTTCCGGCTGCAACCCAGTACTGGGAAACACCCATACACACTCATACACTACGGCCAATTTAGTTTATTCAATTCACCTATTGCGCATGTCTTTGGACTGTGGGGAAAACCGGAGCACCCGGAAGAAACCCACGTGAACACGGGGAGAAATGCCAACTGACCCAGCCAGGACTCGAACCAGCGACCTTCTTGCTGTGAAGTGACAGTGCTAACCACTGAGCCACCAAGTCACCCAGTACTGTAACATGTCACTAAAAAAAAATTCTTCTCCACACAAAGGCCCAGATTACATCAAATGTGTATTTTTTTTTGAGGTGAGAGGAGCCTTTTTTAATATTGTTTTCTATTGGCAGAAAGCATTTTGCATGCTGTTTTTTGTGCATTATAACCGCTTACTGCACCTCACATTTTTGATAAAGCACTCCGAGTTTCTGTGGTTAAAAAAATCACGTTTCACAATTTACCACAATTTCAGATAACTCATATCTATTTAAAATCAATTTTCGTATCTCATATGATCCTCCAGAAACCATTCTGATATGATATTTTTGGCGGCTTGGTGGCTCAGTGGTTAGCACTGTTGCCTCACAGCAAGAAGGTGTGAATGAGTGTGTATGGGTGTTTCCCAGTACTGGGTTGCGGTTGGAAGAGCATCCGCTGCGTAAAACATATGCTGGAATAGTTGGCGGTTCATTCCGTTATGCCGACCCCTGATAAATCAGGGACTAAGCCAAAGGAAAATAAATGAATGATACTTTTTAACAATTAATATAGTATTAAATTCTTAAATAAACAACATTTTGAACAGACATGTAAACACAATTTCACAGACTTACAAATTGTTTAATAGTCTCACAAACCTGATTCTAGAGGAGAGGATGTCTCCTCCTCATCTTTCTGAGGCTGTTCAGCATGTTCTGTCGGAGAAACATTTCTCTCCATGATCTTCTAAGGAAAGCAAATGGGGAAATTAAACAATGTAAACAATAAATTAAAAATGTTTATTTATTACAAATAGCGAAAATAATATTTCACAGTATCAATATTCTATTTACTTTTTAGGTTATAATTTATTTTAAGGTGACATAGTTACAGTGCAATATTCATTTAACTACTGAGTAATATGAATTAATTACGTGTACTTACTATATGGTTGGGGTTAGAATATGGGATAGGTTTGGGGTCATTCATTCATTCATTCATTGTCCTATAATTATCCACAGTGGAATGAACCGCCAACTATTCTGGCAAATGGTTTACGCAGCAAATGCCCTTCCAGCCACAACCCAGTACTGGGAAACCCATACACTCTCACATTCACACACACACTCATACACTACGGCCAATTTAGTTCATCCAATTCACCTTTAGCGCATGTGTTTGGACTGTGGGGAAAACCGGAGCACCCGGAGGAAACCCACGCCAACATGGGGAGAACATGCAAACTCCACACAGAAATGACAACTGGCCCAGCCGGGACTCAAACCAGCAACCTTCTTGCTACTAAGGCGACGGTGCTAACCACTGAGCCACCGTGCCACTGGTTTGGGGTTAGTTACATTTAATTATGCATAATTCATTGTAATTACTATAGTAAGGGCATTGAACATGTGTAACCTTAGTTTGAAGTGTGACCACTATTTATTAGTAAAAGAGCAGTACAATAATACACATCACAAACTGTTCAAATAAAAAGTTTGTTCCAATAAAAAAAAAAAAATGTGTTAAATATTTTTGACCTCATTCTGGCTTTCACTTGCAGCCTGTTTTTCCTGCTGATAGGTCGATAAAACGTCCTGGATCAAAGTGTTGGCTGAGAGCACATGGACGCCAAGAGCTGATGAAGAAATCAGGAAAATCAGTTATTATTCTGATGCACCATTACACTAATACTATAATGAAGCATTAACTCCTACTGCTGCTGATCCTGGAGAGACAGGTGGTTTTGCCAGAGAAGGTTTTTCCCAGCATGCATGCTCGGATGGTGAAACGGGGAAACTGAGGAGGAGGAGTGCTGACGGTGGGTGGGACAATCATGTTCCGCAGACGGTTCAACACATGATCCAGAATATCACTATTTCCTGGATTGGTTTGTCTCTCAGTTTCTTCATCCAAAGCCCACTCACCCGTCATAGCCTGAAGAAAACAGATGGAAAAACATAAATGCATTGCGCTTCTGCAGGATTTTTCCTTTGGATTAGTAATAATAAAGCTACAATAACTCAGTTTGTCCTTACCGCATACTCATTGTAGTCTTGATTGTTGAGTATCTGGAGCTTCTCCAGCTCAATGATCTGCTCTGGTGTGGGTTCAGTAGGTTTAGGATCCACACAGGCAACCTCATACAGCGGTTTCCCACTGAAAAATAGCTCCATCCACTCTTGCATCAGCTTCACTGGTATCAGACTGAGGAAATGTGTAGATAAGGAATGAGAAAAAATGAAAGTCATTTTTACAGACCATATTCATTAAACAAAATATATATTAATAAATTTTAATTGCATAATATTTCATAAAATAGAATTTAATAAAACAAAATTGCATAAAATAGAATTGCATTAAAATTGCATAAAATAACATTCATAAAATAAAACAAATATATATAAATATATATATATAAAATATATAATGGCCCATAATGGTTTCTTTTTTTTTAAATAATGTACTATAAAAGTAAGCACTTTACTTCAAACCAGCAATAATGCTTTTTTCCCCTATAATCAGTGACATAAATACTTGGCCGTGAGGAGTCGATATTCTCCAGCTTTGGTTGCCAGATCAACAATCTGTCCCAAAATGTCCCTGCAGATGCCAAAGTGCTTCTGATATCGAGTTTGAGCACGCTCTTCGGCTAGCTGTTTGTGTAGCTCGTGCTCCATCCTAATCTGTTCACTGCGCTCCAAACGCTCCTGCTGAGCGAGAACCTGAAGAAATCATCAGAGGGTTATCAGCTCAACTCAAATCAAAACCTTAAAACATCATTTATGTATGATCTCTCACAGTTTCTCTGTCCAAGGCCTCTTGAAAGTCTCGTTGGCGGCGTTCCTGGTATTGTCTCTCCTGGAAGATGCGGTTTTCTCGAAGCACCTCTTTCTGCTGTTTAATCTGCATCAGCTGAACGGTGATCCTCTTCTCCTGCTGCGTCTGGCGCATCAGTCGGCTGACCATTTGTTCCTCTCGCAATGCCTCCTGCAGAAATAATATCAATGCAAAAAATCAGATATGATCAGCATGCAATTTCTGAACGTTGTGACAACATTGACTTTTTCTGAAATAATGTGCTGTGTATTATCAGGCTTCTTTTAGCACTATCCACAGTTCTTCTTTAGAGTGTCTTATCTTTCTTTTTCTGTCCAGGTGATCTCATACAGCCTCTATAATATTAAGGTCTGGATCCTGTGGAGGCCATTTCATGACTGTCAGCTGTTTTCTTCCTCCAAATAGGATTTCAGTGCAATTAGCAGATCATTATCATGCTGAAAATGAAAACCATTACCTGTACTTTTCAACATCCACAATTTCATCTATTCAGACAATATTGCTAACAACACTGGTAGAAACGCAACTTAAAAAAGGACAAACAGCCTCTCTCCAACATTGTCTTTCACATCTTAAACAATTAAACCAAAATAATTCAAACTCTAACCTAACCTAACTCCTAGCCTAACAAACCATACATCAACTGAAAGATTATTTATTCTCCCTGTATAAATCTCATATATCCATTATACCATAAGTAAAACAACAGATTTAATCAGCAAAACTCTAATTTAAGAAGGAAAAATACCTCCATTTTATTCAGAGGCATACATTGAATAAACATGGAGTTTGGTGTATTTTCTGATATTTAAATGGCCATAAAATTATGAAATTCTGACCATTTATAATGCAAATTTTCATAACAAAGTTTGCAAATAGACAGTTGCAATTAGAATTATTAAACCCCCTGAATTATTAGCCCCCCTGTTTATTTTTTTCCCCAATTTCTGTTTAATGGAGAGAAGATTTTTTTAACACATTTCTAAACATAATAGTTTTAATAACTCATTTCTAATAACTGATTTATTTTATCTTTGCCATGATGACAGCACATAATATTTTACTAGATAATTTTCAAGACACTTCTATACAGCTTAAAGTAACATTTAAAGGCTTAACTAGGTTAATTAGGTTAACTAGGCAGGATAGGGTAATTAGGCAAGTTATTGTATAACGATGGTTTGTTCTGTAGACTATCGAAAAAATATATAACTTAAAGGGGCTAATAATTTTTTACCTTAAAATGGTTTTGAAAAAATTAAAAACTGCTTTTATTCTAGCCGAAATAAAACAAAGAAGACTTTCTCCAGAAGGAAAAATATTATCAGACATACTGTGAAAATTTCCTTGCTCTTAAACATAATTTGGGAAATATAAAAAAAAATAATAATAATTCAAAGGGGGTTTAATAATTCTGATTGCAACTGTAGGTATAGGGAACCGATAGTTATATTTACAACTCCCAACAATAAGTCTAAATAAATGACAAAAATATCCATATTTGAAATACACATTCTGACATGATTTTCCTAAAAGCTCATGTATATATAATAAAGTAAATTTTGATTTAGCCCTGTGTACATTCTTCTTAGAATATAATATGAAAGTCCCTCACATTTACTTTATAAAAACCTAAATATTTCACATAAAAAAGACACAAACCATGATCTCATGGTAAAATTTTCACAGTTATACCACAAACCCTTTTACTATCTCTCACTCTCTCAAAAAAAGTGTTAGTTGATTTAAATTGATTATTATCAGGTTTTCAGTAAAGTTTGGAATACACTGACAATTTAAAAGCTTTAAAAATATGTGTATCAATGACACAAAAGGATATATACAGTACAGTTAAATGGGCTCAGTTTGTGATCACCTGCTGAGCCTCGTGGGCCTGGAGTTGCTCCATCAGTGCTCGGCGTCTCCTCATCTCTCTCTGTTCCCGCGCAGTGGCGTCTTCCTCCAGACGCTGACGGATGTTCTCGATGTACTCCTTGTTCCACTGAGCTTTGTCTCCTGTACTCATCGGCTGGGTCACACGGCCACTGTAAACCCAAGGTAAAGTTATATGCTTATACGTTCACAGATTGAACTAAGTTATATCTTTTTGAATTTTTTGCTTGAATATTCATAGGTTTTCAGCATTATGCAAACAAACCTGAAGAGTAAGGCTCCACCTTCAGAAGGAGAAGTGGTCTTCTTTTTTTTCTCAAACTGCGCTATCTCACGATGAACATGCTGAAAATCACACGGAATATACTAGAGGGTATTCACTGAACACAAACAAATCTTCTCAAATCTATTTTTGTCTATTATTTTGGAAATGTATTCTATAGTGTTTTATTAGTAGTAATACAAACTTGTCAAGATCATATCCATATAATTTTGCCATCTCATTATCAAAAAGCAACAAGAATCTAGCTGAAAATACAAATACAAAAGCTGAAATACATTTTTTTATTAATATATTTTCTTTATATTTTATTTTATTTCAGCTTTATTATAAATGCCAAAAAATTTGCATTATTTTCATTAAATGGCCCCATTTTACTTTTTCAAATATTACCTTTTATGTAATGTATCTGTTTTGAATATAAAAGTTATGCAATGTTTTAAAGATCTTAATAAATTAAGAGATATTAATGAATTCCAGTCTTACTTCCAACACAAACCAAAGTATAGTTTTGAAACCAATCAGTCTTCTTGTGACCAACATCTACATTGACCCTTAAACACCGCAGTTTATCAGTGCCCTGAAAAAGATTGGTTTGTGTTGTCACAATTTCAATACAATGCAGTTTTCTGCTGACAATTTGATTTACTCCTAAAGAACATGAACTCAGCCTTGAATCGACATGATAAAACAAACACCATAATTTTCGCTCATATTACTGTGTTCAAAAGTGTTGAGAAAGAGCTGAAATTCAAGTATGACAACTGGCAATAGGTTTTTGACACAAGCTATAAGTGGTCGACCAATCACACCAGACTGAGTCATCTGACCAATCAGAGCTGAGAAGGCTCTCAGAGAGGCTGGTTTAGAGAAGCCAGATCTTTGAACACAGCATTTTAGACTCTGTGAGGAAAGAGCTGATGCTGCTTTGGATATAATAAGAAAATTAAAGTGTTTTTTTTTTATCTTGAGTGTATGTAAACATATTATAGGACACCTCAATAAATACAAAACCTTTAAATCAGCACAAAAAAAGCATTTTAACAACATCAACATTGCTGGATTTCATTACGATACCGAGAACATTTGAGGATGAATATGCATAATCATTATATCAAAGTGCAAAAGTGTTGTTTACCTGAGCTTCTTGCTTTTTGCGAAACTGGTGTCGTTTCTCTGAATCTCTTGACGTGCGAATGTGTGGAGGTTTTGGGATCTGGACAACAGCCGACTGAATCTGAATCATAATCTCATTCTGTTTTCTGCGTGCCTGCCGATGCTGACAAATGACAAATCATAATATCATTCAAGCCATCATTATTCAGGGTTCATACACATTTTTACTACTAAAATTCCATGACTTTTCCGAGATTTTTCCAAGACTTTCAAGTAATTTTTCAAGACCTAATGTTTCATGCAATGTCTACATATACATGGTAAAGAAAAACAATGCATGTTCAAATTTATTACAGCATATCGTAAAACACGAAACAATCTATTTAGTTTCAATTTATATTTATATCTGTGTCAAATTGATTTAGATAATGCTTACACCGCACTAATAATGTGAGAGTATGTGATTAGCCAAGGACAGAAACAAAAAAAAGACAACTAACCTATATTAAAGAATACAGATATCTGTTTTTCATGACTTTTGCAAAACTTCGTGGGCTTTTCTGTTTTTCCAAAACTTTTTCCATGACTGTCAAAATTCCATGACTTTTCCAGGTTTTCCATGACCGTATGAACCCTGATTATTAGACGCTGATCAATCAGACGAATAAAAGTAAAACACATTATTGCATATTTAGATTGTGTAAAAGAATACCGCCTGGTCCTCCAGGTTGGGGGTTGAGCATTGGGCTAACAACCCACCTTGTAAAAATGTGATGTTACAAAACACCAACAAGGTGCGGCTAAATATCAACTTCGATATAAACGGCCCTGGGAGTAGGTAAAAGAATACCCATGATTCGTGCCTTTTGGGAGAAAGCTGTTTGATGCTACTGAGCCAAAAATGTTTAAAAGAATATAGCTTGGCAATGTAAGGTATGGTTCACATGTGAAGAGACAAACCTTTTCTATGTCCCTCAGTCTTCTCTCCTCCTGGCGTTTGAGCCGGTCCTCCTCCTTCAGCAGTTCAGTCATCACTGAGCGGCTGAACATTTCTTGCCCTCTTTTATGAAAGCGCTTTGCGATCTTCTGCATCTTCAGATCCGCCTCACGCTTTACCACTGTTTTCAAGCGCTGAGAGACAAACAGCCTGAAATGAGACTCTTTTCTATGGTTCCAGCTAATCAGGACATGCAGATGAACATGACAAAAACAGTCGGCCACATTTTAAGTACATCATTATGTGATGACACAGTTGGAACATCTTTAAATTATTATATTGTTAGTTGTTTTGGTTGTTCTTTCATGTTCTTTCATTGGGAATACTTTACAATAAGGTTGTATTAGTTAATGTATTTTCTAACATAAACAAACAATGATCAGTACTTTTATAACTGTATTTATTAATCTTTGTTAATGTTAGATAATGAAAATAGTTGATCATTGTTAGTTCTTGTTAACTAACAGTGCATTAATGTTAACAAGAATGAATTTAGATTTTAGTAATGCATTAGTAAACGTTAAACTATGATTTGTAAGCGCTATAAATGTATTGTTCATTAGTAGTTCATGTCAGTAAATACACTAACTAACATTAGCTAATGAAACCTTATTGTAAAGTGTGACTCTTTAATTTGTGTACTACACGACCGTTCAAAAGGTTATTATTTTATTCAGACAAAAATTCATTCAACCGTTTAAGAGACAGCAAAGACAACTATAATGTAATAAAACAAATAAATGCCTTCAAATACATTGCTATTAATCAAAGAATGCTGAAAAAAATGTATCATGTTTTCCACAAAAATATTAAACAATCAATTAAAAATATATATTTGAGCAGTTTCTTGAGCAGATGAAAAAAAAAAATATGAAATTAAAATAATAATTAAATGAAAATGATGAATTAAATACGATAAATTTTTTTTATTTATATGTACTCTTCAGTGACACGGTGGCTCAGTGGTTAGCACTGTCACCTTACAGCAAGAAGGTCGCTGGTTCGAGTCCCGGCTGGGTCAGTTGGCATTTCTGTGTGGAGTTTGCATGTTCTCCCGTGTTGGCGTGGGTTTCCTCCGGGTGCTCCGGTTTCCCCCACAGTCCAAAGACATGCGCTATAGGTGACTTGAATAAACTAAATTGGCCATAGTGTATGTGCGTGAATGAGCCTGTATGTTTCCCAGTACTGGGTTGCAGCTGGAAGGGCATTCGCTGGATAAATTGGCGGTTCATTCCGCTGTGGCGACGCCTGATGAATAAAGCGACTAAGCCAAAGGAAAATGAATGAATCAATGTACTCTTCAAAAGTCTGGGGTCAGTTAGATATTATTTAAATATATATATTTTTTTATTTAACAAGGACGCGCTGAATTTATCAAAACAGTAAAGATATGTTTTACATGTGATGTAAGACATATGTAAGACATCTATGCTCAACTGTTTTAAGCCATGGTGCTAATCAGAAATGATTTTCGAGCAACAAATCATCATAGAATCATGATTTATGACATATCATGTGACATGTATCATTTAGACTGGAGTGATGTAGTTGAAAATTCAGCTTTGCAACATTCATTCATTCATTCATTTTCCTTCGGCTCAGCCGCTTATTTATCAGGAGTCGCCACAGCGGAATGATCCGCCAACTATTCTGACATATGTTTTACGCAGCGGATGCCCTTCCAGCCGCAACCCAGTAATGGGAAACACCTATACACTCTTACATTCACACACACACACACACACACACTCATACACTACAGCCAACTTAGATTTGCAACACTATAATAAAAGTACTATTCAGATAGATAGATATAGAGATATCGATTTACTTAATTATTTTACAGATCTATTCTTGTTCTCTATTTATGTATTGTATAATTGCTTTGGCAATACTGTGCAAGTCATGCCAATAAAGCAAATTTTAGGATGGACAGACGGACGGATGGACGGACGGACAGACGGACACATAGATAGACACATAGATGGATAGATAGAACGATAGACAGAATGATAGAACGGTAGATAGAACGACAGAAAGAACGACAGATAGATAGAACGATAGACAGATAGATAGATAGATAGATAGATAGATAGATAGATAGATAGATAGATAGATAGATAGATAGATAGATAGATAGGTATACAACCACCAAGACACTTCAAGAAGCCCTAAGAGAGGAAGAGAAAAGAAATGAATGTACTCAAGCTTGTATTAATTGATCACCTCATTGTAGATGCTGTTCTCTATGCGGTGTAGGCGGGCCGTGGCTGCAGGCTGCATGACCTCCATGGCTGTGGCGGTGAGGCCTGCTCTCTTCTTCCTCTGCAGGAGTATGTAGAGCTGGTACAGTAGACGAGTGGCCGCTCCATGCCTGCCCAGCATCACCGCTTTGGCCATGGTCAGGTCAAAGGGCACTGTCAGCAGCTGCAGGGTGGGCTCAATACGGGTGAAGTTATTCAGCTTGGCATTCGACGTGCTGTGGAGAAACACGAGTACATGCTAAAAGTTAACATATTCAATCAATTACCGTCTTACAAATGTATTTAGAGTGTAACGATGTAATGAATAAATTAATTATACATTATCTATAACACACAGACATATATACAGTATAGATTTGATTGAAATGTTAATTTTTGTTTTATTCATTACAGGTCTGGTAACATTTTATCCAAATTTTAAATAAACATTGTCATTAATAATAAAAAATTTTTAAGGTTTCAGAATGCCAAAATGTTTTCATTTGTTGTATTTGAAAAGCAGGATTTTTCCACCAAATATTGATTTCCTAACTCATCTGAACTTATAAAAAATAGACATTGTGTTGTCTAAAAATGAACATAAACAAGTCTGAAAACATAGCATGCTTTTTTATGTCAAAGTGTGTGAAAAGTGTGTTTATTTGCTTTTCACACATTTTAACATTGCAATGTTTTTCCCTAAGCACCCATAATTTCTTCAGGTGTGCTGAATTTGAACTTATTGTTATTTTATTTATAAATGCTCTAAATGACAGTTATGTGACAATTTGTGTTTTATTTTGTAAAGCACTTTTGACATTTCATCCAGAATAAAAAAAGAAAACGGTACTATAATGTTATTAAACATCATTTACAGGCTTTTATTGTTTTCATGTTTTCAGATAATGTTATTATAGAACAGTTAAGAAATCAAAGGGGCGACGCGGTGGCGCAGTGGGTAGCATGTTCGCCTCACAGCAAGAAGGTCGCTGGTTCGAGCCTCGGCTGGGTCAGTTGGCATTTCTGTGTGGAGTTTGCATGTTCTCCCCGTGTTCGCGTGGGTTTCCTCCGGGTGCTCCGGTTTCCCCCACAAGTCCAAAGACATGCGGTATAGGTGAATTGGGTAAGCTAAAATTGTCCATAGTGTATGTATGACTGTGAATGAGTGTGTATGAATGTTTCCCAGTGATGGGTTGCAGCTGGAAGGGCATCCGCTGCGTAAAACATATGCTGGATAAGTTGGCGGTTCATCCCGCTGTGGCGACCCCAGATTAATAAAGGGACTAAGCCGAAAAGAAAATGAATGAATAAATGAATAAGAAATCAAAATTTGGTGGAATAACCCTAATTTTCAAGCAGGACAAATGAAAAAAATTGTTATAAACAACATTTTCTGCTCTAAATAGCATTATTTTATTTGGAATTTTGAATACATTATATCAGAGCTTTATAGAAAAACGTAAATATGATTAACGTGTGTAAAATCCAAACAAACAAATAAATAAATGTTCATCTACACATACTTTTGTTTTGAGAACAGATGGAAATCGTCCTGTAGCTCATATCTGTAGAGGATCTCTCCTATCAAATAACCGTTTGAAAAATCCCTGGCAAATGAATGCGGCTCTGCAATAAAACATGTACAAGAAGAACAGTTAAAGCTATTTTCTGTCATTAATTAGCGATAATGCTCGTCGTCAACTCGTTTGCTAACGGCTTTTTCCAAACTTACAAAACAGACAAACACTTACCGACGACTTTTGACAGCCGGAGCTCTGAATTCAGCCATTGACAGATAATGTCTGACATTCTGAACGTTTAATTACCTTCAGGAAATTCAATTATGTTTATATAATTACGCGAGAATAATCTAGACAGCGGTGCCGTTCATTTTGTTTTTGGGAGTGTCTCGTTTTGGCTTGGTGTTGCCATAGCAACCGGCCGCGCTGAGTACTGAGGTCCAACCACTATTCCCTGAATGGAACAACAGAGCTGAGCTGAGCTGTCTACTGAGGAATGGGTTTATTCGTTATTGTTTGTTAGCAATATGTTCAGAAAATTAAATATATTAATTGATAGATGAATAAACAAATCAAATAAAAAGTCTGGTTTCAGACTATGGACTATGGGCAACGTTAATATTAAGTTTGGAGGTGCCAGGGGATTGCACACACACTTTCTTTTAAAATTAAATAAAATTGGTCAGGTTTAGTTTGCTATAAGGGAATAGTGAAGTTTAGAGGTTCAGAGAAATTTTATTACATGATTTATGACAAAAAGTATTTATGTAAAATACAATATAAAAAAAAAAGATCATTTTCTGACAAAAGGAAATATTCTTGTAATTTCTTTTAGGATAAAATAAAACAAACAGGCCAATTATAAATTGAAATACGTGAAAAATTGACGTTAGAGCTTCAGAGAAATAAATACATTATAATATTATTTATTGACAATATTCAAGCATCTTTAGAAATAAAATAAAATAAATAAGCATGAATTTGGATTTTAATAATACATTAGAAAAAGTTGAATCATGATTAATAAATGCCGTACTGTTTATTATATATCATCTTTTTAGTAAATACATTAAATAACATTATTTAACATCAATTAATAAAATAATTTAGAGGTTTTTCATATATTGGCTTAGACGAGGGGATTTCGTGGTACTGCGTCATGCAATAATTATCTTATACACATTTCTAAAAAAAAAAATTATATTAGTAAATATTAACTATTTTGCTAAAGGTTGTTTGAAAATGCATCCATTTCATCTGCAATTAAAATGTCAACATTTTAATACACAATTATTAATTGTGTCTACAAGATCAACTTTCTATTATTATTATAATTATTATTTTTAAAACCTTGTTTTGGATAAATATAAATTATATCAAGTTACCACTAAAACGATGTTTGTATGTGTATTTTGTCATGAAAATATTAACTCCTAACTCTCTGGCTCTTGAATCTTACATTAAGCTTCTACTATCATGAAATAATCCAATAATAGTCCAATTCTTTCATCCTTTTTGTGTTTACTCTAAATAAACATTTGCATGAAAAATCTATATTTTGAATAATTTGTAATTTCAGTTATATAAAAAAATACATTTTGTGTCTACATTCTGGTCAACTCGGTTACATCCATAGATATTTACATTAGATGTCGCCTACGCTGTTGTTGTCTATTGGAAGGAATGCGTCAACATAGCTGCCATTTTACTACAGGGTAGCGCTCCAAATGTGAAACTAAAGTGGGAC
>CAIGQV010016645.1:25857293-25872225 GCA_903798115.1 Danio jaintianensis | reverse complement strand
TATTATATTTATTATAATATGAATATAATTCCACCAGATGTATTGAACAGTTCTATTTTTAAAGTATTAATAAATTTAGATTGATGTGGATAATAAGGATATAAGAAAATGGCCCACAGGGGTTTCTCCTACCATAGAAAAGTCCATTGCCATATTTTTCTTTTCTACAATATTTATTGCAATAGGAATACAATTTCACTGCACGTTCATTGCTTTCGTCTTCATCTTCTAATGCTCAAGTAAGCTATTATATAAGAAAAAAGGCCCACAGTGGCTTCTCCAAACCAGGAAATTCCATGTGTCTTTTTGATATTTGGCAGAAGTGACAATTTTGTTCTCTTTGACTAACTAGATGGAAATTAGTGCTTTATTTGCAAATGTTTTATGCGATTTCCAGTTTTGCACATACATTTAATTCACATCTTTGGATAGAGACATAGCTCAAGAAAAAAAAAGAAAAAAAAGTAAGAATAAACTTCTATCCAGTCACATCAGATTTTCAACTTCCTACCCCTTGTTCCAGGATAAACAATGAAGGCAATCCCTCCCAAAGAAAGGCAATCATATTATTAAAATGATTTTTGTTGACAAATATAAATCTATATAATCCATGTAATGTAGGAATTAGTAATAGTGATTCCTGGCTAGGGGGCGGCATGGTGGCTTAGTGGTTAGCACTGTCGCCTCACAGCAAGAAGGTCGCTGATTTGAGTCCCGGCTGGGGCTCATTTCTCTGTGGAGTTTGCATGTTCTCCTCTTGTTGGCGTGGGTTTCCTCCGGGTGCTCTGATGTCCCCCACAGTCCAAAGACATGCGCTATAAGTGAATTGAATAAACTACATTGTGTGTAGTGTATGAGTGTGTGTGTGTGTGAATGAGGGCGTACTCACACTAGGTACAGTTGCCTTGAACCGTGTCGAAGCACGCTTGTCCCCCCTCCCCTCTCCCCCGACGGCCTGCACTCACATTGCATTTTACCTTCTGAGCTGGAGCACGCTCACGTCATTGACATGAAGCGTGACGTGAAGTGAAGTGACGTGAAGCTCAGGCGCGCTTTGCATTCACATTACAACTGAACCGCACTCTGGCACACCTCTTCCAAACAGGCCAGGGCTGGCCAACTGAACCTCGCCTGGGCCCGATTCGCAGCACTCACACTTCTCAAACGAACCAGGAAACGAGCCCGGGCACGGTTCGGATAGTCTAGTGTGAGTGCACCCTGAGAGTGTATGGGTGTTTCCCAGTACTGGGTTGCGGTTGGAAGGGCATCCGCTGCATAAAACATATGCTGGAATAGTTGGTGGTTTATGCTGTGGTGATCTCTGAAATAGAGACTGAGCCGAAGAAAAATTGATGAATGAATGATTCCTCTCTAAGCAAACTCCACTAAAACTCCACTAACGACACAAACACTGTGCATTTATGAAGTGTGCTTCACGTAGGTGAGTGGGCTTGACAAACCACCTGTAGAAACATTTTCTCTCTCCTTCTCAAAATAAAAAAAAGCATTAAATCTAGCATTCAATTCTTTGAGCACAAACAAGTTCCTTTGTATAATTAGCACTTGTTGTGTGCATTGCCTCTTCTTGTTGAATCGATGAATGCCTCCTCAACAGTAAGTCACTTTGGACAAAAGCATCTGCTAAATGACTAAATGTAAATGTAAAAAGAGTTTTACCTGTGGAGATGACCAGTTGCCAGGTACTTTAGGTCCAGGGATTTCAGGATAGAAAGCTTTCTTTACCCTGGAATTAAATAATAGGAAACCATCAAGGCAATGCATTAATAACAGATTTGGATCAGTGCTGTTTTTGTTAACTAAATGGTAAAATATGAAAATTAACTGCAGTCAAATAAACGAACTAATATGTAAAATTAAACAAACTTATTATTATAGTATAACTTATTATTATAACCGATTACAACTTCACTTTTGTTTACTGCATATACATATAATTATACTTTTAAAATACTAAAAGAAAAAATACTTTCTACTTTTACATTTTTGGTTCAATTCAATGTTATATTTATAAATTCTTTCCAATTGCTTGTAAACTTTACAAATAATAACAGAGCAAAAATGCTTTACAAACCAAACTGTTCTACACTTAATATAAAGGTAATAAAAACAGCAAAAACAAAACAAAAAATGACTACAATTTAAATAAAAATGGAAAACTAGGGATGCTCCAATCAATCAGCCGAAGATCGGTATCAGCCGATAATCACATTTAATGACTCGATTGATTTAATTACTCGCCAATCTGGCCGATCTAATGAACTGATCGCAGGGGTTTGTATATGAGTTTATAAGCAGAGGAAGACGCACGTACACTGTATATATTTTAGCTGTTGTGACGCAAGTGCATCTATCGCTCACGCCTCCACACATCATTTACCTCCTCACATGTTGTGGCTGCTGTAGTCTATGCATAATATACTTATAGGTAAACTATATTATATTTAACGGTAAACTGAAAAAAAAAAAGCCATTTTTTCATGTAAGCCATTTGCATTGAATATATTTGAATGGAATCACTATAGAAATGCCATTAAAGCTTATTAATTTGTCTTACCATGCTCTCTTCTTATAGCAGCAGATGCTGATGAGGATGATGCAGGAGAACATGGACACCAGCGGCACGAGAATGCCCACAAACAACATGTCGGCAGCTGAAAGAACAGAGAAAAGGAATATAAGCAAAAATGGCCACAAACACTGAAAAAGGCTACAGATCCGTGGCATAATCTCTGAATGAGCATCATAATGTCTTACTGTCCATCTCCATCTTTATGGCCACCATCGCCCCTGCGTCCTCCCCAGCTGAGGTGTAGGCCTTCACTATGAACTTATACGAGCTCAGAGACAAACCCTTCACCCTGTACGAGCGCACCTCAGGGTCCGAGAGATTAGCTAGAAACAACCACAAGAGATGATTGTTCAAAAATATTACAATGTTAAAAGATTGTTCTGTCCTTATTTATGGCAACACTTTACAGTAAGGTTGTATTAGTTCATGTATTTACTAAACACGAACGGAAATAAACAATACATTAATTTATTTATTCATATTTTCTCATTCATTGTTAGTTCATGTTAACTCCCGGTGCATTAACTAATGTTAACAAGCACAACTTTGGGTTTTAATAATGCTTTAGTACATGTAGAACTATGATTAATAAATGCTGTACAAGTATTGTTCGTTATTAGTTCATGTTAGTTAGCACATTAACTAATGAAACCTTACTGTAAAGTGTGACCCTATTTATTAATAGTATTTTTATTTCGAATAGTCTTTGGCTATTGTAATAATAGTTAAAGTTGAAAGTTATATAATATATATTTTATTATAAAAAATATTTATAGAAGTTTTTAGTAATATTGTAATTTGTTTTATGCATATAGAGGAGTCCCCACAATACGATTTCATCACGATACTTGTGTCACAATACATATTATTACGATTTGAAATATATTTCTATATTCTCCGATAAACTGCAATTTATTACATTATTCCAAGTAATGATTTATGTATCTGGGGCATCAATATAATTTTGCTGCAGAAAATATTGTAATACTATGGTGTATCATTCATCATATTTAATAAAAATATATATATATATATATAGTTGATGAATAGTTTTAGGACAACTTTGATGAAAGGTTTTGATCCACTTCAAATGTTGACTCTTAACATTTTTAAAACTCTTAAAATTCTTAAATTCTTTTAAAAATATTTATTAAGTCTTGTTTAACTGAGAGAAGATTTTTAACATATTTTTAAACATCATTTTTAATAAGTCATTGGACAACAGTGGTTTGTTCTGTAGACAATCTGAAAAAACGTCTTAAGGGGGCTAATAATATTGACCCTAAAATAACAACAAAAAAACACACAATTAAAATCTCCTTTAATCCAACCAAACTAAAAAAAAGACTTTTCCCAGAAGAAAAAAATATTATAAGTAATACTGTGAAAATTGCCTTGCTCTGTTAAACATCCCTTTGGAAATATTAAAAAAATAATTTTAATTTCACAGGTGTGATAATAATTTTGACTTCAACCCTACCTATATTATTTTTGAAAACTAGGCCAATTGCAACTTCTGGTTTTAGTCATTTTTCTTAAAAGTTTAAAGAAGAAAACAAAAAATTTATAATATTGCATTTCTGTTCTTATAAGTGATTGGCTGTTTCTGTGCGCTTACCTATAAGATCAAGATGTGCAGCGTTTGCCATGTAGATGTTGTATCCGCCAATGAATCCTCGCTGATACTCCGTCGCTGCAGGTTTCCAAGACAACAGCACATTCGAGCCAGTCTGATTGGCTGATAGTTCACGAACAGACTGTGAAGGAACTACAGAAAAAGAGAGAACCACAAAGAATAGATTATTATGTGTAACTGCTAATATTATTTTCAGATATTGTATAAGTAATTCCAATAAGTTCCAATAATAAGTAGGCACGAAACAGAAGTTGTTAAGAGTTTTTTCTTAGCCATTGTGACAAAATTAGCACGAACTGACTTCTTAAACAAGATTAAAAAAAAAATGTAAGAAGGTTGTGATTTGGTATATCGCTATGAACGACAATTACAAAAATTAATTTTAATGGCGACTTTAATAATTGTGCATTTTAGAAGCATCACTGAAGCAAAGGGCTCTATTAAGTTTATTTTTAACAAGGGACAGTGTACATTAATCAATGTTCCCCAAGAACGTAAATGTACATAAATTAGCTCGAAGACTAGTATTCATTGGTGGTCCCTTAGCCAGATGTTAAAGGTCTATACCAATAAAAAAACAAATTCAAACTAAAAACAATACTCAAATAAAAAAACAAAAAACAACCCCAACAACAACAACTACACTTTATGCATTTTAACTTCATTTTTTGAAGATACACAATTTAAACGTTGTGTTACAGTGTCCTTGTTACACATTAAACACTCAAAAAAAAAAAAAAAAAAAAATTCTGCTTGTTCAAACAAATCAAAGTTGAAACAACACAATTCTTGAGGTTTTTTGGGGTCAACTTAATTGTTGTAAGTTTAATTTAAAAAAAAATTTCATTTCATTTAATTTTTTCATTTTCTTCCTCTTATCCGGGGCCAAGTCGGTGGCAGCAGTCTCAGGAGAGAACCCCATACTACCCTCTCCCCAGACGCTATCTCCAGCTCCTCCGGGGGGATCCTGAGGCGTTCCCAGGCTAGCCGAGAGACATAGTCCCTCCAGCGTGTTCTGGGTCTTCCCTGAGGCCTACTCCCGATGGAACATGCTTGGAACACCTCCCTAGGTAGGCGTCCAGGAGGCATCGAAACGATGCACGAGCCTCCTCAGCTGACTTCTCTCAATGTGGAGGAGCAGCGGCTCTACTCCGAGCTCCTCTCGGAGGACAGAGCTCCTCACCCTATCTATAAGGGTGCGCCCTACCACCCTTCGAAGGAAACTCATTTCAGAGATTGTATCCGAGATCTTGTCCTTTCGGTCATGACCCAAAGTTCATGACCATAGGTGAGAGTAGGAACGTAGATTGACCGGTAAATTGAGAGCTTTGCCTTTCGGCTCAGTTCCTTCTTTACCACAACAGATCCGCTTGTCAATGTCACGATCCATCCTTCCCTTACCGTGAACAAAACCCCAAGATACTTGAACTCCTTCACCTGGGGTAAGGACTTTCCTCCAACCTGGAGATGGCAAGCCACCTTTTTCCTTTTAAGTTTCAATCCACTTAAATTTGCATAAACAATTAAGTTAACTTAATCAATTTATGTTGGGACAACATGAAGAAATTGTGTAGAACCCAGCATTTTTTTTAAGTGTATGCAATGTATACATAATGTACAACCAACCAAATCAAACCCTGAGTATATAATAAACACATGTTAATAATATTACTTAGTATTAGTTATATAATAATTATACTGTAACAAAATTACCATCAAATAAAACACAACCTAAAAGTATTCAAAAACAAAAGATAAAATATATCTACATACAAACAGACAAACAAACCGATTCCAGACAGTGCGACTAAGCATAAATCAATGCATCCCATTAGCAGCAATGGCTAATGTAATTTAAGAGCCTGTGAAATCCAAATTGAGCTTTTGCGGCTTTTAAATCAATGTCTATCAGCTATCAGATGCCTTGCAACCATAACTGACCAAATAAATGTTGCAGATTCATGTTTAAATACAAGTATGTCCAATAAAATGCTCTCTAAAACTAAACGTAACCTCCATCTACGCTATAAATATCCTGATTCATCAGTGTATTCAGTTGAGCAACAGATAGTGGTTGAAATTGATTTGCTTGATTCCTTATCTTCATTGATGTTGTCCATGATGCATGTGAAGTTCGAGTTATAAGTAAACTCAATGAAAAAAAAGGGTCAGGCTCTTTTACAGTGCTCAGCAACTGAGCACACCCCATTTTGAAAATGAATATTTCTATCCATTTCTCAGTGAATATAGGCAGTGTATTTTGGTGCATTTAAACAAAACAGATTTATTAAACAGATATATTTATTAAAATAATATTTTAGTCACCAAACATATTTAGAAATTAAAAGATGATACAATTTAATTCAAGAAAAATATTGCAAAAAAAAAAAAAATACAACCTACAAAATTTCAATTTCAATTTTTTTGCTTCTGATTTTTCCTCCTTTTTAAATATTTTTTAAATATTTTATAATACTCTTTTTTTGTATTTTTTTTTTATAACATAAATTTGGGTGTACTAGTTTTTGGACCGTTATCGTAAGTTATTTTGTTAGATAAGCTCCAGATTTGGCTTCAGTACTGACTCATCTAATGTACAGTATATGCACAAATATAATATTGTATAGCTTCCTATTAAAAATAGGAATTTAAAAGATAGATGTGTGGGGTGTACTTATATATGCTCAGCACTGTATGTGTTCTCCACAAACTTAATGAAGAGTAAAACTGTGCTTGTCAACCAATTTCATGAGTTCTTTAAACCAGTGGTTAATTCATTCATTCATTCATTTTCGGCTAAGTCTCTAATTTATCAGAGGTCACCACAGTGAAATGAACCGCCAGCTATTCCAGCATATGTTTTACGCAGCAGATGCCTTTCCAGCCGCAACTTAGTACTGGGAAACACCCATACACTCCCATTTACACACACACTACGGCCAATTTAGTTCATCCAATTCACCTATAGCGCAAGTCTTTAGACTGGGGGAAACTGGAGCACCCGGAGGAAAACCCACGCGAACACGGGGAGAACATGCAAACTCCATACAGAAATACCAAATGACCCAGCCGAGGCTCGAACCAGCAGCCTTCTTGCTGTGAGGCGACAGCGCTACCCAGTGCGCCACCGCGCCGCCCATAATAATAATAATAAAAATAATAAAAATGTACATCAGTTCCCCTAAACTGCATTACCAACATTAACAAAACATAATTTTCCAATGTCAATTATGTATGCCTATTATTATATTAAATTAAATATAACAATATTTTATATATGTATAGCTTTTTGTTGTTGTTTTATAGATACTTATTTCCTGATTTTAATTTTTTTATCTTGTTCTGGTAAAGCATTTACTGACAACATTTGATGTGACTGATGTTTTCTCTCTTTAAACAATTAAGACTGATGTCTACCAGACTTTTTTTTTCTACCAGAATAACTCTAGTAGACCAGATGTCTACCAGAGTTAGCCACACTCACTTATTTACATGTCCCTATATACACAGAATAAAAACAATATTCCACTGTAATGATATATCCCACCACATCCCCAGCCCTACCAATCAACCAAAAGTAGTTTCCACACATAAACCCTGCAAACTAACTATTTCCATTGGCTGTCTGTGTGTTATATAATGCTTCCATTCACATGGCACCACCACAGAGCATTTAATAGTTTCACTGAACATTCACACTCAATTTATAGGTGGAAAAAATGTTGTATTTACAGTAAAATCTGCATGTGTGAGGTGTCTATGAAGGTGACGGTTGTCTTACTCATCTCCTGCGAGTATCCCTGCCATCTCTGCAGCAGTGAAGGAGATCCGGCTGACAGAGCAAACACAGACACGGTGAACTTCACTCCTTCCTCCAGAGACTCTGAAATCAGCAGAGACGCAAAACTCACTGAGGCGCATGGAGAACACATGCAGTCACAAGTGTAAACAAAAGCATGGAGAAATTCACATTCCAGTAGATTTTTCCAACTGTGTGTGGTATAAAGTGATCTCTAAAGTATTTGGAAACTGAAAATTTACCCAGCATTTACACTCATTTAAGTTTTTTTTGAGTTTCTTTTTTACGTTAAACACAAAAGAAGATATTTTGAAAAATGCTGGATACTGGTAATCATTGGTATGCATAGTAGGGGCGGGGGAAATACTATGGAAGTCAATAGTTACTGTTTTTTTTTTTTTTTTATTAATTTTGTTTTTCAAAATATCTTCTTTTCTGTTCATCAGAAGAAAATGGAGGCTCAGTAAATGGGGACAACTTTCAATTTCGGGTGAACTGGCCCTGGTTAAAAGTGAATCAATTTGCATTTATGCTAAATGATCTATATTGTATATTAACAGCAGACCTATACATCTATCCCATTTAAATAATAGTTTTAAAAATTGCTGTTTATTTACACACCCTTTAATTTTATTTTATCTTTATTATTGCTACTGTTAATATTTAAAACAGGCAGTTTTTGGGTTATAATAGGCAGTGTTTGGTTTGGTTTGTTACATAGATTTTTTTATAAAACATCCCCAACAGTCACATTTGTTGACGTATTTACTAAACTAAAAACTGAAAAAGATTTGTGTCAAACAGATCCTTCATTTACAGATGAAGTTTAAAGTACACATGAAATCAAAACTAACCATATTGATTTTGCTAGTTTTGCAGTGAACATTTCATCTGTGCGTGTCATTAAGAAAAAAATTGCCCTTGTAATCTTTAATTGAAATCTGAAAATGCACTTCCTTTTTAATTTCTATAAAATTCTCAGTTTACGTCTGTCTGAAGCACTGGGCGGGGCTAACATGCTTAACCACGCCCCTCCAACTGTCAGTTTTGACAACAAACAAAAATGGTGAGGACGAGGAGTCTGTTAGCTTGTAACTCTCCCGAAACCCTTTTCCCGATCTTTCTGAATGAAATGCCTACTTTACTACACCCAATCAGCTTGCAGTAGAAAAAAAAAAGCCACGCCCACTGTTTTCTCATTTAATATTCTGTTTCTCGAGGAACTGCGTCACAATACGAAAACAAAAAAATGGTCGAAGCTTCCAGTTCATGCAGACTTTAATGACTGACCTTTCTCAACAGTGAAGCTGCTGTTTGTTTCTGGAACTTTCCCCCACTGGACGGGGCACAGTCCACTGCAGCCGCTTGGCACCCACTCCACCACATACCCTCTGCTGGCATTGGCACTCAGCTGCCAAGAGAGATCAAACCCTCCATCTGTGCCAAGCAGCTTAGACAAAGACAGCTGGGAATCTAGAGCAAAGGAGGTCCCATACACACACATGTAGTTTAGTTAACATTTGCCCTTTTGCTTGTGACTTGTCAGCACATTAAAACTGAAATAAATAATTGCCACATACATTTTTATTAATTATATTAATTTTGATATGTTTTAATTATAAAAAATACAATTAATAATTTAATTATATTATTTCTTTATTAACATTTCTATTAAATATATATTATAATTAAAATATGGTATTATTACACATTGACATACACACATTTAAGAGTTAGATATTAAGGTCTTGATAATATAAATATGAATAATTTTCATCAACTACTAATAAATTGAAAGTGAAATATTAAATAAGCAACTTAAAGGTTTTGCCAATTGAATCTATGATATCTTGAAAGCACAGAAAAAGCTGGAACCTTCTTAATGTCAAACTAGTTTTGTTGATTATTTAACTATTTAATAAAAAGAGTTAATATATTAACTTTAGCTGCCTTTTTTATAATATATAAAATTACTTAATATTAATAAAAAAATTACTAAATAAATTACCTATTATTAGGGGTGTGACGAGATGCCTACTCCACGAGACGAGACGAGATATGAGATTGGGTTCACGAGAATGAGACGAGATGAGATTTTTACACTATTTTTAAGAAATCCTCAATGATGAATTATATGAATGGAAAATCGTCTTTTATTTAACTGATAAAAAACAAAAACAAATCGCAAAACTATTTGTGTTTTTTTTTTATCAACTTGTAATGAATGTTATTTTACTTCTATTTTAATAAATTATACGCAGTAAAGGACATGCAAACACTGCTAAATATTTTGCTAATAGCCTATGTGAATGGAAAAAAATCTTTTTATATATAATTTTAAATATTAGCAAAATATTTGCTGATATATGAATGGAAAATAGATTTTTATTGAACTAGAAAAAAAAAATCACAAAATAGAAAAAACAATTTAGGTGCTTTTTAAAAACATTGTAATGAATGGTATTTTATTTCTATTTAAATTAATTCTATGTGGTAAAGGACATGCAAACACTGCTAAATATTTAGCTATAAACTCTACTGACTGGCTTCTCCCCTGTACAATTTCACATGAGAAATCAAACTTCTTTCCACACACTGAACTAAAAAAAATATATATGTAATTTTTGGTATTTAATAAATTAGTTTCACTTTCATTTAGCAAGATTTCATATATGCCCCCGTGACTCACTACTGGATGCGATCATGCGAATATGAAGTAAGGACTGATAAAATACAGTTGTTTTAATGGAGTTTGATACCGCACGCCAATGAAAACAATATAATAAAATTCAGCTTTTCCCGGACAGCATAAACATGCGTTCCGTGATGATGATGTGACGATGAGTCTCCAGGAGATCATTCAGTAAGTAAGTGTGTGTTTGTTTACGCGTGCTTAGAGATGTGTGTGTGTCTGTGGTGCTTTACTGACTCATTAGGTGTGTATGTCCTGTCGCAAAATGCGGCTAAAAGTGATGTAGATGTGTGGGGTGTACTCATATATGCTGAGCACTGTATATTTATATAAAGCTACTGGGAAAAAATGAGCAGAAAATGACAATTGCTCAGTAAAACAACTGTATTTATATTTGTTTTCACTGAAAATCAGGGTTATTCCAGGTTAAAATATTGACATTATGATGTCATAAACGAGCTTAAACATATCTGAAAACATGGCCTTTTTTATTATGACTGACTGTATTTTTCATGCTCTAAATGACAACATTTGTATTTTAAATTTGTAATAAATGTCCACAATTTGCAGAACAAAAAATAAAAATAACCACAAATAACATTAAATATATGACATTATTTATATATGCATATGTAAAACGGTTTTATTCAAACATAATTATCAATCATAAATTCAGTCTCGCTTTCCCCCCCATAACTATATACAGTTGAAGTCAGAATTATTAGCCCTCCTGAATTATTAGCCCCCCTGTATATTTTTCCCCAATTTCTGTTTAACAGAAATATTTTGTCTCAACACATTTCTAAACATAAGTTTTAATAACTCATTTCTAATAACTGATTTCTTTTATCTTTGCCATGATGACAGCACATAATATTTGACTAGATATTTTTTAAGATACTAGTATTCAGCTTAAAGGGACATTTAAAGGCTTAACTAGATTAATTAGGGTAATAAGACAAATCATTGTACAACAGTGGTTTGTTCCGTAGACGATCAAAAAAAAAATTTGCTTAAGGGCGCTAATAATATTGACCTCAAAATGTTTTTTAAAAAATTAAAAACTGCTTTTATTCTAGCCGAAGTAAAAGAAATAAGACTTTCTCCAGAAGAAAAAATATTATAGGAAATACTGTGAAAAATGTCTTGCTCTGTTAAACATCATTTGGGAAATATTTGAAATATTGTGTGTAAATGCTCCTGGTTTCCTCTACCTGCTCTGTATGCTGGTGCAGTCACACTGGTAGCCTGAGAGAGACCTTTTGGGTTGCGTGCTGCCACGGAAACAGTGATGTCACTGCCGTTGTTAGGCATGATGGGATAGCTAATGTTCCCAGGAGAAAGAACTACTGGCATCGGGCTGCTTTGGAAAACTTCATAGCCGATCAATGAACCGTGACTTTTCCTAACAGACAGAGGCTGAAGGGCAGAAAACACACACCAGGTTTACTAATAACAACAACAACAACATGATGTTCAGATTAATGACAATAGTGTTATTTTGTATATGGACCCTTTTCACATTAGCAGGTTTCTCAGTAGCGGAAGTCATCATAGTTGGTAAACTTAGAGCGCTGTGAATCCTATTTGCTGAAATAATTCAAGAAAAACTCCATGATGGTGTTATCAAGACTTTCAGAAAAAGGAAAATAATAGTGTGAGACTGATAACAGCAGCCAGACAAGAAAACAACATCAAATTTACTGTCCTGTCCCCATATACTCTGCATTTCAAACGCTGATATAATACAACAAATTTTTTAAAAATCTAAATATTAAAAACTTTCAAGAATTTAAGATTGACCGTTAAACACGTAATAACAGTCTTGTGAAAAGGGTCCATTATTAGTGCTTGTTAATAATACCTACTTTCCAGAACACATGTCCTGTGTTACTGCTGTCCATCCAGATCCACACATCAGGAGCATCGGGAACTGCAATAAAAATAAAAGAAGAAATAATTATCTGAAATTTATTTTATTTTCATGTATTTGATCAAGTGAAATATTATTAATAACTAAAATATCTTTTCTATTTGAATATGTAATAAATTGTCATTTAATGCTGTGATTCAGTCTTCAGTGTCACGTGATCCTTCTGAAATCATTCTAATATGGTTTAGTGCTCAATAATGACTTATTATTATTATTTTACTGTTTATGTGAAAACATACTTTTTAAGTACTTTATGATTAACAAAATGTTTACAGTTCAAACTTTCTAGTAATCAAAGAATCCTAAAAAACTGTTTGGCGCCGTCTTGTAAATGAATGATACGTAGGTTAATGTATACTCCATCAGCTGGTTTTGTTTCTGTCGGCTTTGTGTTTTTGACTGTTTGGCGCCATCTTGTGACTCAATAATGCGCAGGTTAGTGTATACTCCATCAGCTGTTTTTGTGTCTGTCAGCTTTGTGTTTTTGACTGTTTGGCGCCATCTTGTGACTGAATAATGCGCAGGTTAGTGTATTCTCCATCAGCTGTTTTTGTGTCTGTCAGCTTTGTGTTTTTGACTGTTTGGCGCCATCTTGTGACTCAATAATGCGCAGGTTAGTGTATTCTCCATCAGCTGTTTTTGTGTCTGTCAGCTTTGTGTTTTTGACTGTTTGGTGCCATCTTGTGACTGAATAATGCACAGGTTAGTGTATAGTCCATCAGCTGGTATTGTTTCTAAATGCTTTGTGTTTTTGACTGTTTGGCGCCATCTTGTGACTGAATAATGCACAGGTTGGCACAGAACAATGTTTTGTGTCTAATTTTTATGTTTTGTGGCAAGTAGTCATCTAATAAGCAGGATAAAGTACATCCAGGTGGTTGTTTGTCTTACATAATAGTTCTCCGTTTTGCGTCAAGCTGCTGATAAAGCTGTCTGACTTTATTCTGTGATAACAACCACCTGAATGTGCCAAAAATGACCTAGTTATTTTTTTAAGCACTTACAGTCCATTTTGGTGTGTATCCTGCAGGGGGCGCTCTCATCTCCCCATTTCCAGAAACTTTGTTTAGAGGCGCAGCGTACAGTCACAGTGTAGTTCACATCAGGCCACAAATCCTCCAGCACCACAGACGATAAACCTGTGCCACTGTAGTTACGCTGAAAACACAGAAACTAATATCATCTCATTGACTCTAACAGCAGTAGACATTTAAAAAAAATAATAACTCTAACTGTTTCCTACATATATTAAAATACATTAAATGACAAACTGATTAATGGTAAATGTACAACAAATATCATTGGGAAGGTGGATTAAGTAATAGTTGCAATCATAATAAAGATTTATTCATTTTTCAGCAAGAAAATGATGTCTATTATACATTTTTACTATGATTTAGAGAATAGACCAACTAAAATGTAATTTAGTATTACAGTAGTTTAAGTTTATACACCCAAAAATATTGTATTAAGAACAAGAATTAGTAAATGACATACTCAAATTATATTTAAGGACCACAATGGAGCACAAAAATACTATTAATCATCATTTTAATTCTTTATACTTTGCCGATCTCATTCAGGTAGTGGGTTGTCTCCATCTGTTTGAATGATTTAGAATATAAAACAATTTAGCATAACTTATTGTTATACATTTTACATAGATACCTGTTACATGAAATAATTATATAACATTATATGATCTATTTTTTTATATTTTCTTTTTTGCACAAATATTCAAAACATATATATCTTTTAATCATTCAGACACCAACAATAGGACTTAAATCATCATTACAAGAGAAACTTCAATTTAAAATTTAATAAGCACACTCTTAAAATTACACAGGAGTAAGGTTTTTTTTGTCCATTAATGTAAAGTGAGGAATACTGATACAGTGTAGCATTAATAATGAAAGTGATAATTCTGACCTGAAACAGTCAACCTCTACTGAGGTACAAAAACACCCCTCACCATAAGTATTTTCTGAAGTAATGCAACAAGTTTACGTTAGAAAAAATCTGGAATTTAAGTCATTCATTGACAAATGTTTCTTTTAGTGTTGTTCAATGATTAATCGCGACTAATCATGTATAAAATAAAAGTTTAGATTTACATAATATATGTGCATGTACTGTGTACATTTATGTATATTAATAAATGCACAAATATGATTATACTTTAAAAATATAATTTCAAAATATAATTTAATGTATATAGTACATCATTGTGTGTATATATATATATATATATATATATATATATATATATATATATATAT
>CAIGQV010016645.1:25817995-25847233 GCA_903798115.1 Danio jaintianensis | reverse complement strand
TGGTGGATGAGGAGATTCCCCCCAAAAATGTGTAAAGCGCTTTGAGTGTCCAGAAAAGTGCTATATAAATTTAAGGAAATATTATTATTTATTATATTTGCATTGACTTGTATAAAATGTACTCGCACAAATACTTGATTATGCATTTGATGGGAACCCAGCATAAAACGTTTTTAATCGCCACCTGTTGGTTCGGCATGTCCTTAAAATGCATCACAGTGTGTTTTTGCATTTTCTTGTGGACGAGATTTTTTTTTTAAAACGAAGGAGGGGAAAACTCTGTTTATAAAAAATATCCATGTACGTGTGGACATGGCCTTATAGGACACACAAATTTCAAACAGGGCTCTGGGAGTCTGAAAACTGATGGAAACTCACTGTGCTGGAAAGCTGATGACTGATGAGCTTCATCTGGCAGATCATCTCCAGCTTTTTATACGCCTCCACAGTCCAGTTCCAGCGCAGTGTGGCATTCCAGGCCATTGGATCCACCATCACATTCACTGGAGCCAGCAGATGCACTGGATGAGAAACAAAAACAACAGCAGAACGTGAGAATGGGAATTTTGAGACACACTTGCTCAGACTCACTTTATAATATACACTACTGGATAAAAGCCTTGGGACAAATAAGAGTTATAAATGTCTTTAAAGGAAGTTGATTCTGCTCACCAAGACTGCATTTATTTGATCAAAAATACAGGTCTTTTAACACTGAAGTCTGAAATGTTCCCATGCATATTTTTTTACATTCGTATTCGAAAAGTTTGGCACATTGATTCCACATTGAGTCCGATGTGTGTTAATTAAACCATTGCAAAAAAATTCGGAGGCAGTTCAAGGAGTGATGTTTTGTTCTCCTCTCTCTTCTTCATAAAAAGAAAGAGGAAATATTGTGTTTATCCAATCCATTGCATTGAGAGAAAGCAGAGTTCACCTCCTTATCAAAGAGCTGCGTGGAATCCCGAAATGCAAAGTTTGTTTCAGGAAATCAGTGGAATTTTGATACTTTGCTTGTGATACTGCAGCTACATAACAGACATTTCCGTAAATAAATCCTGAACAGAGACTGGCAGTACTTGAAAGGTTTTGGCACACACATATAAACAAGCACGCACACACATGTCAAATAGCCTCATGGGAATGGTGTGCACCAGGCATTGAAATAGCATACAATAGTCAACAGCAGTGCTTCTCAACCATCCACTACATTCTGTCTTTTTATTCTGCACTTTGTCATAAATTTTGCTTGTACGGTGGCTCTGAGTGGTCGAAACATCAAGTTATAATCTAACTCGATTTTTTTTAAGTTTTAAAGGCAGTGTGTAAACGCAATTGACACAACGTGAAGTCGAAATTATTTTTTAACGTGCAAAATATTTCAGATACAGTGTGCAATAACCTTCAGATTGTGAAAAATTGTTACAATTTTAAAACAAATTATTTACTTTTAGTATTATGCAAACAGACATAAAATTTACAGGGCACAAGTCAAACATCAAAAAAAGTCAACAAAACATACAAACAAGATTTGTGTGTGAAACAAATAATAAGAATAATAATAATAACAATAACAACAACAACAACTATAATGATAATAATATTAGTAATCATACTACTAATAACAATAATAATTAGTTGTATTATAATAATAATAATAATAATAATAATGATAATTGAATGTACTTAAACATTGAATTTATTCTTTCAGCACCATTACTCCAGTTTTCACTGCCACATGATCCTTCAGAAATAATAATACAAGGATCTGCTGCTAACAAAACCTTTATTATTATCAGTATTGAAAACCATTGACCTGCTTCCTATTTTTGTAGAAACTGTGAAACAGTGCCATTCAAAATTAACATTAAACATGTATTTAATTTTATTCATAAAGGGCAATTTCAGTTGTTCAAGAGTAAAATCAAAGACATTTATAAATGTTGAAAAAAAAAATAATAAATGTGATACAGATGTTAACACTTCAATTTGTTCCCGCCATGCTTGCTGTCGCTGCGGCGGTAGAAAATGCAGCTTTTGACTGCTGGGTGGTGCTTTAACCATAGACTTCGTCAGCTAAAACATCAACATGCCATTTTCAGCTTTGCCTTTTCACAATACTAGATAGGACGGTACTGTATGTGTACCTGTATGGTCCTTTTGAAGTGTCACCCACTGTGGATGTTAGATGTTGTTTGAAATTTTACATGTATCATATAACTGTATCGTAGTTTCCACAAAATGAAATGCAGAATTTGTTTTCCAACACTGACAATTATATGAATCGCTATAAATTATTGAGAACCAATAAAAACTGATCATAATAGAACACCAAATTAATAAATTATAATGACTTCTGAAAGATCGCATAAATCTGAAGTAATGATGCTAAATATCTGCTCTGAAAAGCAGGAATAAGGTACATTTTCTGCTAATTATTTAAGGAAATAATCATTTTAATACTTTAAAGTTTTATAGATTTTACTGTATTTTTTATTAAATAAACACAGCCTTGGTAACAAAAAAAGCCTTCAATAAAAAACATTTTTAAAAAGTCGTACTGATCCCAAATTTTGACTGGTAGTGCAAACCACAACACTACGCTATAGCGTACCACGGTCAGTAATTTGAGCAGAGTCAGTGAGCTGGATTGTTCCAATAGGATTTCGAGCAACCAGAGTCCAGTTTTTTTCCCAGACCTCAGAGCTGCACTCCAAGATCTTCCCTTCATTAGCCTCACCACAGACCCTGTGGATAGAAAAAGTGAAAAAACAAAAACAAACAAACAAATGTTAATCCACACAAGAAACGGTGTGATAATTACATTAGAATACTAATCAAATTATTGAATTTGCATACAAAGTATTCATTCATTTATTTTCCTTTGGCTTAGTCCCTTTATTCATCAGGGGCCGCCACACCGGAATGAACCGCCAACTTATCCAGCATATGTTTTACACAGCGGATGCCCTTCCAGCTGCAACCCAGTACTGGGAAACACCCATACACACTCATTCACACACATACACTATGGCCAATTTAGTTTATTCAATTCACCTATACCGCATGTCTTTGGACGGCAACACGGGGAGAACATGCAAACTCCACACAGAAATGCCAACTGACCCAGCCGGGGCTCAAACCAGCGACCTTCTTGCTGTGAGGCGACAGTGCTAACCACTGAGCCACTGTGTCGCCTCATATTGTTACGTTGTCCCAACACAGATCAATTGTGTGGAACCCAGCATTTTTACAGTGTATTTTGAGAAGCAAATCAGCATATTAGAATGATTTCAAAAGGATCATGTGACGCTCGTGTGAATGATGAGGCTTGTAATTCAGTATTTCATCCCAGGAGTAAATTCAATTTCACAATATATTCAAATAAAAGAGTCACTTTAATTTTGAATATTGTTTTACTATTTCTGGTGTGTTTTCAATCATATAATACAGCTTGTCAAAGACTTGTCAAAAAAATACTCCAAACTTCCGATTTGTTATTATTATTAGAATTATTATTGTTAATATTTATTATCATTTAATTTAAATGTAATACTGTTTTATATTTTTATTGTTTATATTTAATATTTCATAATTGCTACACATTATACTCGCTATACTTCAGACCAATAAAGTATGGAGCACCTCAAGGATCAATTTTAGGTCCTTTGCTATTCACAATACACATGCTGCCATTGGGAGACATTATTAGAAAGCATGGGATTAGCGTTGACTGCAATGCAGATGATACTCAATTATACATTTCAACAAAACCTGATGAGATATCCGAACTGTCTAAGCTAACTGAGTGTATTAAAGATGTTAAAGACTGGATGACAAGCTGTTTTCTTCTCTTAAATTCACAGAAGACAGAATTATTACTTATTGGGGCAAATACTGTACACAGCAGATATCCAAACACAACTTGCAATTAGAGGCATACAATGTTAGTATTAGCTACTGTAAAAGATCTGGGTGTTATATTAGACAGCAACTAAAAACTACGTTTAAAACCATATCTCCCATGACACAAAAACAGCCTTCTTTCATCTTAGAGAAATATCGCTAAGCTAAGAAACATGCTATCTATCTCAGCTGCAGAAAAGCTAGATCATGCTTTCATGACCTCTATACTGGATTACTGTAATGCTCTGGTTGCCCGGCATCCTCTATTAATATACTTTTTAAAAATTATATTAGAATATTAATATTATTACAACATATTTATAATATTATAAACTATTAGAATGATTCCTGTAGGATCATGTGACACTAAAGACTGGGATAAAAATCTGAGATTGCTGAAAATGCGAAGAAACAAATGACTGTTTAAAATGAAGTTAAATAAAACTTTTTTAATATTAAATATTACTATTTAATTTAATCCTAATTTAACCGCAGCATTGGGGAATATATATTTTGTTCAGAAACATTATATAAACCCCCAAAAAACAGTATGTTAAGTACATTAGAATACTGATGGAATTCTTGGATTAGTAAAAATATACATGACACAAGTATCCTTTTCCATCCCATTTAATGTGGTCTGCTGTTTAGTGATCTTTTTATGTACCAAGGATGTTACGGTCATGATTGCCAAATGGTACAGTGTGTGGTCAGTGGTTCTTGTGTAGTGTGTTTCCTTGCCTTCCATTAAGGGTGTAGCTGGTGCGACTGTTCCTCTTTTTCAAGCGAGTGTCTCGACCTTTCTTCCAAGAACACTTAGTGGATGCCAGATCCCGCGTCTCGCAGACCAGCTCCTTGTCGCCCGGCGGATCTACAGAAATTACATACAGCAAAGCCACTTAAAAGTCTCTGCACAGCAATCATCCAGCAGCACAGTCAATCACAGACAAAGATTTAATTTATAGAGCTTACAGTGTCAGTTTGGCACTACTTAATTTTCTTTTTGTGTGTGTGTAAACATGACTGGAATCCTGTTTTGTGACTTTTCTCTCACATCTCTGACTGTTTTTAACAGGATGGATGGATGGATGGTGAAAAGTCAGTATTGTGGATGGATGAATGGATGGTAAACAGTCAGAATTATGGATGGGTGAATAGATCGACTGAAGATGGACAGAAATTATAACAGGCAGGAAGACAAAGAGAAAAAAATTGATGGATGAATGATATAACATATGGGTGGGTGGGTGGATGGATGGATGGGTCGATAGTTGGGTGGATGGTTGGGTGGATGGATGGATGATGGAAAAACAGACAGACAGAAACAGATATTAGACATTAAATGAATGATGGACAGACAAAATGATGGACAGATGGATAGATAGATGGACAGACAAAACAAAAAAATCAATGATAAATAGAGAGACAGACAGACTGAAAAAATTGATGGATGGAAAGATGAATGGATGATAATTAGGCTGAAAGAGAAATAAATAGATGGATTGATGGATGGATAAATGGATAATAGTTAGAACTGTCAGAAATAAAAATGTACTTCTAACTTCTCTACCCACAATTCCGTCTTCTTTCCTCAGAATTTTTCAGAAACGTTTGCAAGTTATAAGGTCCAATACTGAAGGAAATAGATTAACATTTTCTTACATTTGAGTACAAGTAAAAACAAGTAAAACTTTATAACACACTAGTTTAAATTGGAAGACTCGATTCACAATTAGAGATACTTGGAAAAAAAGCTGCAATCAACTTTATTTTTATTCAATTTTTTCATATTTCAAATGTTTGGGGTCTGCAATATTGGACTTCCAGCATTCAAAAGCAATAGTAATATAGTAGTTGTCAAAATTTGATTATATTTGAATAAATATATTATACTCACAGCCTACAAACACCACAGCTCCTGTGATAAGCTCATTAACTGCTGTCAACTTCTGGACGATGCAGAACACGTTTGTGCCCGTGGTGTTGGATGACGGCTGATTGTTTACTGTAATGGCATAAGTTCTTCTGCTCAAACGTGTGGCGCTCATTTCCCGATCGCCGTACTTGATACTTTTGAAATAGTCCTTCTCCCTCACAATACAGCAGAAGGTCATGTTACTGCCCACTGAAACCACCTTATCCTGGGGATACATATTAGGGCCGGACCTCTCAGGAATATCTGACCCTACAGACAAAAAGATGAGGTGTGAGATGCCAAGTTTGATAAATGATTTAAATAATAACTTCAAAAGGGTAGTTTACTTCCAGAATGACTAGCCACCATTAGGCTTATGATGGCATCAAATTTTTCTGCTATGATAAAATGCTGAAGCTTTCATCATAATATACAGTATTATCATAATATTTCCCTAAGCTAAAATAAAAAAAGATTCCTTTATTGTATATACAAGTTCAGAGTAAATAAATGTTTCAACTAAATTAAATTGAAAAAGGATTATAAAAGTACAACAGGTAACACTTAGTAAACTACCAGAATTTGATAACAACTAGAATCATTCTGACCGTTCTCATACAAGACGTCATATTGTAATGTCATATTTACATTCAAAGCTTCTATTGAGATATAAAATTAAGCTCTGAATGTCTGTCATCCTATTTAATTAAGACATCACCCTAAAAATACAATCTTTTTGGTAATACAGCCTATAAATGTATAGTTAGGCTACATTAGACCACCCATGAATGTCCGCACCTCACTTTCATTTTCAGTTTCTCAAGCAGAGAAGGCTTTTTTATGGCACTGACTATGCTGGTTTGATAGATATACTGAAGTAAAGTTATGTTTTTGCCAACAGAAAGTTGTTTTTGCAACAGAGGCACGCATTTTTAAATTCACAGGGAAAAGTAGCAGACAACTGAAACGCATGCAGTCATTTTGACCGCAATTGTAGTTCTAGGTAGGAATAATCATAACTCTTTTGTATTTTGTAATTTAAATAAAACAACAATATTATAAGGAAATATACACATTTAGTAAAAGTCAGGGAGTTATAGATATGCGTGTTTTATTTCAACAAAGAAGCAAAAATTAAAAATGGTCAAAATTTCTGCCTCTGTAGTTCTAGTGTTAATGGATTCAAATGAAAAGTGTGGGAAAAAAGCCAGATTTATTACAGTTAGTATTTTAATATTACTATACAACCGAACCTTATTCTTTTTTGACTCCATGACTTGCCCCAGGTGGAGGAGTTTAAGTATCGGGGTTTTGCTCATGGGTGAGGGTAGGATGGAATGTGAAATTGACTGACGGCTCGGTGCAGCAGCAATGTGGTCAATGTACAGGTCTGTTTTGGTGAAGAAGGAGCTAAGCCCAAAGGTAAAGCTCTCGATTTACTGCTCAATCTATGTTCCTACTCTCACCATCCGTCTTTCAGATGAGACGTTAAACTGAGGTCCTGACTCTGTGGTCATTAAAAATCCCATGGCACTTCCCATGGCGTAAAGACCAGGGGTATAACCCCGGTGTCCTGGCCAAATTCCCTCCATCTGCCCTTACCCATCATGGCCTCCCAATCATCCCCATCCACCAAATTGGTTCTATCGCTATCTCTCCTCCACCAATAGCTGGTGTGTGGTGAGAGCACTGGTGCCGTTGTCCAGTGGTTGCCATCGTATCATCCAAGTGGATGCTGCACACTGGTGGTGGTATGGAGAGACCCCCCACATGATTGTAAAGCGCTTAGGGTGTATGGAAATACATAATAAATGAGCTATATGAATGCACATTACTTACCTACCTTCCTATGGTCATGAGTTTTGGGTCATAACCGAAAGAACATGATTTTGGCTGAAATGAGCTTCCTTCGCAGGGTGGCAGGGCGCACCCTCAAAGAACAAGTGAGGAGCTCAGAGTAGAGCCGCTGTGTCTCCACATCAAGAGAAGGCAGTCGGGCTCGGGCATCTGTTTCGAATGCCTCCTGGACGCCCACCTAGGGAGGTGTTCTGGGCTTATTGCATTGGAAGGAGGTCCCAGGGAAGACCCAGGCCATGCTGGAGGGACTACGGCTATGTCTACACTTATCCAGATACATTTGAAAATGGCGTTTTCACCATCGTTTTCAAATATTTCCAGAAAAAACGGTCATCCGCACTAAAATAACTGAAAACGGTTTTGTTCATGTACAGCACATATGCACAGATGTAAGACACTATTACCTGTGTCCTACGGACCTGCCTTTAATTTACTTTCCGGCTCTTTGAAACGTCGACTTAGCCCACCATGCACGGTAGCGTCCACAACCAGGTCTCATTTTCCAAAATATCTTCTTTTCATCAACTTCATACAGGTTTGGAAGAAATTGAGGGTGAGTAAATGCTAAAAAAATGTTCATTCTGGAAGTGAACTACTTTAATTTTTCAAGTGCATCCACAGAGCAATTTCCAGCAAGATAACACCCTACCAAGTGTAGCTTTCAAAACAACAACTCCAAACATGAAAAGAAAACTATGCATACATTTTTAGATGAATCAAAGAACATGTCTATTTTTAAAGGCAGTTGCAAACCTGTATGAAAACATATTTAAATGCTAAATATCATATTTGTGAATGAATTACCAAATAAAACTCAAATAACCTCTGACTGTTGCAGCAGAGTCAGCTCAAGCTGGATTGAACTGCTCTGGATCCTAAAATAAACTCTCAAAACAAAGACCACAAAGTGCTAAGTATGTTTGTGGGTTGGTTTTCAGAACAGACTGCAGATCCTCAGGCTTCAGGACCAGGACGATTTCTAGCTGCGTTTGTAGTACCTTGAATGGTCACTAGGGGGCTCCACGGGCTGATCGACTGCTGGTTTCGCGCTCTTATCTGCACAGAATGAGAAGTGCACTGTAGTGGTAAAGGTGAGCGCCAGGTCCAACTATGCTGTCCTGTTATTGGATCAGTATTGACTGCCACCGTCTCCTAAAAACAGATGAGAAAATGTATGTTAATGCATTCGGCACAAATTAGCAAATACTTTAATCCAAAGCAACATCTTACATTTTACCATTTCATGCATTCCCTGGGAATCAAACTCAGGATTTTCATGGAGATTTTCTGTTTTATATCTGCAACCTAAAATGTCTGATCTCGTAATGGCATTTGTCATGTTTTTCTTTGTTTTTTTCTCAAGATCCACTAGACTCACAAAAGCCTGAAGGGACCAGTTATTTTGTCATGTAATATTGGAAGTCCGAAAGCTATGCCTATTTCAAAACATTGCTGTCGTTTGCTTTTCTGTGATGTAGACCATGGGTAAAAGACTACACATTTTGGTTCGTTTTCCCACCACACTTACTGCTTTCATTGGAACCAGTTAAAATTAACTAAAATTCATGTCATGTGACATCCAAATCACTCATTGGCTAGATGTGTCTTTGAACAAATTGCCTAAACTGCATTTTGATTGGTCAAAATTAACATGAAGGAAAAATGAGTGCATTTGCTGCATTCACACCTGCCCAAATGAACCACACCAAAACGGAAAACAAACTCTAGTGCAGTTCAAGCAAACTAAATAAAAGCACCCTAAAGCACTAATGCTGCGTTGACATCAGACGCGGAAGAAGCGTCAAGCGCGAGGGATTTACATGTTAAGTCAATGCAAGGACGTGAATAGACATCCTGAATGAGGCGGCGCGAATGACGCGATTCGCGAGTTGAGCATTTTGCCTGAATCGCTCGAGTTGGAAAATCTGAACTTCAGCGGTCATTCGTGCCGCGTTAACCAATCAGGAGCTTTGTCTTGTAGAGGCGTGATTATGACGTAGTGCCTGTTCTTGGTGTCCCGGGGAAAAAACCTCCTGCCGACACCGCACAACAGCTCATCAAACTGGGCTCGGTTCAGTCTGAAGCACCGCTGAAAGCTTCCATCATCCAGGTATAGTTTCTAGAGGAGTTTATGAACTCACAGAACTGGGTACACCTCAGAATGGATCTAGTGGACTCAGACACGGCTCCAAACTAATCGACGCTGTTTTTCAGCCTTCATAAAGCACATAAACACAGCTATTCTCTCAATAAAATCCATGTTAGCCATTTAGGAACGAAGCTAGAGTCACAGGGTAGACAGAAGCCCTGTCCATGATGCGAATTTGACACACGAATGAATCGAGTAAACTCAATATGTTCAAGTTGGCGTTTCTGTGTGGAGTTTGCATGTTCTCCCCGTGTTCGCGTGGGTTTCCCCCCACAATTCCAAAGACGAGACGAATCCCAGTGATGGTTTGCAGCTGGAAGGGCATCCGCTGCGTAAAACATATGCTGGATAAGTTGGCGGTTCATTCCGCTGTGGCGACCCCCAGATTAATAAAGGGACTAAGCCGAAAAGAAAATGATTGAATGATAGGAATTTTTACTTTACACTGTAATAACGGAAAAGCTATTTTGATGCTTCACAACATAAATCCGAAATTTGCAACCCAATTAAATTAATGCAATTTCAAAGTGAAACCAATTAATTAAGTGATATCTGACTGATAAAACTGGAGTTAGAATTACTTTCTATTCGATTATAACTATAACGTACAAGCCTTCTTTCTGTGGACATATTTTTTTTAATGGTAACTTATTTGATAAATTATTGTGTCTAACAAATTTCCTGGTGGAAAAAAACACATTACTCATGATGCAGATTATTTTTTTTATTCATTTAATTTTCTAGGTATAATCATCATCAGATTGTTTTCATGAATTTTACCTGAACTCTGACATAACGTTTTCTAAAAACTAATCTAAGAATGGTCAAGTGTTACAATAAGGTTTCATTAGTTAATTAACTAATAATCGACAATAATTGTATATGCATTTATTATTAATAGTTCAACAATTACTAATGCATTTTTTAAATCCATAGTTATGCTTGTTAAGGTTAACAAAGATCAATATATACTGTAATAAATGTATTGTTCATTGTTTTTTCATGTTAGTAAATACGTTAACTAACAGTAACTAATGCAACCGTATTGTAAAGTGTTACCAGTCAAATTTATTTTAATAACTGATTAATTTATTTTGAAGCTTTAAGCATGTCAACAGAAAACAGCAATGATTCGATATTGCGCTTTAAAGTTCCATATCAGTATAAATTGAAACTGAGAAATTAATACTGTTCACCCAGCCACACTTTCAATGTTAAATGGTTTATAATTGAAGACCTTCTTTGAAATCCTTATGGGGGGAAAAAGGACTGGAAAAATACAGAACTAAGGCTGCTGAAAAAAATGGGCACTACTCCACTCTTTGAAGCTAAATGCGCGTTTGCAGTGGATTGTGGGTGACCTACTCCCTTTCACTTTTCAGCAGACATTTTGAATGAGACGCGGAGGCTGAAGGTCAAAATCACTCCATTTTCTAAAGATTGCTATTCGCTACATTAGCCAAAAGGAAAAGCTTCAGAAGTGAAACAAATGATTGCTTTTTGAGGAAAGATGTTGAATAGTGTGCACTGATAAAATGTACACAAGAGTACTACAAGTACATGAACAATGCAAGGAAATGGCTACATAAATTCAGATTTGATGTTGACTGCTGAATATCCTGCTTCAAACACATCTACAGTCTGCGGCAAGCTGTCGATTATCACAGGAAGTCATTTCGACTCGTCCCTCAGATAAAAAGGATCAGTAATGCAATTACAATAAAAGGCCAGAAGACAATATTCTCTGTGGTAATCAAGACACTGTCGACAGAGCTGCTTTTAACCCTGAATATTCCATTACGGGTTGAGACGCAATAACAGTCCAAGTAATGATCAGATGTGCTCCAACATTAGGCACATTCAAATCAAGAGTTAAAACACATCTTTTTAGCTATGACAGATCGCACTATTAGATAACTCAGATATGAGTTTCAGTAGCCATGTCAAAGCAGCAAGTAAATCAGCATACTATCATCTCAAAAAAAACATTGCAAGAATTAGATGCTTTGTTTCCAGTGAGGACTTAGAGAAACTTGTTCACGCTTTTATCAGCAGCAGTGTGGATTACTGTAATGGACTCCTCACTGGCCTTCCCAAAAAGACAGTCAGACAGTTGCAGCTCATCCAGAACGCTGCTGCCAGGATTCTGACCAGAACCAGAAAATCAGAGCACATCACACCTGTCCTCAGGTCTTTACAGTGGCTCCCAGTTACACTCAGAATATATTTTAAAGTATTATTACTAGTCTATAAATCACTAAATGGCCTAGGACCTCAATACATCACAGATATGCTCACTGAATACAAACCTAACAGATCACTCAGATCTTTAGGATCATATAAACTAAAAATTCAAAGGGTTCAGTCAAAGCAGAATGAATCCGGCTTCAGCTACTGTGCCCCCCGCTGCTGGAATCAGCTTCCAGAAATGATCAGATGTGCTCCAACATTAGGCACATTCAAATCAAGACTGAAAACACATCTGTTTAGCTGTGCCTTTACTGAATGAGCACTGTGCTACGTCCCACAGATTGCACTATTATGTCTTTCTTTTCTTTTTCATTCCTTTAAAACCTGTTTTAACACATTTTGATCTGTTTTTAATCATTTTTATTCTTTGTTGTTTTTATTTCTTATACGTGTTTCCTTTATTCTTGTTTATGTAAAGCACTTTGATTTACCATTGTGTATGAAATGTGCTATATAAATAAACTTGCCTTGCCGACCCAATAATAAAGAGAAGATTTTGCAATTCAGAAAAACCAACATTGGCCAATGAATTTCAAAACATGTTAGACGTGAATGTAACAGCAGTCATAACATGTACCTATGAGCTCTTTAAGTGACAGGCGGTGACTCATAGGAGATGGGAAAACATTAAGCGGAGAAACAGGTTTGAGTTATTTTTTGTATTGAATTTGATTATTTATATATTACAGTTGTTAAAATGAGGGTGGAACCACTTAATGTCACAATAAATCAAACAAAAAACAAGATGTTCCAGGTATGATTCCCAATGATTGATTTTTTTTGCGTACAACCAAATGTACAGTTTTATACAGCACTTTAAAAATAAAACAGAAGTGAAAAAGTGCTGAACAGAAATATACAACAAAATAAGCATAATAGTATAAAAAGACATCAAATATAGGATAAAATATAGCAAAAATACCTAAAAATGCATAGAAATTAAACTAGGACTTTGCTACTACACAACTTTTGCTACAACACAACTGTCAATATCACATCTACTGGCAAAGATATCAGAGCACTTACATTTAGCACCACATTCATGAACTCGGTGTGGAAAATCTCAATGTCAAAAAGCGATGAGTCGCTCTGCCAGGTCAAAGTGAGAGTCTGTGCAAGTAAATCAGGCTGTAGGTTTAAAGCACGGGGCACTGGAAGTTCACCCAGACCTGCAATATTACAAAGAGAGAGAAGGAAAAATGCATTTCAATTGTTAAATTCTGTGTAGTGAGTGATTTTAGTATCTTTTACTACTGTTGCTAGTAAAAAACAAAGTAATCTTTTAAGTTAAGTTTTAAAAAGAGCTCCAACTGTTCAAATGTTTGAGGTCAGTATTATTTAAGAAATAATCATGGGACGCTAAAAAGCCACAGGAATAAATTACATTTATAAATTGAAAACAGTTTATTTAAAATGGTAAAACAGCTAAGGAGAAAATTAAGAGAACATTAAAATAAAATGCTCAAATTCTCTGGATTTACAATTTACAGTTATTGTACTTATACAGTTATACAAAATAACCTTTTGAGTTGTTCTATAAACTACAAATTTATAGGGGTGTAACGGATCATGGTTGATCCGTGATTCGTACGGATCACAACCCATGGTTCAGAACACACGTGACCCGCGAATTAATACATTTTTTTTTTACTTGTAGATTAATCCTAAATTTGTAACGATCACAGAGAGATCGCCTCTCGCCTCATTCAAATCACATGTATGAAAACATTTAGGCTGTCCTGTAAAATATAATGAAGACGGAAGAAGTTGTGGTAGGTTATTCGGGATGTGGTGGATTTCTTAGGTAATTAAAGGTGTTTTCTGTCACAACTTGTTTAGTCTGCATTAATGCATTCAGTGTAAGCTGCACAATTAATCATTAAAAGATCGGGATCTCAACACCCACGCAACAAATTATAAATAATGGTGATTTGCATATGTTTATGTCTTTAGTCTTTGGAGTTAGTTATGAAGTTACAAACAGTTAGATAACACAGAAGTACTGGGATAACAGTTTATAGTTTAGATAAAACCACTGATGTTTATGGTAAAGATTAAAATCACCGCCCTGTGCTCAAAAATGAAAGTTGTAGGCAGCAATTACATTATTTAACCAATAGGTGGCGACAACCAGCCATCAAAAATATGCCACTGAATAATTCCTCAAAAATGACACATCTAGCAGTGAAACATGAAGATTTATGAGTGAATAACTGAATCATTTATTGAAAATGAGACTAAAAATAAATATGGGTTGAATAAATTATGATGGTAGATTTATACATTTAGCATTATCAGTAGTAGTAGTAACAGTGAATTGTTCACAGTACTGAATATTTTACAATTTATTTTTATTCAGATGATTATTTCTTCATTTTATTTTATGAAACCAAAAGTTTCTTGCAGTACTGTTTTTGTAATGAATGGAAAGCAAATTACATTTGTCTGCTCCCCTTTTTGGCTGATCCGAAAAATGGTCCGATCCGTGACTAAAAACCATAATGTGATCCGAACCGTGAGATGTGATCCATTACACCACTACAAATTTCGTACTACTGATTTCTCCCAAATGTAAAATCAACACGTTTTTGATTATTTTCTTTGCATAAAATTAGAAAAAAGTTTCTGAAAATGTTTTTTTTTAGAAATGTTTGTATACATTTTTCCACAGCACAATAGCAATGTTTTAACTTCAAAAGAGTTATGAACAAAATTATTAGCCCCCCTGTGGAATATTTATTATTTTTCAAATATTTCTCAAGTGATGTTTAACAGAAAAGAAATTTTCACAGTATTTCCTACAATATTTTTTCTTCTGGAGAAAGACTTATTTGTTTTTTTTCAGCTAGAATAAAATGTTTAAATAAATAAATAAACATTTTAAGGTCAATATTATTAGCCCCCTTAAGCAATTTTTTTGGATTGTCTACAGCAGTGGTTCACAAAATGGGGTTGCAAGACAATGATGGAGGGGTTGATCTGTGATTTCCAAAAATCTCTGTATATGTTATTAAACTATTAGAATTACCATATTTTTTCCATAACCTGCAGAAAATAAAAATAGTATTTAATAGTATTTAATAGCTACATAAAAAAACAACTTGCAAATAAAAAGCCATCAGCCTTTCAATTCTTTTTCCATTGAATTGCGACCCCTGGGGTTGTTACGCTAGATTAACGACACAGCAATAGCGTTAGTTGCAGCAGACTGATTTTATGCACAATGTTAAACTCACGTACATTAAAAATAAAGGCCATGACTAAACATGGAGGATGAACTCCAAGCGGCTCCAAGTGTCCAAAATTAAACCAAGAATGGTCTTATGCTGTAAACATTGTGCTCACCATTCTCATTAAGTGAGGTTTATATTAAATTAAAAAACAATAATGACTATAAAAATTATATGGTTGTTAGACTATTGCATTTTTTTCTGTTGTCAATATGCTTGTGTTCATATAGTTCCTATTAGTGTGTGTGCACTGTTTGTATGTTTATAACCACCTCAGAGGATAGTGGGGGTCGAATTGTTATTTTGGGGGTCGTGGGCTGCAAATTTTGGGAACCCCTGGTCTACAGAACAAACCATCGTTATACAATGATTTCCCTAACTTGCCTAGTTAACCTAATTAACCTAGTTAAGCCTTTAAATGTCACTTTAAGCTGAATACTAGTATCTTGAAATATATCTAGTATAATATTATGTGCTGTCATCATGGCAAAGATTAAAGAAACCAGTTAATAGAAATCAGTTATTAAAACTATTATGTTTAGAAATGTGTCGAAAAAATCTTCTGTTAAACAGAAATTAGGGGAAAAAAAAAAAATAATAATTTAAATTTAACATTTAGCTAATAAAATAAATAATATAAATATATAATAAACATAAGTAAAATAGTGAAATAGGCTCTTAATTTTTTCCATAGCAGAATTTCACAATATTTACTACATTTATGGTCAAATAAATGCTTTTACAACTTAAAAACCTGCCCCTCTGTATAAAATAAATGCATTGATGAATGTTATTCTGGGGGTTAATTAAACCTAGCGTGACTCTGCAGAATCCTCCAACATGGCCTGATCAATCTGTCTGAGGAACTGAATGAAACTTACCGTTCTGTCCATGAGAGCGTTCGACCCTGAGGCTCAGCAACAGAGCCAGAGTCACCCAGCCCTGCATACTGACCAGAGAAAGAGCAGGAGAACACAACTCACACCTACAACAAAACACAGATATCACACATCACATTAAAAGGTCAAATATGTTTTACAGGATGCATATCAGATCTGTGTAGATTCCTCTATTTCTGATCTGCATAGTAAAACACACACTTGATTATTTTATTTGGAATGACTAATACTAATTAAAGCAACACAGCATCCAAATAATCATAAAGAGCAAATTGTGTTTCACAGTACAAGCAATGTGCAAATAAATACAATCACTGAATATCTTTTACAGGACAATATTAAAACACACAAATCACCTCTGCACAAAGTAAATAAATAGATACATAAAGGAATATCTGCAAATTAAGGATAGAGATGACATCGTCTGTTCCAAACATGCAGACTGCCTATTATTGCAGACACCGAGCAGTATTTGGCAATTTGTTTAAAGTCTTTCTTACTGAGTCCAGCGATTTGTAATCCTCTCTCACACAGTTTATGAACGTGTCCTAGGCTACCATAAATTAAAACAACTAGCTTTGTGTTGTAGCCACACAGTTTCAGAGTATTTGCTAATGGTTGACATTTTAGCATTTTTTCTGAACAGCACAAATCCATGTATGCGTCAAAACAGCAGCCTACTTCCATAATCAGAATGTTCTTCAATAATTCATCCACAGCTACAATATCAGGAGTGTTTGGGAAATCTCTAATGACAGTACTCAAAACATGTGAACTACTGTTCAATGATGGAAACAAGTTTAATGTAACTTATAAATATAAAAAATATAACTTGACTTTGATCCACACACACACGCAGTAAAAAAATGCTGGGTTCCACACAATTAATTTGTGTTGCGACAACATGAAGGAATTAAATAAACCTAATTTTTTTGTTCAACCCACTTACATTTGTAAAAACTAAGTTGTGCCCCCAAAACAACTGAAGAATTGTGATGTTTTAGCTCATTTTAAATAAGTAGTTTGAACAAACAACAAACAATTTTTTTGAGTGTACCTTTAAAATCAAAATGAGTCACAATATTACATTTTTCCCCAAAATATCAACCTTATTGCAACCCCAGAGTTCAGTTTATTCCCTGGAAATCCTGAATATCCAGTCCTCATCTGCTTTTATCATCAAACAATAAATCAGAAACAAAACAAAACACATTTAGCAATGCAAATCTGACAAGCCCTGTCTTGTTTACAACATTTCGGTTGCTTTTGTGAATAGAACCAACCTGTGTTGGAATGACATTCATGATCCATTTGATATGACTTTTGCTGCTTGTTCAAACTACTTGATTAAAATGAGTTGAATTTAGACCACTTAATTGTTTTATGCTCAATCCACTCAAATCTGCAAAAAAGATTAAGTTAACTTAATCGATTTGTGTGTCAACAAGAAGGAATTGTGTGGAAGCCAGCATTTTCTACAGTGCATCTGATCAACAGTGTTGTTGGTGCACATCATGAGCTTCTTATCATCTTAACATGTCATAGTGAAATCATGAGGACGCAAATAAACATCACATTCCTGCGAAAGATTAAACTGGCACAGTGTTGCAGCTCCATTTTTGGATCAAGGTTGTAAAAATGAAAGAGATGCATAAAAACAGTAACTAAATAAGCTTTTTTTAACATTCTTGCAAAAAAAATGTTGCACATTGTGCTTGGTAAAGGATAGCTGTGAAGTCTAAAGTCTTCCAAATGGCTTACAGCACATTTTAAGTAGGTCCAAATAAAGCATGTTTGAGGAATCATTTACAGTATATCTGTGGCACAACTGCTGAAGAGTAAGTTAAAGCAATTACTTACTGGGCATGGAATTATTTGAACATAAATAAGCAAAAGAGAGCATAAACAGGGACCGTATATGACAGATCTGGTCTTGGGTACAGATGCCAGATTACAAGTTGAAACAAGCCTCCAAAGTCTCTCCGTTAAGAAAATCCCCAAACACCACCTCAAACTGAAACTGAAGCCATTTCACATTTCCAATAAACTCAAGCTTGGGAACAAATATTTTATGCAGAAAAATAAACGGTTTAAAAGCCAGAAGAGAAAAAGGAGAAAAAGAAAATAAATCTTTTAGAAGAAAAGCAAATTTTGGCCATGTAAAAAAGCGACCATTTCTGCCAGTGCAACCGATAAACATTCAGTGGTGGTTCTTGCCTTTGCAAACATGTCAAACTTGCAGAAATAATTGTAAATAAATACTTAAACCCAAGGATTTATTTACCTTTAGCATGTAACCACTCCAGCAATATTCCAGACAATAGGCCTGCAACAGACTGAATCAGTGAGACTTTTGTTCAGTAAGCAAATGCAGAGCAATCAGAAAATACAAAAATATATTTATATTATTTTAAGGATAAAACCACTAGTTTTGATAAATTATTTTGAGTGAACAATCCCTTAAACAGATCACATTCTGCTCTTTAACAAGATGTAATATAAAACTCAGACATTCCTTAGAATTGGTCTATAATAAGTTTCAGGTTAAATTACCTCACAGCCCATTTATTATACTATTCTGTAAATGTCTCTTTTTGAGTGAAAGCAAAACCACTCTATTCATATGTCTCTTTAAATGTAAATGAGCTGATGATCCACGTCCAACAAGCCATCCCATTCCAGCGGTAAGCGGAGCTTGTCTCAATTACTCAATAACAATCAAATTACTCATATTTTAACATCTCAAACAGGTCCCGCCTCTCTGGGAAGGAATTATTTAAATATGAATATTGTGCTACATACATTTCTACGACTGATGCATTATTAATCGAAAATAAATTAAAATCACGACTCAGCTGCAATTTACAACAAAGGCTCATTGGGAAAATGTGCCCTGGTGTACCTTTTTGAGAACTGAAAAATAGGTGGACTAGACCGGGGTTCGAGTTTGACGAAGGATGGTTCCAGAGACCAGGAAAAAAAATGAAACCCAGCATGATGCGATAGTCTTTCTCTTCATGTTTGCTTTTGAAAACACTATAGGTTGGGTTTAGGTAAAGCGGTGTGTAGGTAGGGCTGAGCGATAAAATTGTTATCGGTATTTATTGACCAAACACCATTGTCAATAACGATTAAAAAAAAAAAGTTCGGTATGAAGTTTCGATATGAAGGCTATATATGGTTTGTCCGTTTGTCATCCTCTGAAAAAACGGTTGATGGCCTAGTTACGAGAGACGCCGTTGAAGATTATGAAGGAAATCACATAATGATGGTTAGCTCCTTTACTTAGATCAGATTTGATTATCATAATTAATTTGATTATCATAGTTTTGTTTACAGAGTTTGAGGTTTACTGTATCATTATTATTCACACCTTACAGATGTTGATCTACCTTTACCATTGCACACACTCAAGTTTAAGAGTCTCTTTAAAAAAATCCTAATATTCTTAAATGTATTGTTAAAAATATTCAATAATGATCGATATCGAATGATATGAAACGTGATATTGTGATTTTTTTTTTTTGCAATATCGCCCAGCCCTATGTGTAGGTCAGTCGATATCAAGCTGATATATTATGCACGCCGACAAACCGACCAGCTTCTCTCATGGAGATGCATGAGAAGGATGTTAATATGCGCAGAAATGTACACAGCGGCCTCTGGTGGATCTACGAGAAATGGCAGATATGAGAAAACATGCCCCAGTAACGTATTTGAGATTGTCAAAAATGTAGAGGCGCCCTCTAGTGGATTTGCAAAAACTGCAAGAAAACAGTCATATTTGTCGGTTTTCAAAAATGTAGTCCTGGGCACATATTTCCAATGAGCCTGTGTTGGCAATTTATGTACATCTTGTCAGGGAAACATGGCTCTGTGAACTGCAGTAAATCTGTTTCAAAGGCTAGAGGGCGCTCTCATAAAAAAATACTCCAAACAGCCTTTAACAGCCTTTATTGATTAAATGTGACTAATAATCACACGATTACGGAGTCATCTCACAGAATGACTGATTTCAAAATCTTGACTGAAGTTATGAGACGAGTTTTAAAGTACAAACATGTTATTAAATGTGGTATTTTCACATGCTTTCTGATGTAGCGTAATTAACGCAAACAGCTGTCAAATCACAAATAGATTATCTTCAAGATCACGTCAATTAAACCATCCACAATTTTTCCGAACTACAGCTCTGTGTAATAAACACTGCTCCATCTGAAAGCACCTTTAGATTTAATACTGACATACATAACCGGCTTTACTGACAAAATGTGCATGGAAATCACCTTCGGTTAATCACGCAGCCCTACACATTCCTGGAAGAAATTTCTGGACTAATCAGGGTGCTTGAGTGAATTCAGAAACAGCGCTGATATAGAAAATAACAATAATTCAATATTGAGAATATATCCTGCTGGGATGACTCCGTGCTTTGTAACTCTGCAGATCTTTTTCATGCTAAAACAAAGCTAATGGTGTAAAACTTACCCACATCGCCACTAGAATTCCATTATTATTCCATGATTTAAAAAAAAATCATGTTTTCTAATCAACAAACATCCTTTAGAAACAGGACTCTCAATATTGACTTTATATTAGATCAGTGCTGCATGCGCTGCAGGGTTACAGTAAAAAAAGAAGAAAAAAAAACACACACAAAAAAAACATCACGTGTGTTTGCAGACCTTGTTTGCGAGCTCACAATGATCTTGTTGACAGATCTCTTCAATATCTTCACACCAGGCTGTGAACCACCAGAGGGCAATAAACAGGAAAACACACAATGTTTTTTTTGTTTGTTTTTGGAAAGCTGCACCACTTCACCTAAAAAAAAATAGTGCCAGTGTGCCAGTTTCCTTGCATCACTAACATAAAGTCATGAAGACATCTGAGATGTTACAGTAATTGAAACGGAACCACATTTTTCATAGATTCCTCATTTTACTCTAATCATCCAACTATAACAGTCCAACACATGCCCAGTCTTCAGCAGGGTGAAGGAATCCAATGTTTATTTTGGCAGCCTGAACGGTGGGTCTTCCGCGAAGTGAGAAACTGCAGTGTACAATGGGAATGTTGTATCTAATGTTTGAGGAGTTAAAGGGAAATAGAGATGCAATGAATCCAAACTCACAGTAATGATCTTAATACGTTTTTTTGAATAACAGCTTTTCGAATTAGCAATGGATAAATCAATCAATTAATCTATCAATCAAGAGGAAGAAATACAACTTCGCTGTTTAGATACCATAACATTTACCAATTCTCAGCTCCACAGCAAACAACTATTCTAAACATTAAAAAGTTCTAACACTATTAATACAAGTAAATATTAAAGCCAGGAATGAATGAATTAATGAATGAATACAACAGGACAAAAACACAAATTAAATAACTAATGGCACGGTGGCTCAGTGGTTAGCACTGTGGCCTCACAGCAAGAAGTTCGCTGGTTCGAGTACCGGCTGGGCCAGTTGGCATTTCTGTGTGGAGTTTGCATGTTCTCCCCGTGCTCGATGGGTTTCCTCCGGCTGCTCCGGTTTGCCCCACAGTCCAAAGACATGCGCTATAGGTGAATTGAATAAACTAAATTGGCCGTAGTGTGTGAATGTGTGTCTGAATGTGAGAGTGTATGTTTCCCAGTACTGGGTTGCAGCTGGAAGGGCATTCACTGCGTAAAACATATGCTGGAATAGTTGGCGGTTCATTCCACAGTGGCAACTCTTGATAAATAAGGGACTACGCTGAAGGAAAATGATCGAATGAATAATGCACGTTGAGATTTTTTAGTAGTTTTACGATTTAGGCAAAAGTTTTATTAATTAAAAAGAAATGCACCGAGAGGCACCAATCGAAAGGCTAGAAATTGTAATATAAAAAATGTATTCAATTATAATTATATAATATTATGTTAAATAACAATAATAATTCAACTTCATCAATAACTTCTTACTAACTGAACTCTTGTATAAAAATCAATCTTACAACTGCATTTGCCTAATTTAGGACAAAATCTGCACTTGCACTTATATATGATATATAAATATTACACAATTTATGCCGCAATATCTTGAATTTTAGGAACATTTAACTGCATTTATGTGCCATCATGTAGTAAGTTGTTGGCCCTTATCATCTTCACCAAAAAACAATATGATATGTAGGTTTGGGGCAGGTATGTAAAAACTTTGAGCTCAAGCGCATCAAAGGAAAAGCATCTTGAAGGGGGCGGGGCATGTCAGATACTAGAGAGCATTTGATTGGTCAAGATTTGATGAGAAACTGAAGTATGAGGTGACGTGAAGAAAAAAAATTGATCCATTTAGGCAGAACAGACAAACTGCAAGCTTTGTATGTTTATATCAGTTTTATATTTTCTAAACGCGAATTGTGTCACTGTTTTGGAGCACAATAGATTATTCTTAAGTAACACACTGAAACTAACATAAAAAAATAATAATAATAATTTTAAATTTCACAGGACCTTTAAGTATCACAACATAATATTAACATAGAATTATAACATAAAAATCTCATTTTAAACATAAATAAAAACACAAAAAATTACTAAAATAACACTAAATACCAAAACAACACTGGCACAAAATAAGTATATAATTATAATATATAAAAAAATTTTTAAAAGTGTACAAACACTAAACCTACATGTAAAACAAACAAAAAAAATGCTATATGTATAACTCATAGAAATGGGTTTGTGCCTCGAGCTGGTGGAAAAGCTAGGAAAAGAATACTTAGCAGCCGAGTTTCCAATATCTCACAGGAAGTGCAGCGTCTGAGCTCTAAATGTTTCTTTGGAACCCATGAAAGCTCAGCTCACAGACTTCTTGTGACCTCATCGCTTTCGTTTTTTTTTTCTTCAGAGCCATGAATAGAAACAAATTCCTCTCTTTCCCACCCAGCACATTCACACATGCTGAAAACAATGACAATCTGTCCAGAGCAGCGCTATAACGGCTTCCTTCCTCTTACTGTATCGCTCAAGTCTTTGCATCTTATCAGTCCTTCAGTCTTCTAAACCTCTAGCTGCTGAAATTCCAATGTTTCACACTTTTTAGTTAAAACAGACAAAAAAAAGTACAAAAAAAAAGTACAAAAAAAAGGGCTGGTAAAAAAAGTTTTTAAAATACTGTTGTTGTTAGATTAAAAAAAACTCTTAATTAAAATAAAAGAAAATATTCATTTCAATACAATACAACTTCAAGTGTGTGTAAAAAATATTCTTTTCAAATGTAGGGGGAAATGGGCGCTTTTTAAATTTCAGTATTGATTGGAAGTGTTGGGGGTAACGCATTACAAGTAACGCGGGTTACGTAATAATATTACTTTTCTAAGTAACGAGTAAAGTAAGGCATTACTTTTAAAAAATAAGTAATACTAATTGAGTTACTTTTTTGAAAATTTAACGCGAGTTACTTTTTAGTTTAATTAATGAGCTTTTAAAAAACAAATTGCTGAATTAAAATTAAAGTAGTCACAATGAATCACGCATGTGAATGTGTTCATTATTTTGAATGCATCAAAGAAAAGGAAAAGGGGATTATAATCTCAATGGACAGTGATTTTACTTAAGACAAATAGTACAAAAGCAGCAAACACATTGCTTAAAAACTCAATAATCTGTTTATACGGCATGTAGAGCTCTGGGGTCAGGGGCTCTGGGCTCCTCTATCAAAAAAAGAAAGACAAAAAAACTATTCTGAAAGAGATCAAGCCTCAGCCAGGTAATAAAAAGTAACACAAAAGTAACTCAAAAGTAACGTAACACATTACTTTCCGTAAAAATTAACTAAGTAACTTTTTTGGGGAGTACCTCAATATTGTAATGCATTACTTTCAAAAGTAACTTTCCCCAACACTGTTGATTAGAACCGAACTTGATACTTTTAAAAACTCTACTATGTGTAAGGCATGTGGGTTTTGGCGATCACTCGATGCAGATGTAACTCAGCCTTTAGGCCACAGTTCAATTCAGTTTAGTCATTAGAATTAGTCATTATAGAAAAAAACTTTACTGAAGTCTGTACCATGAAGCCAGATTAACTGGTAAGCCACTTAAGTTTGCACCAATTCTGGGTTTCAGGTACCATGAAGGTAGCTAAGCTCAAAGTTACAAAGTTTCATGTTACCTAAAAGCCAAGATTGGCTCAACCTAAACTGAACCTTAACTAACTAGCCAGCTAATCCAGCTTCATGGTACAGGCCCCAGGTGTTCATCTTAACAAGACAAAACAAAGGCCCTTACATATTTTAAGAACAGTCAGTGAAAGTTTCCTTAAACAGTTTTGACTTACATTTTAGTCTGGGACTCTTGATCAATATAAAAACTATGTTAATTATTAATTAATGTAATGATCAGATCACTTCCATGCAAAAAGTACATTATAAATATAGATATCACTGCTTTGAAAAAGTACATTTTATTGTGTTACTGTGCAGATTGTAAATAGCTGGGTTTCCATCACCCTTTTGAAATATTGCTTGAGAAATGAGCACAAATTCGCACTAAAAAAGTTTACACACACACTTGAGGTGGTATTGAACTTGTGTGAAAGAGGGTTAATGTGAATAATGGGAGATGGAAATGAATTTGCCGAATAAACTCGGACATAATGAACATTACGCACACGTGACCAATCAGCTGTCTCCATAATGCTTGCCTTGTTTACTGTTGGTTACTAGGCTACCAATACTACGATCAGATGCTCTAACAAATTAATAGAAACACACCTAATTTGCATTAGCAATGTTTTCTTTTTTCTTTTTTTAAACAAACTTGCTTCACGTTAGGAAAGAAATGCAGGTTATGCTTGAGAGCTGTAGAGTCCATCCCATACTCAACACCTTAATTTGACCTTTTTTTCTTTAGTTTAGTTAAACAATCACTTCAAGTAAAGTTGAATGAAATGAAATTACAAAAAGAAAAAACTTATAAAAATGACAAAAAGCAAATAATTACTAAAGCCTAATCTAGTAAGTAAAAATACACATAAAAACAATAATTCTAACTATTAGCCAATTCTAAAATATACTAAAATAACAGACGATGAGCCAAATTCTGACGGTCACCTAACACATCAAAGTAGGGTTGCACAATATTGGAAAAATCTAACTTTGCGATATTTTGTTAGTCTGCGATATGTATTGCGATATGAATACAATTTCATCAGATGACTTGAATATCTCCATCTGGAAAGAATTGATAATTTTTTCTGATTGTGATGATTCTCTAGGAGAGTGCATCTGCATAAAATCTAATAAACAAATAAAAAGCATATATCCAATAAAGGTTACAATTGAAACAAACAGTGTTTTATCATTTCCCAAGTCTAACAGTATTTAGGTACAGTAATTAAATAATAAAATTAATTCAATAAAACCAATCGTTATTTATGTTACTAATGGTGCATTTTATTATGGCTGAATTTTATTAAATCCTCATACTGTCACAGGCCTTAAACACACATTGCAAATCCTGTTGCGAATGATCACATTGAGATACTGATGCTGAAAGGACATTTATTGTGCAGCCCTACATCAAAACACAAATGAAGTGTGATAAATATCTGTGTGACCCGGTCATTTTTCTGTGAGGCATGACTCAACAGATCTGGAACACCGAGATCTCAGAAATCAGATTAACACACAGACAGTCCACCAGAAAATAAAATCCTGTAATCATTATTAACTCATTCCAAACCTGCAGAGATATTCAGCATGAAGTCGGAGTCACTAATCATCCACTTCCATCATATAAAAATATGCAACAAAACAGAATGGTGTCACTGGTTTATAGACTAATATTCTGCCTGACATCCCCATGAGCAAACAATAGAACAACAGAAAAAATATGTCTCAAGGCCAAGACCGCAACATCCAGACTCCAATTCTGGTAATTATGGAGTGCTGGTTTTGTTTACTGACAGTTCAAAAGGGATCTCATATGTACAAATCTGTTGTGTAATAACTTACTCCCTCATTCATAGAGTGCAACAGACAACACCACAAGCAATAGTAAAAGGTGGTGTTTGCATCCTCAGTGGAAATTGTCCTGCAATTGTTGACTCACAATGAAACCTTCTACTGTGTGGACTAATTCACAACAACGCAGCAAAATCATAGCATGGTATGGTTAACCAGTAGTACACAGCATTTTTTTCTCTTCTCACATGCAGTATTAAAAGATAACACAGTACTACCATGTTTACATGCATTTGTACCTTAAAATTCTACTTATTTAAATTTAATCTTGTGGTTAATTTACCCACACATACTAGACCTTGCGAATGTAAGTGCCTTTTGGAAGTTCAACCTTCCAAAGGAGCTGCTGAAACAGTTCTACACTTCCATCATTGAACCAGTCCTCTGCACTTCAATAACTGTCTGGTTTAGCTCTGTTACGAAATCCGACCTCCGAAGACTACGTCGAATAGTTCGGACTGCTGAGCGAATCACTGGTACAATCCTCCCTACTCTCCAAGAACTGTACTTATCCAGAGCAAGCAGAAGGGCTGCCAAAATCACTCTGGACCCCTCACACCCAGCACACTGCCTCTTTAAACTTTTACCTTCTGGTCGACACTACAGAGCACTGTGCACCAGAACAGCCCGACACAGAAACAGTTTCTTCCCTCAGGCAATCCATCTCATGAACACTTGATGATAGTAATTATGGAACAAACATCACTACTTGCTATACACTTTTTATACACATAAACACTTATTTAACAACATATTTTACATGCTAATTTGCACATAACAGCTGCCATATAACGTTGTATATAGTAATATACCTGTACATACACTTGTCTATTTGTATATTTGCATTCACTATTACTTTTATTTTTAAAATATATTTATTATCTGTTTTTTGTCCTGTCTCTGTAATTCTGTTGCACTGTAGAAGCTCTGTCACTAAAACAAATTCCTCATATGTGTGAACATACCTGGCGATAAAGCTCTTTCTGATTCTGATTTTTCTTCAGCGTAACATTAAAGACATTTATAGACAAAGATAATCAAAAAATTAGGGCTGCGCTATATTGGGAAAACATTGAAATATTTAGATTTTCTATGATAGTAGTCAATATTTAAAGTCACAGATCAAAAAAGCTTATGAAAATTGTATAAAACTATTGAACAACACCCATTCTTGTCTTAGGACAATTTTGATCCACTTTTATGATCGTGTGTGTGTCTGTGAATTTCACCAAATGACGTGAATAGCTCTAATTCTAAAGAAATTATTATATAAGAATAAATTTATTTTTTGTATGTACAGTGTTTAGCATATACGAGTACACCCATCAAACATCTCTCATTTAAATTAATATTTTCTATAGGATGATTTACAATAGGGCTGCACAATATATCGTTTTAGCATCAATATCGCAATGTGTGCATCCGCAATAGTTACATCGCATAGATAAGCAATGTTGAGTTGACTTTGCAGTGTATTTTTTACATTTAAATATAGAAAACCATACAGCATGCACTGTTTATCTCACGTTTATCTTTACATTACTGCATTCATCTATGCTTGTAGTTTGTTTATTACATTTTATGCATCATTCACTGCCCTGCAGAATCATCCAAATCATTCAAAATTAACACATTTGATAACACTTTAGGGACCAATTCTAGCTATTAACTAGTTGCTTATTAGCATGCACGTTATTGAAATATTGGCTACATATTAATACTTATAATCTACATATTCTGCATGATCTTATTCTACATTCCTAACCCAATAACTAAACTACCTTAATATCACATATTAATAATATTAAAAAGGAGCAAATTAGGAGTTTATTAAAGCAAAAGTCATTTTTAAGGGTTTGATAATAGCCGTTTGCTTAAAATAATGTGTGACTATAAATTCTTTCCAAATAGTGCTATTCAATCATTTGGTGAAATTTTATAGATGCAGTATATCACAATATATAAATCGCAAAAAAATAAAATATTAAAATGTCCAATTTTTCCAATATCGTGCAGCACTAATTTACAATATTATATTTGTGCATATACATTAGATTAGTCAGTACTGAAGCCAAATCTGGAGCTAATCTAATAAAATAATTTATGATAATGGTCCAAAAATTTGCCCAAATTTATATGTTAGGGAAAAATAATAGAGAAAGATTTTAAAAAGAGCAAAAATCAAAAGAAACAAAAAAGATTTTGTTGAAATTTTGTCGTTTGCAATTATTATTTTTTTTATTTCAATGTATTATCTTTCTATTTCTAAACACGTTCAGTGACTAAATGATCATTTTAATAAATATATCGGTTTAATAAATCTGTTTTGTTCATGTGCAACAAAATATAATACATATATTCACTGAGAAACTGATAAAAATATTCATTTTCAAAATGGGGTGTACTTCTTTACGCTGAGCACTGTATATCTGCATAAAACAAAGAAATGACAAGCATAGAAAATATAGCACACTTACAAATGAAATAAACCAAATTTTTACTTGACATTACACATTCTGCTCTCCTGAGAGTGTTGCAAAATTGACTCTCAAAGTGTCCTCAGTCTTTTTTTTATATCTCCCAGAACCTAGGTTTCAGCTAAAAGTCTAAAATAAAAGTCAGCCATATTTTGGGATAGCCTGAGGTTGAGTAAATTAACAACAAATTTTCATTTGTGGGTGAAGTATCTCTTTAAACACCATAAATCAAGAACACAGCAGTCCTTCAGCACCATGGTTCACGTGAAAGCAACACTGCGCTAACGTTACATATGATAATTACATGAAAATTTGCATTGGTAATGTTTTTATTGGAGGAATTACTGCTGCACAAAACTAGGTAAACACGAATGATGCAAATTTTTCAGGGTTAATATATAAACCGATAAAACAACGCCTCTAAAAACTGCACACCATAATAGACCGAGAAAAAAAAGTTACATACGAAAATTCATAAATTATGCAATATTATACCTGTATAGATAGATAGATAGATAGATAGATAGATAGATAGATAGATAGATAGATAGAT
>CAIGQV010016645.1:25773541-25795557 GCA_903798115.1 Danio jaintianensis | reverse complement strand
TACATCTTCGCACGACTGAACTCATACGAATTCATACGAATTAGCCAATAAACTGACAAAACGTAAAATAGTTATGTTTCCTCGTGAGATCAGGCTGGACATTACTTATTTACATTCTCTTCATTTACACATTTAATTTACATTATTTACATTACATTATATATTATTTACATTGCCATAACATTTGTTACTTAATTTGCAAACTTTTTTTTTTTCGAATCAGTATACCAATAAAATTAGCAACAAATATTGTGTAATTGCAGAGGTTTCAGTTCTAGGAGTAGTAAAAAAAAACATTATTAGTTTAAAACAATGCATTAAAAAAGGAACAGTAAAAAAATATAAATAACCAATACCATATAACCATATGTTTTAAGTTATTCTGGGGACTACTGCTAATTTAAAAAATATAAATCATTTATATAAAATATCAAACCAAGTGGTTTGAAAAAACAGGCATACTTTAAAAATAACAAAAAAACAAACCACATTTTTGAACAAGCATTTCCTGTAAAGCTGCCTTGAAACACGAAGACAAAAATAGTAGTAGTAAAAGTAAACTGTTATTTTTTTTCTATGCATGAGATTTCTGATAAGAGGTATTAATTTCTGTTTAACTTTGATCAGTTCCTCCTGAGAAACCTCAGCACTTCAGATGCGAGACTGCAGACATGAGTAACATCCACTGCTCATGGGAAATACTCAGATCTCCAAACCTAAACGGCAGTTATAGAAGGACATACACATTACTAATCAGGTTAGTCTGTCTTTATCACCACTGAAGAAGAACACACTATCTGCCCTGCTCAAGTTATCTGTGATTTCTACTGGAAATGACATTTAAAAATGCATTAAAAATGTGGGGTTGTAAGAATGCAATACAGTGACATGAGTAAATGTTGACAGAATTATAATTTTTGGGTGAACTATACATTTATCTGTTTTCAAAAGAGTCAAAATGACACTTATTTCAGTGTTGACTCATTTTAAGTTGAATAAAAACCTCTTTGACTGCATTTTCTCCTTGTTTTCAGTGACTCCAGAACTGTGAGCTGTAATTTCAATCCTCCATCCTGCGGTTTTAAAGTTGTGCCACATCAGATCATCTACAACGTCACCTTACTCGTGAGAAACAGTTTGGGACGCGAGAGTGAATCTGACATATTCAATATCACAGACCGAGGTGAATATGGGCTAAAATACATACAGCAGAGTTTGAGGATCGCAAACCGTATTGCTCAGTTGGACAGTGTAAAGATCTGGGTCAGAAAAACAAAAGGCTGTAAGTTGAAACCACAAAAAAAAGATGCTTCAGTTGATTGGAGAACAAGTTGACAAAAGAGACACGTTATCATTTACAGCTGGCATTCAAATGCGTCTCGTTTGTCCACTTTCAACCACTTTCTGATAAGGGAGTTTTTTGCTCTTTCTGGTTCTCCTTGCCAACTTGAGGCTTGTCAAAAGTATCTTGTTCTGTACCAATGAGTACTGAAATTTAAAAAAATGTCCATTTCCTAATAACATTTGAGTGCTGTTGAGTGCACACACTGGCCACTGTGTTCACCCGCTCAACAGAAATTACTGTGATTGGCCGTGAAGGTCATCAGTTCACACAGATACACTCACCAGCCACTTTATTAGGTACACCTTACTAGTATCGGGTTGGACCCCCTTTTGCCTTCAGAACTGCCTTAATCCTTCATGGCATAGATTCAACAAGGTACTGGAAATATTCCTCAGAGATTTTGGACCATGTTGACATGATTGCTGCAGATTTGTCGGCTGCACACCCATGATGCGAATCTCCCGTTCCACCACATCCCAAAGGTGCTCTATTGGATTGAGATCTGGTGACTGTGGAGGCCATTTGAGAACAATGAACTCATTGTCATGTTCAAGAAACCAGTCTGAGATGATTTGCGTTTTATGACATGGCGCGTTATCCTGCTGGAAGTAGCCATCAGAAGATGGGTACACTGTGGTCATAAAAGGATGGACATGGTCAACAACAATACTCAGGTAGGCTGTGGCGTTGACACGATGCTCAATTGGTACTAATGGGCCCAAAGTGTGCCAAGAAAATATCCCCCACACCATTACACCACCACCACCAGCCTGAACCGTTGATACAAGGCAGGATAGATTCATGCTTTCATGTTGTTGACGACAAATTCTGACCCTACCATCTGAATGTCGCAGCAGAAATCGAGACTCATCAGACCAGGAAACATTTTTCCAATCTTCTATTGTTTAATTTTGGTGAGCCTGTGTGAATTGTAGCCTCAGTTTCCTGTTTTTAGCTGACAGGAGTGGCACCCAGTGTGGTCTTCTGCTGCTGTAGCCCATCTGCCTCAAGGTTGGACGTGTTGTGCATTCAGAGATGCTCTTCTGCATACCTCCGTTGTAACGAGTGGTTATTTGAGTTACTGTTGCCTTTCTATCAGCTCAAATCAGTCTGGCCATTCTCCTCTGACCTCTGGCATCAACAAGGCATTTGTGCCCACAGAACTGCCGCTCACTGGATATTTTCTCTTTTTCAGACCATTCTCTGTAAACCCTAGAGATGGTTGTGCATGAAAATCCCAGTAGATCAGCAGTTTCTGAAATACTCAGACCAGCCCATCTAGCACCAACAACCATGCCACGTTTAAAGTCACTTAAATCACCTTTCTTCCTCATTCTGATGCTCGGTTTGAACTGCAGCAGATCGTCTTGACCATGTCTACATGACTAAATGCATTGAGTTGCTGACATGTGATTGGCTGATTAGAAATTGGCGTTAACGAGCAGTTGGACAGGTGTACCTAGTAAAGTGATACAAGTTTTAAAGTTGCGTAGATCAGTCGATTCATCAGCGGATCCCTCATATGTCAATTCATAGACAGACCAGCTGATCTACGTGACTTTGAAATGCTCCATTGTATTTATCAGCGCTCTCAACATTTTTTAAATTTCAGTACCGATTGGCACCAAATTTGATACTTTTGACAATCCTACTTGCTTCTTGAGAGAAGGATAACCAGGGTCAAATGTCAGGATAAACACAGAAGAATGACAGACAGCAACTCAGACATGACCCACAGTCACAAACACCACAGTAAAGCCACGGTCACACTACACTTTTCGCCCAATAGACTTCCATTTATACGCATGCAAATGTGGCAGACTGGAAACACAAGCCCGTGCGAAATGTTTCACATGTCGCTGCATTGCAAAATCAAGCTTGGAGAACTCTGACCTGTAAAATCACATCATGTGATTGCATGAGACTAACAGAAGATCAAAATATGATCTCTCTGTACAGTAATGTAAAATATGGACCAATCGCTCGCCTTTAATGTCTAATCATCTTGTTTAATCCTGCCCCTTTTCACAGCACCGTACAACAGAATTTCGCATGCTCAAAAGTAAGACTGAACTAGGAAGTTTCTCAAATTTACCCAATTATTCAGCCTTCCTGCAACGATGAATGAGCCACACAAAAAATACATTACAACATCACACACACACGTTTTTGCTACTCTACTCATGGCAAACGTGACAGGATGCCCACCAAACGGGTAAATATGCTGCTGTATCCACTATAGCTAAGTTACTGTACAAAATAAACCTGATTTAACGTCTACACACCAGGATTGCTGTTGTGTGATTGAAGCGTACTCATTTATAGATGTGTACACTATGCAGCTGTGCTGATTCCAGCGGTTATGAACTGCGTAGCTCAAAAAGTATAGTTAAAAACATAAAAAATACAAAGTGTAGCACTTACTGCTTCTTGAGTTTGATCACAGAGAGTTGGAACAGATCTTTTAATCCCAGTTTCTTTGCAAATCCTATCTTGTCAACATGATTATATGCTTTAATACTAAGACATGGTAACACGCGACTGTCAATCAATATTGGTGGGTGGGGAAAACAGCACTGCTAAGTCATGTTGAGGTGAGCCTCAAGATTGCTGGGATTTGGATTCTATTTTAATATCAGGAAAAAAAAAAAAGAGACTTGCTGTTTTTATATTACTCCAGTATGACTGTGGACACACTATACCCGCACACAGTTCTGTCCAAACAGCTTCCAAAAGTTGATTTTGCATTATAAGCGCCCTTTAATACTAGGCTTAAACAGGGCTCAAATAATCGCCGTTGTATGCTTTACCTCAAGTTGCATATCAGAAGGAACTCTTTAATTTGTTTTCCATTCAATCTCGCTTCAGTTTTTCCAGTGCCTCAGCGTCTTGAAGTGACTGTAGGTGTGTTTGATTCACTGGTGACCTTACATCTGGATGGCAGTTTCAGTAGACTTCAACTAATTTGCCAGATTGAACTTGAGCCAGGAGGAACCGTAAAGGTGATGAATCACATTAAAGGTTTTCTCTTTCCTGTTGCACAATACACTTACAAATAATGAGATGCCATCTGAAGGAGTTTCTGAGGAAAAAGTTTTCTTGATTAGTCTCTCTTACCACATCAGATAAAGCAAATGATCTTTAGCAGAGCTGCTGAGGCACATCCTGTTTTTAAAGAGCAGGTCATATGAGATTTCAATTCAATTCATCTTTATTTCTATAACGCTTTTACAATGTGAATTGTGTCAAAGCAGCTTAATAAAATTAAATGCACCTAGGCTTAGAACACATTGTAATTTACCTTAGAATGCATTTAATATTAGAATAATTTTGCAATGATTTCGATTCGATCCTTTTTAATCAATTCGAGGCTTAAAATCCATTTGAAATCAAAATTTACTGTTTTTATTTTGATAGTGCACATTGTTATTCTTTAGGTGAATAATTAATGCATGCAAGTTAATTTAAAAAAAAAAAGTTGAATTGAGCATTTGCGTCTGCGTTTGGAGTGGCGGTCCATTTCTGTTGACGTCAGTTTGATGGCTTCAGTCACAATATTCTTAACCACGCATCTCTTACGTTAGTTTGCTATGAAGGAATGATGCGCAAAAAGAAAGCCCCGCCCCCTACTCAATATTCAGTTTTAAGTACATCAACACACTGAAATAAAAGTCTCAGCAACTTCTAACTAACACAAACTTTAAGGTTTCTAAACCCCTCCCTCCGTAAGCCAGCTCTCCTCTGATTGGTCAGCTGGCCACCTCTGTTTTGATTGATTTTTCCATGTGAGAAACGAAATTTCTCACATTTTAGATTGTTCATATGTCACAGATAGGTGGGGATTAAGCAAATGTGTTCAGAATACTCGTAACCATGCCTCTCTTACCATTAATTTTCTATGAGGAAATAATGCACAAAAAAGAAAGCCCCGCCCCCTACTCAATATTCAGCTTCAGTTGGAAGTACATCAACATACTGAAATAAAAGTCTCAGCAACTTCCAATTTACGAAGACTTTAGGGTCTGTAAACCCCTCCCTTCCATAAGCCAGCTCTCCTCTGATTGGTCAGCTGGCCACCTCTGTTTTGATAAATTTTTCCGTGTGAGAAACAAAATTTCTCACATTTCAGATTGTTCGTATGTCACAGATAGGTGGGGATTAAGCAAATGTGTTCACAATATTCTTAATCATGCCACTCTTACTGCTAGTTTGCTATGAGGGAATGATGCCCAAAAAAGAAAGCCCCGCCCCCTATTCAATATTCAGTTGGAAGTCCATCAACATACTGAAATAAAAGTCTCAGCAACTTCCAAATTACACAGACTTTTGGGTGTGTAAACCCCTCCCTTCCATAAGCCAGCTCTCCTCTGATTGGTCAGCTGGCCACCTCTGTTTTGATTGATTATTCCATGTGAGAAAGGAAATTTCTCACATTTCAGATTGTTCGTATGCCACAGATAGGTGGGGATTATGCAAATTCTTAACCACGCCCCTCTTACCATTGAGGGAATAATTTGCAAAAAAGCCCGGCCCCGTACTCAATATTCAGTCTTAAGTACATCAACACAGTGAAATAAATGTCTTAGCAAATTCAAACTTACACAAACTGCTCCCTTTCGTAACCCAGCTCTGCTCTGATTGGTCAGGTAGCCACCTCTGTTTTTGTTTTAGATTTTTACATGTGAGAAACGAAATTTCTCACATTTCAGATTGTTCGTATGATAGGTGGGCATTATGCAAATGTGTTACTTAGAACTTGCTGATGTACAGTAGCAGACAAAATATTCGAAAATAAATGACTTGATAAGGAAATTCAGAGCTGAAACGTTCTTTTTGAGAGTCAACATCTTTGTTAACCATGCACTTTTTAAATCAATAACTCAGCAGACTGTTTACATTGAAGGACAGCAATGTTACACACTGCAAGATATTTGAAAGATGAAATGTGTTGTTGTTGAAATGTGCTGTTGTTGTTGTCTTATAGGAGTTAGTTCAGGATGGATCAGACTCAGTGCAGCTGTATGTGTTCAGACTGCAGAACCTGAAGCCAAGCACACAGTACACCAGCAGGGGGCGCTGCGCAGTACAGGGTAAACACTGGGGCCAATGGACAGCACAGCAGCTCTTTATCACAGGTGAACTATAGGCCCTCATACACTCAAAGAGAAAATGTTTTATGTTCCTGCTTAGGGGTTAAAAGACGTCTGAAACATATTTGAAGGCATATACTGTACAGTACAAATTTGAAGAGACAAAATTTAAAGAGACAAAATGATCATTTCCTCAGCATTTACTCACACTCATTCATTCATTTATTAATTTTCTTTCGGCATGGTCCCTTATTTATCAGGGGTTGCCACCGCGGAATGAACTATTCCAGCATATGTTTTACACAGCGGATACCCTTCCAGCTGCAACCCAGTACTGGGAAATAGCCACACACATTCATTCACACACACACTCATACACTACGGCCAATTTAGTTTCTTCAATTCACCTATAGCACATGTGTTTGGACTGTGGGGGAAACCGGAGCACCCGGAGGAAACCCATGCCAACACGGGGAGAACATGCAAACTCCACACAGAAATGCCAACTGACCCAGCCGGGACTCAAACCAGCAACCTTCTTGCTATGAGGTGACAGTGCTAACCACTAAGCCACTATGAAGCCTACTCACACTCATGTGGCTCTAAACTTTTATGAGTTTCTTTCTTCTGTTAAACACAAAGGAAGATATTCTGAAAAATGTTGGTAACCAGCAGCCATTGGCATCCATAGTAGGAACAAAAATATTCAATGGCTGTTTATCTTCCTTTGTGTTTAGCAGAAGAAACTCAAACATGTTTGGATGAAGCAGAGGATGAGTAAACAATGACAGAATTTTCATTTTGGGGTGAACTGTCCCTTTAAATATTTGTAGATGGAAACATTCTCATGCAAGAGTACCTGGTCTTAAAACGAACAAGGCATATCATAGTTTCTTACATAAAGTGACTTAATTAATTAAAATAATATTATGCATGGGACTAATAGATTATTTAGAAATTATATAACTTAAATTAAGTTACTTTTAATCCAATTGATATATTTACACATTTATGTACTTATTTTATTCCGATTTGTATTATTTATTTTAATATGATTTGTATTTGTTTTTACATATTATAATCAAATTTGTATTATTAATTTTAATCAATTTTGTATCTATTTTAATATATTTTTACTTATTTAATCAATTTCTAAATGAATTATTTTTGAAATATCATAAATATCATCTTAATCCTGTTTTAACAGTTTTGTTTGTTCACAATGTCTTTTCAGTTGCACTTATGTGTAAATTAAAGTTTATTTGTCTAGTGCTTTTAATAATTATTATTTTTCCAAAGCAGCTTTTACAAAAGGTATCAGGTCCTTAATGGGTATTCAAGAATTATCCCTACCAATAACAGACTTTGCACAATTAGAAAATGCAAACATTTAGGTTTTTAATGTCTGCTTCTTTCTTTCTTTCTTTCTTTCTTTCTTTCTTTCTTTCTTTCTTTCTGCAGAGCCTCTAGTGACTGTAGAATTGTGGAGACAGATCAAGAAACATCGCAATCGCAACATCACACTTCTGTGGAAACTTGTACGTTTATTTTTCTTATCACTTTTGTCATCAACTAAAGAGCACAGCATGAAATTAAACATGTATTTCATTTTAACCTTGAATCCATATTATCTTATTGTCAATAAGAAACAGTTTAATTTACAGTTTAAATTTTTTTTGTTTTTTGTTTAATTGTAATTTTAGTTTAAAACGACAAATAATGACACCGACTTGATGTCTATATATTTTATTAAATATCTACACAAAGTTATATAAATAGACGTGGACAAAATTGCTGGTACTCTTCAATTTTGTCCAGACCAATTTCATTAGATTGCCTTTTAATGAACAACGATTTTTAAAGCAATATCTGACTTTCTGACTTTCATTAATTTATTATATATTATTTGATAATTAATCATTACTTTTTCGGTTTCAAGTTATTTCAGTGACCACTGTGGGTTTTCTTTCATCAATTGAAGTGTACCAAAAAAAAGGTCCATATCTGTATATAAATCTTTAATTTTACTGAAATTAATTAAATTAATCTTTATTTTAATTATTTTACAACTATTTCACAAGTGATGTTTAATGGAATGAGGAAATATTTCACAGCATTTCCTATTATTTTGTCAGTATAAAATATTTTATACAATTGAATACAGTATTTCATACTGTTGGTTTATTTTAATTTTATTTTCTAATTGTGTATATATATATATATATATATATATATATATATATATATATGAGCAATATCACACGAGTAACAGTGCAATATGGCTGTATATCGGCACTGGTGGGAGGCGTGCGTTGGTTCAAGGCTGCAGGCCGAGTGCCTTAGTGTCCGACCAGTGACGATATACAGCCATATTGCACTGCTACGAGTGCGATATTGCGTTTATACAACAGTTCGGCGACATTGTGTATTTAAAAAACCCTTTTGTATGAGGAACTACTTTCTTCCACCGTTCATACACATCTGCAGCTGACATCAGAACAGCAGAAATCGTTGCTCATTCACCAACATCACTTTAGAGCTAGTGTTTGAATGATTCTCTAGCGTAATGTCTAAAGTGAAGACAAAACAGGTGATTTTGCTCACATTTTAAGATTATAAGGCTGAACGGCATGAAATGCCATCAGTCTAGAGACATTTCCCAGTATTATATATATACAGTGGCCTTGAGTTTCTTGAAAGGCACTTTAAATAACATGTATTAGTATTATTATTATATTTTTCTTCTAGAGAAAATCTTATTTCATTTAGTTTGGCTGGAATTAAAAAAAATAAAAAATAAAAATCTAATAAGGTCAATATTAAGAAATATATACAGTTGAAGTCAAAATTACTCACCCTCCTGTGATTTTTTTTTCTTGTGTTTAAATGTTTTGTTGGGAGTTTAACAGTTTTGTTGATGTTTAACAGAGCAAGGAATTTTTCACAGTATTTCCTATAATATTTTTTCTTCTGGAGAAAGTCTTATTTGTTTTATTTCGGCTAGAATAAAAGCAGTTAAAAAAAAAAAAAAAAAACTATTTTAAGGTCAATATTATTTGCCCCCTTAAGCAATATTGTTTTTGATTGTCTACAGAACAAACCATCGTTATACAATGACTAGCCTAATTACCCTAATTAACCTAGTTAAGCCTTTAAATGTCACTTTAAGCTGAATACTAGCATCTTTAAAAAAAATCTAGTAAAATATCAAGTACTCATGGCAAAGATAAAAGAAATGAGAAATAGTTATTAAAACTATTATGTTTAAAAAGAATTAAAACTGTATATAACTGAATTATATATAAACAGGAAAACACAAATATCAGTTGATCCCATATGTGTTCCTCTTCCTCAGGTCAGCAGTGACCCGCAGCTGTACATTGAAGCGTATGAGGTGTGTGTGAGCAGCATTAATCCACAGAGGAGTGTGTGTATGAACGTCACACAGACGCAGGTGGAGTTAAACACAGATCTTCACATGCATGATGTCACCGTGAAGGCCGTCATTCACATTGGTTTATCTGTACCGTCACACATTACCATTCCTTCAGCATATACAGAGGAAAAGCCTATTTCTGCTTCACATTCAGTCGTAAAGAGGATTATGGGTAATGATGAGGGATTCCAGCTCACCTGGACGAGAGACTCTAGTGCTACCTGTGATTACATCGTAGAGTGGTGCATGCTGGGTATTGAGCCTCCCTGCATTTTACAGTGGAGGAAGGTTCCAGCCAATCAGACGTCCGTACAGCTGAATGCAGGTATACTGATGTGTTTGAGTTCCTAAAATTCAAGTAGATTCATAATTAATAAAAAAAAAAATAATAATAATAATGTTTGAAAAAGTATCACTAAAACTACATTAATTAATGTGGGTTATATACCAAACAAATCTAGTCAGGCATACACTACCTGACAAAAGTCTTGTCGTCAATCCCAGTTGTAAGAGCAGCAAATAATAACTTGACTTCTAGTTGATCATTTGGAAAAGTGGCAGAAGGTGGATTCTTCCCATGAATCATCTGTTGAACTGCATACCAATCATCACAAATACTGCAGAAGACCTATTGGAACCCGCATGGAGCCAAGATTCTCACAGAAATCAGTCAAGTTTGGTGAAGGAAAAATCATGGTTTGGGGTTACATTCAGTATGGGGGTGTGCGAGAGATCTGCAGAGTGGATGGCAACATCAACAGCCTGAGGTATCAAGACATTTGTGCTGCCCATTACATTACAATCCACAGGAGAGGGCAAATTCTTCAGCAGGATAGCGCTCCTACTCATACTCCTTCTCATGCCTCCACATCAAAGTTCCTGAAAGTAAAGAAGGTCAAGGTGCTCCAGGATTGGCCAGCCCAGTCACCAGACATGAACATTATTGAGCATGTCTGGGGTAAGATGGAGGAGGAGGCATTGAAGATGAATCCAAAGAATCTTGATGAACTCTGGGAGTCCTGCAAGAACACTTTCTTTGCCATTCCAGATGACTTTATTAATAAGTGATTTGAGTCATTGCAAAGATGTATGGATGCAGTCCTCCAAGCTCATGGGAGCTTTAAATATTTTTCTACTGTCCTTCAAATCGGTACATTTAACAGGAAAACATTTAATATGATTAACTATTTTATTTAAAATATTTTTATGTTATTTTAGAGTATTTTTTCAGGCATAATTTGACTTTTTTTTTTTTTTTTTCAAAAATTTATTTGAAACATTAAAGTAGACAAGAATTTTTATTTATTTCTTATTTAATTTTATTCACATAACATTTTAATTAATATAAATTATGATAATACATATATATAATATTCACTTTTTGCTTTGAAAAATGAATAATAATATTTAACAGAATATATTTATATATATTTATGTAAGAAGTATTGATGCTTTTTATTTTTAGGCTTTTAAAGTGAACTTAAATTCTAAAATGTTGCTAGTATTTTTATAACGTGCTGGTTTTAACCATACATTTCACTTTTGTTTAAAGAACAAAAATCAAAACTAACCATATTGATTTTGTGAGGTCACATTGCTAGTTTTGTGGTTGATCTGTGCATGTCATTAAGAAAAAAACAATAGTTTGCCCTTCTAATCTTTAATTGAAATCTGAAAATGCACTTCCTGTGTGTTTTCAGTTAAATTCTTAGATTAGGCCTGTCTGAGGTATTGGGCGTGGCTAACATACTTAACCACACCCCTCCAGCTGTCAGTTGTCAGTTTCTGACAGCAAACAGAAATGGTGAGGAGGAGGTGTCTGTTAGGTTTAATAACACTTTTCCTGATGTCTACTTTACTACATCCAATCAGCTCGCAGTAGAAAAAACAAGCCATGCCCACTGTTTTCTCATTTAATATTCTGTTTCTCTAGGAACTACGTCACAATACGAAAAAACAAAAAAACGTCCAGTTTATGTGGACTTTAAGGAAAGATTAATTTGTATATTATATAGTTTAAATGGTATAATTATATAGTTTAAATGGTATAATATAAAGTACATTAATAAAAACTTGCGTGACATTTCCAGGTCTAGAAATACAGCTTGCTTGTTTTTTTTAAATATTTTTTTTAAATGTTATTTTCACAGGGGATTTTACAGCAGGCGTTCAGTACATGTTTATAATCTACGGCTGCGGCGCTGATGGACCCAGACTTCATGAGAAACAGACTGGATATCTCAAAGAACTGAGTAAGAGCACAAACACACTTTACCTGACACTTGCTGTTTTTGTCCAACTTATCTTTAACATACAAGCAGACATTTGTAACTCAAATATGTGAGGCTTCCACTATCATCTGTTTCCAGCTATCTTACCTGAGCAAAAACTGTCTGTTGTGCTGCTTGATATTGAAAATTTGTTGTTCTTATCATATTATTTATGACCCTAGAGCACAAAACCAGTGTTATTTGTCTCAATAGTCTAAAATGCATAGTATGAGTCAAAATTATAGATTTTTATTTTATGCCTAATACACATTTTGCGCTTCAAAATGCACCACACATTCTCTATTAGAGACAGGTCGGGACGGCAGACAGGCCAGTCAAGTACCTGTATCCTCTTCCTCAGCAGCCAGGACTTTGAACAACAATAATAACATCTAGTATTAACAAAAATAAGTCTGGCAGTGCTAATCCAATGTCTGAGTGGTTGATTATGCGGAGCTTATCCTGACTGAAATGCAGAAAACTCCAAAACTTCTCCAGAATGATCTGATACACTGAGAAGCTCATCCAGAAAATCAGGACTACAATTAGTACAAGGAAAACCATTAAATTCAATAGGGTGTCTCAACTTTTTCACATGACCGCATATTGCAATTGAACAAACAATTCATCTTTAGTGTGAACATTTTATTTCAATAAGTTCGAAATGTTTTTAAGCTTCGTATTTAAATGTTTTGCAGGGCCAACGCAGTACCCGACACTGCTCTCTCATCCAGACATCACCTGCTCATCTGTAAACCTGACATGGAGATTCAATGAGCAGGATCCCAAACATCCTGGATTCATTACAGGATATGTGATCACAGTCCATTCAGAAAGCAGTTCTGAGCTCCGTGAGTGTGATGTTGCTCTTAAATGACAATTAAACACTTACTACACTGCAAAAACTGAGTTTTTTTGTCTTGTTTCTAGTCCAAATATCGAAAACATCTTAAGCATTTGTTAGACAATTTAAAAAGTATTGTCTTGTTTTCAGAAATAATAAATCAAAATTATGTGAGTTTTGCCTTAAAACAACAACAACAACAGCAAAAAAACAGAATCTAAAGTAAAATAAACACATTTCAAACCAAAGAAAATAAGATTATTTTATTTACCCCACTGGCAGATTAGTTTTTCTTGTTCATTCATTCATTCATTCATTTTCTTTTCGGCTTAGTCCCTTTATTAATCTGGGGTCGCCACAGCGGAATGAACCGCCAACTTATCCAGCATACGTTTTACGCAGCGGATGCCCTTCCAGCTGCAACCCATCACTGGGAAACACCCATACACTCTCATCCACACACATACACTACGGACAATTTAGCCTACCCAATTCACCTATACCGCATGTCTTTGGACTTGTGGGGGAAACCGGAGCACCCGGAGGAAACCCACGCGAACACGGGGAGAACATGCAAACTCCACACAGAAATGCCAACTGACCCAGCCGAGGCTCAAACCAGCGACCTTCTTGCTGTGAGTCGATTGTGCTACCCACTGCGCCACCGTGACGCCCTAGTTTTTCTTGTTTTAAGGTAAATCTCTGAAAACAAGACAATATGTTTTACTTATCTCGAAAATGCTTCTTGGTTTAAGCTTCTTTTTTTATAGACATCATGACTAGAAACAAGATAAAATCTGAGTAAGACAGAAATCTGTGCTAGTAAATTATTTTATTCCAGTAAATTTCTGCAGTAGGTTGTTACATTAGCATTGTATAAGTCAAAGATGAGGGGTTTCGTTTTATTTTTATATTTTATTTATATCATTAATTGTTATTTTAAAGCTTTATATTTTTTGCCACTGTCCTTCAAATCTATACATTTAACAGGAATACATTTAGTATGATTAATTATTTCATTTGAATTATTTTTTGTTATTTTAGAGTATTTTTTTTTTCAGGCATGATTTGAAATCTAATTTTTTTCAAAAGTTTATTTGAAACATTAAAGTAGACAAGAATTTTTATTAGATTTATTTTTATCATATGACATTTTAATTTGTATAAATTGTTGTAACAATATATATTCATTTTTTGTTACATTAGCATTGTATAAGTCAAAGATATTTTTTTATTTATTTATTTATTTTATTTTTTGTCAAATAAGTTTTATTGAGTACAAAGATTCAGGAAAACATTTTTGATTTTTATTTTGTCCACATACAGTAATACATGTGCAAAGAAAGAGATAAAATAAGTTCAATAAAAATAAACCCACCCATATCGCAAGCCATCCCTCAAAAGACTTGTTTAAAAAGACATGTTTAAATATGTTTTTTAATACATAGAAAGCATGTGAGGTAATGTAAAGTAAGTTACCATATATGGTTCCTTATTTCCAATAATGTTTCAATGTTAATGTTTTAAATAATATTTGAGAATTGCTTTTAACAAAAAGAGTTTAAGAGTTTATATATATACACTTTTATAAGTGTTTATCCTTTACACAAAATCTAAAAACATAATCATATATTTGATTCATGACTCTTTTAAGACTTAAATGCTTGCGGTATATATGACCCCAGACCCTCTTTAAGTGGAGAAAAAATATATATGTATCATTATCCTATATCCCATGTGATGTAGAGGTAAATTTGTTGAATAACATATATAGGACATATACACTTTTATTTAGTTTCATGACTTTAAATTCACATTGAGCCCAAACAATGGGACGGTGCTGCAAATCTCAACATAACAGGAAGGTTAAAAGACTTTTAAAAAATAAAATGACTTTTTAAATGTATTTTTGTCTGCATACTGTTAATAATATTGCACAATAGTTGGTTTTAGGCTAATAGGATGATGTTACTCCCCTGTCTTCTGTAAACCTCATGCATGTCTCCTGTTGGTTATGACAGCTTCCTTCAGTCAGTCGGTGAATGACCCTCACAGCAAGTCTCTGACCATCAGCGGCCTCCAGGAGAACCAGCCGTACACTTTTCACCTAGCCGCCTGTACGTCTGCGGGCTGTGGACGAGAAAGCAGGGCCACCTTCAGAACTAGACAGAACTGTGAGCTCAGAAACTCACACAAACTACAGCAGAACTGCTATAAGCTCTACTTCGGTCTTAAAGAAAAAGTGAAATTGTCACTGTTTACTTTTTAGGTCACTTCAGACCTGTTACTTATAAAGGTAGAGTTGAAGACAAAACTATTAGCTCTCCTGTGAAATTTTAATTCTTTTTCAAATATTTACCCAAGTGATTTTTAAAACACATTTAAAAAAAATAGTTTTAATAACTATTTTCTAATAACTAATTTCTTTTGTCTTTGCCATGATGACAATACATAATATTTCACTTGTTACTTTGTAAGATACTAGTATTCAGCTTAAAGTGACATGTAGGGTGTACTCACACTAGGTACAGTTGCCTTGAACTGTGCCGAAGCGCGATTGTGCCCCCTCCCCTCTTCCCCCTCGGCCTGCACTCACACTGCATTTTACCTTCTGAGCCTGAGCACGCATACGTCATCGATGATACGACTTCAGTTTAACAGAAGAGAAGCGCTCTCGCTCAGCACAGTGGAGATCGCTTTAGTTATATCATTTTGTATTATTTTTAGTTGTTTGGGATGCAGGGACACGCAGTCAAATATTTAGCTGAACAGATCCACCACTTTTGACGCTCATAAAATATCATAAAAATCATTGTGCTGCACGTATTAGGAGGTTTGCTGAGGGTGCAGCTGATGTGTAGCGGGGGGTTTGCATCTTTGATAAACTATGACAGTTTGCGCTGATTGAAAAGTAAGAATGATTAATAAATCCATATCCATCCATGCTAGCTGGCAGTAGGTTTTTATGTTCCTCTGTGTCGAGTTTCTTCGCGGGTGTTTTGTTTTTTCTGAACACTACCTTAATGAACAAGTAGCTAAAACTTGCTCATTCAGAGGCGGGAACCGGCGGACGTGCAACAACTTTAATCATAAGGTAAACACAAAACAAAACTTTCCACCTGGAGCTCCTTCACGGGACTCGACACTTGTAAACACTCGCTCCAACAAGTTCGTGCAGCTCTCGATCCCGGCCACACTCGTCAGCGCTACCAAGCCGACCAATCACAGAGCTTGCGCTATGTGTCGTTGCAACATTTTTTAAAAGGTGCGCATCAGCGTCGCGACGGCGAGGGCTATGCGTTTACGCGCAGGCTGCGCCGGAGCATATGCGTGCGCTTGATGCAGAAGTATAAATCAGCCTTTAGAGTCTTAACTAGGTTGATTAAGAAAGTCATTGGACAACAGTGGTTTGTTCTGCAGCCAATACAAAAAAAAAAATCTTACTATATACTAAGTAGTGTAAAAAAAAAAAAGTGTTAAAATATCACCTGGAAAATATTTAAAAAATGATTTACAATTTTACAGGAGGAACGTTGTAGTCCAGACAACATTAAATCCGACCGACTTTCATTGCATATTTCTCCAAAATATCTTGCGTTTTAAACAGAAGAAAATCACATTGACTTTAAAACTCACTGAATTGACACTTTTGGAGTGAACCGTCTCTTTAAGGCCTATTGACATGATGGAAACAAAGTTTATTCATATCCAAGAAAAAAAAATCTAATAAAATGTTCCCTCTGAAGGAGTATGGATGTTCTATCATTACTATTTTATTCTGTAATATTTCTATATTAATCACAAGGTGACTAATTACTATTGATTAATGCATTGTCATGAACTATTAACTAACAATGTTTTTTCAGCATTTATTATTTTAGGTTCATGTTTAACAGCTGTTCTATGTAAGAAAAGTTACAGTATTTAACTTTTGTTGTTCCTGCATTATTGCTCTACATCAGTGATTCCCAAAGTGGGGGTCACGGGACAATGAGCAGGAGTTGCTTGGTGATTTCCAAAAATCAAATTCATTTTATTAAACTAGTAGAATTAGACACAGCAATAGCTTCAGATGCAGCACATTGATTTTATGACATCAGGTTAAACTTTCTGACACCTTTACGGCACTCACGTACATTAAAAATAAATACAGGCCACAACTGAACATGGATGATGGTCTCTGAGTAGCGATGAATAGACTTGGGCCTGTTGGTATGTGTGCGCCATTGTGTGTAAAGTTTATATATTTATAACCACCTCAGAGAGTATTGGGGGTCACGAGTCACTGGCATTGTTATTTTGGGGGTCGCGAATTGAAAAGTTTGGGAACCCCTGCTCTAAATAATTGTGTTGAATTTTCACAGTGAATATTAACTTTACAATATTTAACATTATGAATTATAATGTTCTCCACAGATAACCTGCTGATGGCCAAGATTGTGGTTCCTCTGCTGGTCTTGTTGGGTTGCTGTGTTTGTCTGTTGTCGTACAGAAATATGTAAGTCTGATGATAATATTGGCTGTGAGCAGATGGACTGTGGTTTTATTATACCTGTAGTGTGCTGATAATGATGATGATGATGATGATGAAGATGATGCTGTCTATCTCAACCACTTTCAGAATAAAAGGATTTCCAGAAGAATCCTTCAGCTTTCTGCACATTAAAGCACCAGAACTGGATGAAGATCTGTATAAGGTAATTAATCACATTTATGTTATACAATAATGTAACCAGGAGGGAATGTTCAAAATGTTTGCTTTTAAAGGGCACCTATGATACAAAAATCACTTTCATAAGGGGTTTAATCACAGTTGTGTGGCAGCAGTCTGTGAACATAAGCAGCTTCTAATAGTAATAATGTATTAATTTTATTTTTTGTAATCACACTTGATAAAATCAGTCTGCAGAAACACTTTGACTGACATTCACCCTTTGTACGTGTCATCAGAGGGGGAAAGCCCCGCCCATTAGTGACCATCTCTCCCTCATTAGCATAGAATGTTGGTCTTGTTTTTGAATCTGTCACTATGCTGACACATAGGCACACATAGGCTGACACATCTCATTTGAATCTAAAGCGACAGTCACCAAAATTTAAAGCAACAGAACCCTAAATGCTGCTCCGTTGCTTGCTGCAGAAATTAGGAATTTCTCAACTTTTCAAGCACCAAAAGCCTCAGCCAATCAGATCGCTTTATGCAAATAGCCCAGCCGGTAGCCAATTGTGTTAATACAGTTCAATATCAGTACGGAGGATAAATTTAAAATGGAGGAAAAACGTATTTTGCAGTGGGCAATCATTCGGTGGGCATCATGTGTATGTATATATATATATATACACATATACACCGGGATTCATACCAGAGAGATTTGATCATTTTATTGGCTGATGCTGCTATGACGATTGTGTCAGACATGCCCTCAATCAATCGTTGATGATGATGATGATGCCCTGTGTGTACACTAAAAATAAATAATTATATATTAAATTGTTTCTGACAATCTAAACTAATTTAGAGTTTTTGTCAACAATAAACAATTTGATGGAATGGTGAATGTTGAAAAGTGCAGATAGGATTGAATCCATTATGCCATTCCTTCTGGAAAGCACTTCAATGGTCATAATTTTCATTTTCAGCATGATAATGATCCGCTAATTGCAGTGAAATCCTATTTGGAGAAAGAAAACAGCTGATGAAACACAGACAGTCATGAAATGGCCTCCACAGGGTCCAGACCTTAATATTATAGTGACTGTACAACATTTTGTTTTAATGGTAACCATATGGACAAAAGATCGACCAATTGCATACAGAGGGTGAATTATTTACAATATACATATTTACATACTAATTTCTTAACTTTTGCAATTTACATGAATGCAATCAATTATTAAATTATTATTTAAGATTTAAGATAAGATTTTCAGGAATTACCACTCTTAGCCAAATGTTAAATTCCTTGACTTTTCTATGACTTCCACTCAATAAAAAGCTGAATTTCCATGAAAAAAACAAGCAACTGTTGTGCTTTGCATATTATAGTTTAATCTTGAACATAATTTTGTATTAACTTAATAGCTATTATTAGGGCGACGCGGTGGCGCAGTGGGTAGCACGTTCGCCTCACAGCAAGAAGGTCGCTGGTTCGAGCCTCGGCTGGGTCAGCTGGCATTTCTGTGTGGAGTTTGCATGTTCTCCCCGTGTTTCCTCCGGTTTCCCCCACAAGTCCAAAGACATGCGCTATAGGTGAATTGGGTAAGCTAAAATTGTCCGTAGTGTATGTGTGTGAATGAGTGTGTATGAATGTTTCCAAGTGATGGGTTGCAGCTGGAAGGGCATCCGCTGCGTAAAACATATGCTGGATAAGTTGGCGGTTCATCCCGCTGTGGCGACCCCAGATTAATAAAGGGACTAAGCCGAAAAGAAAATGAATGAATGAATAATAGCTATTATGAGAGCAACAATTTACCCAATGTTTAAACCAATTTCCTGGCATGTTTGCGTTAGTTAAGAGGTTGGTGACTACATTTTAGTAGGTGACTGCCAGCTGACAAGCAGAAAGAGGAATAAAACAGGGCAAAAAAAACCTTAAAACACTCCTTTCCACAGTCTCTTCCAACTCTTGCCATCAGGAAGAAGATTTCAGAGTATTAGAGCCCGCTCGGCTAGACTACTCAACATTTTCTTCCCACAAGCTGTTAGATCCCTCAACTCCAATCATCTTACCCCAATCTGAAATATTATATGATATATAACTCCCCCCAACCCCCCACCACACGAAAACCTTGAAAAATCATGCAATTGTGAGTGTGCCTCACACAGGTGAGTGGGCTTGACAAACCACCTGTAGAAAACACACTCATCTCTCTGATACTTTAATCGACACTTAAGAGGCAGTTTGCACATTTGCACCAGACACCTTCTTACAATCACTCCATATCTCTATAAAAACATTGTGCATTTCTGAGTGTGCCTCACACAGGTGAGTAGGCTTGACAAACCACCTGTAGAAACACTCTTCACTCTATATGCAGGACACTTTACTTAAACTTACAAGGACTCAATAAGGAAAACAATGTTTACTTGTATTCCAGATCTGTATTTTTCCTCTATTTTGATCCCTCAATCATGTTCTGCTCTCTTCAAGGCAAGTGAGAAGATCCACGGATTGCAGATTGAGGACTGCAAATGGTGTGACGTGGAGATTTTAGACATTCACCCCACAGCGTTAGAGAAAACATATCTGTCAGACACAGAGGATCAGAACTGTGCTCTCATCAGTCCTGAAATCACGCTCTCCTCCTTAGTAAAAACATCCCATCACCTTAACATGGACATCTGGACAAACACAGGCCTCACAAACTTCACCTACATGTCTTCTGTGCAACCAAACAGCCTGGAGAGCAAACAGCCACCGGAGATCTCCAGCGACTACGTCACTTCTGTGGCCACATATGAGAAACACAGCGAATGAAGCAAACCAGAGCTGATGATCTTATCACAACATCCTCCAGTTCCTCTTCCTCCTGAAAAAAAAACAGCGTGAAGATCTGTTGTGAAATGTGCACAGGAGGTTTTGCAATAGTTGAGCATATTTGCAACCTCATTCAGGTATTTTAATCTCTGTTTTGCATGATCATAAGTGTACAGAATGTTCTGTTCCATGTGTGACGTTTGTTATTTTGTTTTCAATTATTATAAGCTGTGCGGTAACACTTTACAACAAGGTTTCATTAGTTAATGTATATACGAACATGAACAATACGTTTATGACAGTGTTTATTATATACAGTACTGTGCAAAAGTTTCAGGCCAACATTAAATCTGTTGTTTTACTGATGGTATAATGGATATGTGTGACCCTTTACCACAAAACCAGTCATAAATGTAAGTTTTTTTGTAAATTCTTTAAAAAATGAGATTTATACAGAGTGAATAAATGATCTTTCAGTTGATGTATGGTTTGTTAGGATAGGAGTAAGGTTAGAGTTTGATTTATTTTGGTTTAATTGTTGAAAAAGACAATGTTGGAGAGAGGCTGTTTGTCCTGGTTTGAGCTGCATTTCTACCAGTGTTGTTAGCAATATTGTCTGAACTGATGGAATTGTGAATGTTGAAAAGTACAGATGGTTGTTTTTATCCATTATGCCATTCCTTCTGGAAAGCACTTCAGTGGTCATAGTTTTCATTTTCAGCCTAATAATAATACACTAATTGCAGTGAAATCCTATTTGGAGAAAGAAAACAGCTGATGAAACAGACAGTCATGAAACGGCCTCCACAGGGTCCAGACCTGAATATTATAGAGGCTGTATGAGATCACCGGGACAGAAAAAGAAAGATATGACACTCTAAACCTAAAGAAGAACTCTGGAAAGTGCTAAAAGAAGTCTGATATTACACAACACATTATTTCAGAAAAAGTCAGGACAATTAGAACAAAACAGCCAAGGGAAGCCACATTAAACATAGACTTTTGCTTGAAGAGGAAATGTTGTGCTGTTGTTGTTTTTTTTGTACATGTTTCCTATATTTTCTGTATGTTTTTAATAAAGAGACTGATTGATTATATATTGTGCAAAAGTCTTAGGCCAACAAAGCTGATATAGTGCTTAGGACTTATGTACAGTCGTGGCCAAAAGTTTTGAGAATTACATAAATATTGGAAATTGGAAAAGTTGCTGCTTAAGTTTTTATAATAGCAATTTGCATATACTCCAGAATGTTATGAAGAGTGATCAGATGACTTGCATAGTCCTTCTTTGCCATGAAAATTTACTTAATCCTGCAAAAAACTTTCCACTGCATTTCATTGCTGTCATTAAAGGACCTGCTGAGATCATTTCAGTAATCGTCTTGTTAACTCAGGTGAGAATGTTGACGAGCACAAGGCTGGAGATCATTATGTCAGGCTGATTGGGTTAGAATGGCAGACTTGACATGTTAAAAGGAGGGTGATGCTTGAAATCATTGTTCTTCCATTGTTAACCATGGTGACCTGCAAAGAAACGCGTGCAGCCATCATTG
>CAIGQV010016645.1:25749993-25768346 GCA_903798115.1 Danio jaintianensis | reverse complement strand
AAACAGTGAGTAAATCTGGTGTTTTTAATGTGATTAGTTGACTTTAACCAAAAAAAAAAGTGAGTAAACCTGATCATTTTAAAGTGATTAGTTGACTTTGACATTAATCCAAAAATTAAATTAAGTCAACCTAACAGTTTCAAGTTACAATGGGTTTACTCACTTTTTAAGTAAAGCCAACTTGTCGCTTTTAAGGCAATGGGTTTACTCACTTTTTATTTTTATTTACAGTAACTAATTGCTTTTTACAGTGTATTGGAAATTTGCTTAAAATTACTATAATTGTCCCGAAATCTTAAAATGAAACATAATACTTGTATTGAAAAAATTGTATTGAACTGTATTGATTGTAAATTAAATTTATTGAAAAATTAAACACTTTTCTGTTGTAATCAACATCAAGCCAAAGATTCGGTGAGCAGCACAATATTGAACTGAGAATATTCCATCAAAGGTACTTGATGATCACTTTAAGTAAATGTGTCAATAAAACTAACCCATGCATGATTATGTTTATCCGGTTTAACTTCCTACAAAACTCATCATCAATATCCCACAATCAGATCAGGTCGCAGGACAAATGAGTATAGTTTGAGATATATATATATATTTCATATCCGTAAACTTTTTACACAGAGATATACCAGCCACCACTTGTCCAAAGTATTGTGCATCCAGGTCACATTAACTGAAAATGCTGTCATCATTTACTTGTTCTGCTTGAGCTTCTTTATTCTGTTGAACACAAAAAAAAGCTACTTTGAAGAATGTTGGAAACCAGTAACCATTGACTGGTATTCCATAGCATTTGTTCTTTCTCTTATGGAAGTCAATGGTTACAGGTGTTCTTCAAGATATCGTCTTAAGTAACAGAAGAAAGAAACTCATAAATGTTTAAAGGAGCTTAAATTTTTTTGAACTATCCCTTTACCTTCAAAATCAGATTATAAAAGTGATGATAATCAAGCAGAATTTGGCTTCACAGTAATGGTAAATGAGCTAATAAGTACTTGATATTTTACCAATTCATCAGATTCACGCAGGCGTTTGTTAAAAAACCCACACTATTATCAGTCAAAGTAGCTCTGTGATGAAATATGTGTGTATCAGTGCTCTCATGTGTGTTTTAATACATTTCCAACAATAGATGTCCCACACCACGTCCCCCCCCCCCTTCTTCTCACATTTAATTCTGATTGTCTGGAGGTCATAAAAAGTACAAATAAATTCACCCACGCATAAAAACAGAAATGAAACCAATAAACAGCACAAATGCGATCCACGTTTTTGCCCTCTCTCACTTCTGGAAGTCCTAAATTTCAGAGTCGAATCATTTGCTCTGAATCCAAAGCAGTGGCACATTTGTTTGTAGTGTTAATGTTTGTGAAATATTGGGAATTATGTACACACGCACACACACACACCAGTGCAGAGAAGTGTTCAGCTCATCTGTGCATCTGGAAATCTTAAAGTGTAAACAGCATTTCATTTTTTCTCTCTCATGAAATAGTTTGTTTTTTGTGCACGCTCAGATCAGACCGTCTGAAGTTCACCTGTTTCACAGTCTGATGACCTTATTTGGTAAACTGCTCCATCTGAAGTTTTCCTGCAAGCGTTTACTTCCTCTCCTCCATCTGTCCTCTGTTTCCACTTATTCATGTGTCTCTGTGTTGAATGGGAGAAGATGAGGATGATGGAGGCAGTGAAGTGTTCAGGAAGCTGATGGAGGCATCAAGACTCTGCGTTCTCTATTGACGGTTTAGTCAACACCGCTTCGGCTTCATCATACAGCTGGAGAAAAATAAAAACTCAACATCATAGATGCACTATAACACCTGTGGTCAAGCAATATGGGTTTTTACAGGTCATACTCTATTTAAGTCATATTTAATTCAAGATACCGCAACTGCTTCATCACAAAAATGGAGATAGAAGAAAAAGTCAACATCAGAGATGCACTGTAAAATAGGGATGCAACAAAATTTGCAACAAAAATCAAATTATCTGGATGCACTTGGCTGAAAACTGAACCTGAAACTGCTTTCAAAAATTATTTATTATTTTTGTTAGTTATTTTTTATATTTTTAAATACAGTTGAAGTCAGAATTTTAACCCTCCTGAATTATTAGCCCTCCTGTATATTTTATTTCCCCAATTTCTGTTTAATGGAGAGAAGCTTTCTTCAACACATTTCTAAACATAATAGTTTTAATAACTCATTTCTAATACCTGGTTTCTTTTATCTTTGCCATGATGACAGTACATAATATTTTACTTTAATATTTGACAAAAAAGGAATTGAGCTTAAAGTGACATTTAAAAGGCTTAACTAGGTTAATTAGGCAAGTTAGGGTAATTAGGCAAGTCATTGTATAACGATGGTTTGTTCTGTAGACAATCGAAAAAAAATATATAGCTTAAGGGGGCTAATAATGACCCTTAAATGATTTTAAAAAATAAATAAAAACTGCCTTTATTCTAGCCGAAATAAAACAAATAAGACTTTTTTCAGAAGAAAAAATATTATCAGACATACTGTGAAAAATTTCTTGCTCTGTTAAACATAATTTAGGAAATATTAAAAAAGAAAAAAAAATAATTCACAGGAGGGCGAATAATTGTGACTTCAATTGTAAGTAACTATTGAAATAAATGGGTTTCATAGTGCAGAGCTTTCCTCGTCCAGTGTAAAAGCCATTTAAGATCATGCTATGGCTACGATTGAAGGAAACCAGTGAAAGCAGCATGCTGGACAATTCTTTTATTCAGCCATTTTTCTCTTTAGGACAAGAACTTATATACACTCACCGGCCACTTTATTAGGTACACCTGTCCAACTGCTCGTTAACGCAAATTTCTAATCAGCCAATCACATGGCAGCATCTCAATGCATTTAGGCATATAGACATGGTCAAGATGATCTGCTGCAGTTCAAACCGAGCATCAGAATGGGGAAGAAAGGTGATTTAAGTAACTTTGAACAAGACATGGTTGTTGGTGCCAGACGGGCTGGTCTGAGTATTTCAGAAACTGCTGATCTACTGGGATTTTCACGCACAACCATCTCTGGGGTTTACAGAGAATGGTCCAAAAAAGAGGAAATATCCAGTGAGCGGCAGTTCTGTGGGCGCACATGCCTTGCTGATGCCAGAGGTCAGAGGAGAATGGCCAGACTGGTTCCAGCTGATAGAAAGGCAACAGTAACTCAAATAACCACTCGTTACAACCGAGGTCTGCAGAAGAGCATCTCTGAACGCACAACACTTCCAACCTTGAGGCGGATGGGCTACAGCAGCAGAAGACCACACCAGGTGCCACTCCTGTCAGCTAAAAACAGGAAACTGAGGCTACAATTCACACAGGCTCACCAAAATTGGACAACAGAAGATTGGAAAAACGTTGCCTGGTCTGATGAGTCTCAATTTCTGCTGCGACATTCAGATGGTAGGGTCAGAATTTGACGTCAACAACATGAAAGCATGGATCCATTCTGCCTTGTATCAACGGTTCAGGCTGGTGGTGGGGTGTAATGGTGTGGGGGATATTTTCTTGGCACACTTTGGGCCCATTAGTACCAACTGAGCATCGTGTCTATGCCACAGCCTACCGGAGTATTGTTGCTGACCATGTCCATCCCTTTATGACCAGTGTACCTATCTTCTGATGGCTACTTCCAGCAGGATAACGCGCCATGTCATAAAGCACGAATCATCTCAGACTGGTTTCTTGAACATGACAATGAGTTCAATGTACTCAAATGGCCTCCACAGTCACCAGATCTTAATCCAATAGAGCACCTTTGGGATGTGGTGGAACGGGAGATTCGCATCATGGATGTGCAGCCTACAAATCTGCAGCAACTGCGTGATGCTATCATGTCAATATGGACCAAAATCTCTGAGGAATATTTCCAGTACCTTGTTGAATCTATGCCACAAAGGATTAAGGCAGTTCTGAAGGCAAAAGGGGGTCCAACCCGGTACTAGTAAGGTGTACCTAATAAAGTGGCCGGTGAGTGTATTTATATCCAATTCTCAAACATGCTATTCATATTCAATAATCGCAGAAGGAACATATTGTTTAATTTTGTATGCATAAGCAGAGTGTGGAAGATATTTCTGTAATTGTGTATATTCACTCTAAAAAAAGTATAAAATTGGAAATATATAAATAAATAAACATGTTTTTGCATTTATAACCATTAAAAACAGCACTATTGTGAAACATTAATATACTTTAAAACAACAATTTTCACTTTTAATATATTTTTGAAATCAATTTCTGTGATGCAAAGCTGAATAATTACTCCAGTCTGATGTGACCTTACAGAAATCATTCTAATATGACGATTTGGTGCTTAATTATTATAGACAGTTAATCATTAATAATGGTTGTTTTTATTTTTATTAATGCTGGGAAGTGTTTGCGGCTTATTATTTTTTATGGAATTCTATGATACATTTTTGTTTCAGGATTCTCTGATGAATAGAAAGATCAAAACAACATTTATTTAACTGCCTATAACTTTATAAATGTAAATTTTTCGTACTTGATTTGTCTCCTGTAATTTGCATATGTGCTCACATAATAAAGAGAAAAAAATAAATACATGTAATTTTTATTTAACTAATATATTGTGTACACCTTTTTAAATTTATTATATGGGAGGTCCCTGGTATGACTAAGAGTCTGTAACCAAATGTAGAAGATATAAACAAGCCATATAAACTCAGAGAACTTCTATAATTATTATTAATAATAATAATTATTATTATTAATTCAAGTGCTGTAAAATGATTGTGGTGGATATAAGAGAAGTGTTTATAATTAATGGTGTACCGGAATGAACTGCACATCCTGGAAGAGCTCTTGGATGAAGCGACGTGAGGCCAGACGGAAGGTGCAGGAAGCCAGCAGGAAGGAAACCTCGGAGTACAGGCAGATGTCATCAAACGCGTACGGAAACTTCTCCTTTATCCTGCAATTGGGCAACATAGCGTTATACACTGTAAAAACACTGAACACATGCAGTTCTTTTTACTCTGTTCTTACGTGAGCAGGCCGGTTTCGTGTCCTTTGGTACCGACTGAAGAGCTGAGGTTGATGACGAGCCGCAGAACCTCTTTTCTCAGCAGAACTCGACAGGCCGGCCCGTCCTCAGATATGGCCTTCCCTCCTACACAAACACATCTGTTAGATTTCTGTTACTCTTTAAACTGAATTAAAAATACTTGGGCTTTCAAGCATCAACAAGTTTTTTTTTCCTGCATGCTAGAATGAGTTTTTTAATAAAAAAAAAAATTCTGAGCAAAGTGACATCATGCATTTTTAACATCATTGAAATATATAAAATAATGTTGATATAACGAACCAAATGTCATTAAAATAAAGTAGAGCATTTTTTACAACAGTAGACTCATTATATATATACATAATTTAATAATAAAATTTGTCTGAATATCTGTCATAATTTCACGCTAATACAAATATTAAAACTTCCAAAATAAAAATGTCTATTAACATAATATTTGTGTGTGTGTGTGTGTGTGTGTGTGTATATATATATATCTTTATACAACAGTTCTGTCTGGTTCTTGAATCTGATTGGCTGATAGCCGTGCGATATTCTGCAAATAACAGCACTCGTACCGCCTCTTCACCCTTCACCCTTGTGTATTACTCCGCCCACATACGGTGACAAGCTGAGGACATTCTACAGTTTGACAAAAATTGCTGCTGTTGGACAACATAATGTACTTGTGAGGCTTTTTTAGGTGAGAATGTAGTTGTTTAGATTGCAACTATGCAGTTTATTTATAAGGACAGTGCCTATTTTAAAATATTTATAATTTCGGAGCATCGGATTCAGTGCATTGGCCGCCATCAGCTGAGGAGACCAAAGTGACGGCTGACGTTCCGCCACAAGATGGTGACAGAGACTGCATAATAAGTCCTTAGGGAAGAAAAACAGCATTTTTTCAGTGAAAGTTTCAAACTACAAATCATTATAAAGCAGGTAAGTGACATTCTAAGCCAATCTCTCTCTTTTGTATTTTGTAGTGCTGTATTTATACTATAGTAATCTGGTAGTGTTTACTATGCTCTGGCTTTTTCAGGGTAATTATTGTAAAAATCCCGATTGCCACCGAGAAATACTGGGAAATCTCTGTAGACTGATGGCATTTCATGCCGTTCAGCCTTATAATCTTAAAATGTGAGCAAAAAACACCTGTTTTGTCTTCACTTTAGACATTACGCTAGAGAATCATTCAAATACTAGCTCTAAAGTAACGTTTGTGAACAGGCAACGGTTCCTGCTGTTCTGATGTCAGCTGCAGATGTGAATGAGTGGCAGAAGAAAGTAGTATATATATATATATATATATATATATATATATATATATATATATACACACACACACACACTCAAACATATATAAAATACAAAAACATAGGAACAAAAAAATTATATATACACACACTCACATGTATATTTATATTGATATATAATTTGTAACACATATACTTCATAAATAAAAAATATGGATAAATATGTCTTTATACATACACATATGCGCAGTACAGATACATATATTTATTGTGTAAATACAAACACTTATTTTCGAAGCGATTAACAGTTTGACAGCACTAAAATATTTTCAATTTGATTTGATTAGAAAACAATAACAGATATTGTTCTGATAACTGTAATTTAGGTATTTTCTCATGCTTACTATTTTAATTTATCTCATTATTTTAATTACTGTATTTATGAAGTATTTGTTCGGCATTCTGTGTGGTTCCTTGGGATAAAAATGTATACAGTTTTTCTTTACTCTTTCAAAAGAAAGCTTTATAAGAACAGTTAATTCGACTCAAATGAAAATGGTTAAAACGTTATACCCAGATGTTCACGAATATCTCTGCAAAAATTACTTCCAACTGAAGTGTGAGCAGTGTCTTGGTCTGTGGTTTGAGAATTAGTATCAGAACGTGACAGAGGTGAAAGTGAACTAGCACTGCTCCTTACTCACCCAGGATGATCTCAGTGCTGGGAGTGCTGCAGGCTGAGCCCTGACTGACGGCTGCGTCACTGCAGCCCGACACACCGGAGAACTTGGACTGAGTGACCACCTCCAGGTGATTATGGGATGGCTGACTGTGCCACTGAGAGAAACCATCAGACAGATCTGCCGGAGAGAAAGAGAGAAAGAGAGAGAGAGATTGGGTTGATTGGGTTTCTGCCAAATTACAGAACATCAGACCATATCTTCACCCTTCAGACTCTGATTGACAAATACGTCAATCAAAACAAAAACAAAATATTTGCTTGCTTTGTAGATTTCAGAAAGCGTTTGATTCAATTTGGCATGAAGGTTTGCGGTCTAAACTTCTAGAATCAGGTATTGGCGGTAAAACATACAACATTATAAAAACAATGTATTCCAACAATCAGTGCGCAATTAAAATTGGAAATAAGCGAACAGAATTCTTCACTCAGGGACGGGGTGTGAGACAGGGCTGTCCACTGTCACCGACCCTCTTCAATATTTACATCAATCAATTAGCAATGCTCCTAGAGCAAGCAGATACGCCGGGTCTCACACTATACGACTCCAGTGTGAAGTTCCTGCTGTTTGCAGATGATCTGGTGCTGCTGTCGCCAACAGAAGAGGGTCTACAGCAGCAGCTGGATATCCTGCACAGCTTCTGTCAGACCTGGGCCCTGACCGTTAACCCAAAGAAAACCAAAACCCTAATATTCCAGAAAAAACCCAGATGTCAGGGAAAGAAATACAACTTCACCCTTGGTATGACAAAAATTGAACCTGCCACAAGCTACACATACCTTGGGTTGAAAATAAGTGCTAATGGAAGACTAAATCTGGCTGTGAATGAACTGAAAGAGAAAGCAAGAAGGGCTTTTTACGCCATTAAAAAATCAACACAAATAGAAATTCCAGTTGGAATCTGGCTCAAAATTTTCCAGTCAGTGATTGAACCTATAGTGCTATACGGGAGTGAAGTGTGGGGTCCTCTCCTCAGTCATGAGTTTGATAAATGGGATAAAAATCCAATTGAAAGCGTACATGCAGAGTTCTGTAGGAGCATCCTCAGGGTACAGAGGAACACGCCCAGCAATGCATGCAGGGCAGAACTAGGCCAGTATCCTCTACTCATGCGCATTGAGAAACGGGCCGTCAAATTTTGGAAACATATAAAAATGAGTGACCCCAACTCTTATCATTTTAAAGCCCTCAAAAACCAAGAAATGGACACTGAAAAAAGCCCCCTGATTCAGATGGTCCTGAAGCTGCAAACACAAACCAACATAGCAAATATGACTAACAGCAGGCAGCATCAGGACACGGACGTGCTCATCCACAGAACTAAAGCCAATCAAATGATAAATGCACGAAGAGTATCTGATTTACTGGAATGAAGCAGCAGGGAAACAAAGTAAACTTCAATGTTATTTAGACTTAAATAGAGATTATACGACAGCAACATATCTGAGTGCAGTAAAGGACAGTAAATTAAGAGCAACACTGACCAAATACAGGCTGAGTGCTCACAGTCTGACTGTAAAGACGGGCCGATACAGACAGAACTGGCAACCCAGAGAGAGCCGCATCTGCCCACACTGTGCCCAGGCAGAGGTGGAGACGGAGGAACACTTCCTCACCCGCTGCACAAACTATCAGCACATCAGAGAAACATTCTACCCCAAACTCCAGAGCATTTACCCTCAATTCACTGAGGTAGACAATACAACACAACTGCAATATTTACTAGGGGAAAAAACTGACTGTATCCTTCTAGCGGCACAATACATTAATGCCTGTCACAAAAAGAGAGAGGAGACCAATAAAAACATCAGTGATGCGCTTGCAAACACACACGCACGCACACGCACACACATGCACACACACACACACATCTAGATTATTATAAATGAATCATTGTAAATATACTGATTATTTTTGTTTTTATTACTGTTTTATCCTAAAATGTTGATCGTTAAATGTACAGTCTATTCTGATCTATTTTTTTTTTTATATATATATATGAATAATATGATATAAATGAATATGATATATTGAATAATATATGATATATTGAATAATAATAATATGATATATTATTTATTTAATTATTATATGTATGTATTTTAAAATATATGTATGTTCTTTTATTTATTATTATTTATTTATTTATTTTTTAATGTAAACTTTATAAATGCTTTGGCAATACATTTGTAACATTTGTCATGCCAATAAAGCAATTATTGAATTGAATTGAATTGAGAGAGAGAGAGAGAGAGAGAGAGAGAGAGAGAGAGAGATGCACATGTCTGAAAATCTTAGAAAATCTAAATAAAATTAGCAAACATCATCACGATATATTGAATTATTGAATATCGGCACACGTCTGAGAGGTGAAAACTTGTACCTTTCTGACCAACCGGAGGGCTTGAGTCCGCTCCACCTCATTGCTCTGCTGAATGTCAATACACCTGAACACAAAAATCAACACATGAAACATATTTAGAAGCAGATTGCATCACTGCAAAACCACTTTCGGCATTAAGGATTAACTAAACATTAGTGATGAACATGTGTGGACACAGTGGTTTTTACAGCGTTCATACATCTGTAAAAATTTAAAGAGCAGGCCATATTGTATTTTAATTTGTCCTAATATAATGCAAGAGTCCTCTACAACAGGTTTGAATGGATCTAAAGTCTAAAGTTTTCTCAGAATATGCATTTAGTATTAGAATCATTTAGCAATGATTTTGAAACGGTTCATTTGTCAACTCTGAGCTTAAAGTGCAAATTAAATCAAAACTAACCATATTGATTTTGTTAGCACACATTGCTAGTTTTGTGGTGAACAATTGATCTGTGCATGTCATTAAGAAAAAAAAAAATAGTTTGCCCTTGTAATGTTTAATTGAAATCTGAAAATGCACTTCCTGTTTGTTTTCAGTTAAATTCTCAGATTAGGTCTGTCTGAGGTTTTGGGTGTGGCTAACATGCTTAACCACGCCTCTACAACTGTCAGTTTTGACAACAAACAGAAATGGTGAGAGGAGGTGTCTGTTAGGATGTAATAACTCAACCCTTTTCAAGATCTTTCTGAATGAAATGCCTACTTTACTACATTCAATCAGCTCGCAGTAGAAAAAAAAACAAGCCACGCCCACTGTTTTCTCATTTAATATTCAGTTTCTCTAGGAACTACGTCACAACACAAAAAAAAACGGTCGTAGCTTCTGGTTCATGCGGACTTTAAAGTCAAAATTCACATAAACAAAATTACCAGCTATTGCACATTGTTATTCTTTAGATGAACAATTAATCCACGCAAATTAATCCACTGAATTTTTTTGGTTTTATTTTGGTAATCTTCAATCAAATTCTGAGCATTTGCTTCAGCGTTTGGAGTAGCCATCCTTCTTTTGAATTCAGTTTGACAGTTTCAGCCACAATATTCTTAACCATGCCCCTCCCCTTTTACTGTTAGTTTGCTACTAGGGAATGATCCGCAAAAAGGAAGCCCCGCCCCCTACTCAATATTCCACTTCAGTTGGAAGTAGAGATCTTCATGGGTCCAAAAATTAAAACACAAAGAGACGCATAAATGCTGCACAGACCAGACTCGGACCCATTAGGCTATTTGAAAATGTGACCCGAACCCATTCACACCTGAGCTATGTTTTAAATACCGAACCCGAATCCAGCTGGAAGACACAGGTCCGACTGCACCCGATCGGCACATATTGACAGCAAGACTAATGAGTATAAATATGTTGCAAAAAAATGTTTAGGCATTGGGTAGAGCAGACATGCGCATGACGTCACCACTCTGCTCAGTGCTTCCCACAGGTTTGAAATATACTTGCGGTGGTAGCCAGATTGAAACACACCTTTTACCCATGGCACATAAATGGTTAACTACATGTTAAGTTCCAAAAAAGGCACGTCTCTGTGGGTCGATGCAGAGCACGTGAGACTATCTGTGGGAATGTTGATGGTTCTCACGCACATAGAAAAAGCTTTACGAAACGTATAGGGTGAGAGAAGAGTTTCCACTGGTTAATCAATAGCGGATGTTTGGCATAATAGTAAAAAAAATAAAAAAATAAAAAGTGTCACCAAATATACTTGGGCGGCCGTAAATATACCCAAGTATAACTAAAGTAAACTCTATGTGTGGGAAGCACTGCTGTTGCCTGACTGAAGGGACAATATTCAACCCCCCCAACATTCAACACAACCCCCAATATCTACTAGTAAAAATGGTAATTAAATAAATAAATAAATAAATAAATAAATGAATGAATGAATGAATGAATAAATAAAAGCACACCCACATTTCAAGCCCCCAATGTTCAAACCAAAACTATGCCATTGCCTGACTGATTGCCAGATTCATAAGAACGCTATTTGTTTATTTATTGTATTTCAACAATGTAAATATTAGAAAAAAATAAAAAATATCTGATCATCCTCCATATCACGGTTTACATTACACTTGCATCACCAAGGCAATGACTGAAGCATTAGAATTACATTCAAGTTCCTATATCTGACCACTGTTGAAAAGGAAACCGAGCTCTGCTTCTTGTGGCTGAGGTACTGCACGCTTTATTTCATGCTTACATTCCTTCCTAATTTTACAAGTAGCAAGTAGGGCTGAATGACTCTGGCTAAAATGAGGATCACGATTTTTTTTGCTTGAAATAAAGATCTCAATTTTCTCACGATTCTGTAGGCTATTTGTTATTTCTCAAACATATGGTAAAACAACAATATTAATATTAGGCCTATGTGTAGGTCTACTGTTGGTTAAAATGCTAAATTTTGAATAGACGTGGAATACAAAATATTCCCAAACGATCGCTCTGTGCAACAAACTAAACGTTATTTACAACTTTATTACCTGTTATTCACAGCCTATGCAGGTTCTGTTCACTAAATTAGACATCATTCTAAGGCACGCACATCCTCTCTGAGGTAAAACATAGCTCACGGTCAGCTCACGAGTGATTTTGCGGACGCAGATTCATCATTACATTAAGACAGAAATGACATGTTTGGGTGAATTATACCTTATAAATACAGTATGTGACACTTTTAACACCATTTGGAGGTGTCCACGTTGCTGAGCAGCGTATATAAAACAATGTGAAGACTTGTGCGACTGCCTGTATGCTTCTCTCCTGACCTTGAAAACCTTTCACGACCTTGATCACGATTTTTTTTTTATTAATCATGCAGCCCTAGTTGCAAGTTACAAAATACATACAAAAAGTGCCGCCAACTGATCACTGGTGGATGGGGTGGGCAAAACAAAAAGACTGTTTTGAGCATTTGTAACAGGAAACACCCATTTCTGATAGTACAAATGTCGCAGGCAAGAAGAAATTATGCAAAGATGTTACTTTGATTATGTTGATGTAGCTCGGTAGTGGGCAAAATATTTGAAAACATAACGACTTGAGGCAAATCAAAGCTGACTCTTTCTTTTGAGAGACAACATCTTTAATTTATCATGTATTTTTTAGGTTTTAATATATTTACAATCAGCAAAAAATATATTTTACAAAAAAATCCATATGACCTGTTCTTTAATGGAATAACTCAAGATCTACCAAAGTTTGTGGCAGTCAGTTTACTAGTTTAACACCATTACCATTAATAAAACGCATGTTCCATTTTTGAGCCCACATTGTTTGTAGATTACACATATCTTATCATTATGCGTAGTGCTGTCGCAGTGAGGAAATTTCTCTTTCTTTAAATCTGGATGGTTCAGTAATGTGATATGCAGTATTACTGCCAAACACATGCAAATTTTGCTCAACTAAATTGGCTTTTTAACTTTGAAACACAGGATACGAACAGCTGGCAGGAAAAAATATACATTCATTCATTCATTTTCCTTCAGCTTAGTCCCTTTATTCATCAGGGGTCGCCACAGCGGAATGAAACGACAACTTATCCAGCATATGTTTTACACTACGGATGCCCTTCCAGCTGCAACCCATCACTGGGAAACACCCATACACACACACACACACACTAAGGCTAATTTAGTTTATTCAATTCACCTATAGCGCATGTCTTTGGACTGTGGGGTAAACCGGAGCACCCGGAGGAAACCCACGCCAACCCGGGGAGAACATGCAAACTCCACACAGAAATGCCCACTGGCCCAGCTGGGACTCGAACCAGCGACCTTCTTGTTGTGAGGTGACAGTGTCCACTGAGCCACCGTGTCGCCCAAAAATATACATTAAAATAATAATAATAATAATAATAATAATAATAATATACATATTTTTAACTTTCAGTGCACAATCGCGGTTTCTGCAGATGTTTTCGTTCCTCTGCGGTTGGCTTTTCAATAGTGCAGTATTGCAAAATAGCAACAGTCCTAATTATGCAACCTAATTTCCACTGGTTAAGGCATTACATTATACAATATAAAAATGATGTATCTGTGCTCTTTAGTTTGCTCATTGTCAGACCTCTCATTGGCGTTCTCATTGGATTCTCACGTAGTTTAGTTAATCTGGCCCTAAGTTATTAATGCAGTTTCAGTTTCATTTATTCAAATAAAACATTGTCAAATAATGATGTATGCTTTCTATGGATGATTTGTATTTTCAATTATTTCTTCCTACTGTTTTATTATCTGGAATAACCTGATACTAATTAAAACAACCTGGCCCCCCACCCCCCCTTTTAACTCTTTTAGCTCCTGTGTTGTTGTTGTTGTTTTTCTTTTCAAATGTAAAGATGTAAATACAATTTTGTTGCATTATACTGTCATAATGTCATATTCTAAAAACCCATCTCTTCCAAAATCACCTGAACTCCTATAAAGAAAACCAGGACCCCCCAAACTGAGTGTGCCTCACACAGGTGAGTGGGCTTGACAAACCACCTGTAGAAAACACACTCTTTCATCTCTCTGACACTTTAACCGACACTTGCACCAGTTTTGCACTAGACACGTTTTTACAATCACTCCATATCTTAAAAGAAAAACATTGTGCATTTACAAAGTGTGCTTCACACAGACGAGTGGGCTTGAAAAAACACCAATAGAAACACTCTCTCTAAACAAAACACACACACACCCCTCCTAACTCTAGCACTGAATTCTCTGAGCATTAACAGTTATTTTGTATAATAATCACTTGTTGCGTGTATTGCCTCTTCTTCTTGAATCACAGAATGCCTGCTCAATTGTAAGTCACTTTGGACAAATGTGTCTGCTAAATGACAATGTAAATGTATTTTTGCTAGGTCTCAATAAAAAGTTATGTTAAAGAAAATCCATCTGACCCTAAGTGTTTTGCAAAGTGAGAAAAAGAGGTAGACACCGAGAAACCTAATCAGGTGCGCAGACTCACCTGGAGATCAGGTAATCCACCTGCAGCTGAAGAACTTTCTGGAGGATGCTGCTGTCATGGATCAGATACCTCAGCACTCTCAAACCCGCAGCCCGAACCTCCTTCACCTCGTTCAGCAACGCCACACGCAGACTGAAATAATCCAAATAAAGAGCAAAAACTGTGCTTCAGATCAGAATGTTTGGGATGCTGTCTCATTAGGCAGTGGTCAGTGTGCTCAGGAAAAAAAAGCTAAATTTCAACTTACCAAATGATGATTTCCTCATGTGTAAATCCTAATTTTTCTTCACAGTGACTTACACTGTTCAGGAGCTTAGAAAAGATAAAAAAGGACATCAATGTACAATCTGTTTATTCTTAATGGTAATATACAGTGGGGGAAATAAGTATTGAACACGTCATGTATTTTGCTGGGAATAATATTTCTAAAGGAGCCGTTGACAACCCAAACAATACAAACACACAAATGGAGGGAAATAAAGAATGAAGTCACGTGCATTGCTCAGGTGAGTTTTCCACAGACTTCAACAGAGTGCCAAAATCTTGATGGTTCTGTGGGTCTCGTCTATCAAATCTGATCTTTATTTTGTATTTTCTATTGGATTCAAGTCAGGTGATTGGCTGGGCCATTCTACAGCTTGATTTTCTTTCTCTGAAAGCATTTGAGAGTTTCCTTGGCTGTGTTTTGGATCATTGTCTTGCTGAAATGTCCACCCTGGTTTCATCTTCATCATCCTGCTAATGTAGATGTTGGAGTGAAGCAGCTAATATTCATTTACAATGACGAAGGGCAGAGGGTTGCTGAAGAACTACTGAGAGATTTCAGCTGCTGTCTAGGCTTTCTAGCCTTTCTACACCTCCCTTTGTTCATGTGTTCAATACTGTTTCCCTGCGTCATGTCATTTTATTACACATAACTTCATTTTTTAAACTAATCAGTTTTGTTTTCTTTGCATATATGGATTTCTTTGGTTGTCACCAACATCCGGTGAAACTTTCAAGTCAACAGCACCTTTAGAAATATGTTTTCTGAGAAAAATGGTGACGTGTTCAATACTTAATTTCCCCGCTATATAGACACAAATAAGCAAGTAAATTATGGGATCATTGTAACTGCGCTGGTTGACTGTCTTGTGTTTTTGTAGGATGGTCAGGCGTATTTGGAGGAGCTGGTAAAGGATATCGTCCAGTGGCTCACATCATCTTCTGGGCTCAAACCAGAGCGCAGTCTTCATAGCAACGGCCTCCTCAGCACCCTCAATCAGCACTACTTCCTGTTTCTGGGCACTCTTTCTGCACAGCCACATGGAGTCAAGATGCTGGAGAAGTGTGGTGTATTTCAGTGGTGAGATCACACACACATTAATATGTAAAGTGTCCTGATAGACTATATCGTCCAATGAGGGAAAAGGATGATACAGTTGAAGACGAAATGATTAGTCCTTCTCTAAAATTGAAATTCTTTTTCTAATATTTCTCAAGTGATGTTTAACGGAGCATTTTTTTTTTACATTATTTCCTATTATATTTTGCATATAGAGAAAATAATTTTTCTTTTAGTTTGGCTTGAATAAACAGATGTAAATGTCAGCTGCTAAGATCAATATTATTAGCTCCTTAAGAAATTATATATTTTTTCAATTGGCTACAGAACAAACCGTTGTTATACAGTGGCAAGTCAATTACCATAACTTGCCTAATTAACGTAATTAACCTAGGTAAATCTTTAAATTGCTCTTTAAGCTGAATACTAATATCTTGTAAAATATTGTGTACTGTCATCATTCATTCATTCATTTTCTTTTCGGCTTAGTCCCTTTATTAATCTGGGGTCGCCACAGCAGAAGGAACTGCCAACTTATCCAGCATATGTTTTGAGCAGCGGATGCCCTTCCAGCCGCAACCTATCACTGGGAAAAACCCATGCACACTCATTCACACACATACATACACTAAGGACAATTTAGCCTACCCAATTCCCCTATAGCGCATGTCTTTGGACTTGTGGGGGAAACCGGAGCACCCGGTGGAAACCCACGTGAACACAGGGAGAACATGCAAACTTCACACAGAAATGCCAACTGACCCAGCCGAGGCTTGAACCAGCAACCTTCTTGCTGTGAGGCGACAGTGCTACCCACTGCGCCACCGCGTCGCCCTACTGTCATCATAACAAAGACAAAAGAAATTAGTTGTTAGAAATGAGCAAATCAAAACTTCTGTTTAAAAAAATCTCTCCGTTAAACAGCAATATGTTTTAGAAAGAAAATAATAATTTAATTATTAGGGCAGCATGGTGGCGCAGTGGGTAGAACAATCACCTCACAGCAAGAAGGTCGCTGGTTCGAGCCCCGGCTGGGTCAGTTGGCATTTCTGTGTGGAGTTTGCATGTTCTCCCCGTGCTGACGTGGGTTTCCTCCGGGTGCTCCGGTTTCCCCTACAAGTCCAAAAACATGTGGTATAGGTGAATTGGGTAAGCTAAATTGTCCGTAGTGTATGTGTGTGAATGAGTGTGTATGGATGTTTCCCAGTGATGGGTTGCAGCTGGAAGGGCATCTGCTGCGTACAACATATGCTGGATAAGTTAGCGGTTCATTCCGCTGTGGCGACCCCAGATTAATAAAGGGACTAAGCCTAAAAGAAAATGAATGAATGAATGAATTTAATAATTATGAAATTTATAATAATATAGTATGCTTGTCTTTAAATGTATATATAAATATAAATGTATACTATATATTTTGCGTTCACATTTGCTAACATGTAAATCAGGGGTCTCAACCTGCCAGCCATTTACGGCCCTTCCTCCTCTTCCCTCCGGCCTGCAGCTGACGTCAAAACTATAACGAGATTCGGCCCCCCAAAATATATATATTTCAAATACTATCACTGTTGTGCAGTTGCATATAGCCACTTGTGGTTTTGACCCCTACTGGACAGTTAAGGCATTTAGTTTTACGTTCGGTTTCTCTCTGTGTTCGACAGTTGAGAGTGACACACATGCAGTTTATTTCTGTTGCTGATTTAAAGATTGAAACCTTGAAAAAAGATGTGCTCTATTTTTACTAAAGCTCTATTTCTGTAAATATTCAAGGGTCATTTGATTAATATCAGTTTTATACCGCCTGTGTTTTGTTGCACAAACACTTCATGGCTTACACGCTATGCTGGTGGTGTAACAAATATGATAATTTTGCTAATATTAGATACAAATAGTCTCATTTAATAGATTTTCCTCATGTGTATTAAGATTTGTATAAAAACTGTACATTAGTCAAATTTTAATGTCAAGCTGGTTCAATTGAACATGTTAAAGTATAAATGTGAATATATTTATAGATACATATTATATATTATAAAGTGTACATACTTTTTTTCATCTCTTTGTTGTAGTTTGACAATTAAGAAAGATATTGAGAACAACAGTCACCAGTAAAGTCACTAAAGTTACCCAGACTGCTTTCTCGTGTTATCTGGAGTACGCTATCTATTAAACTCTTTTGATCTTGATGTGTTTTGCTCAGTCTGTTGAACTTTTGTTCAATGAAGAACCAGGATCATCTGCTGAAACTCACGGTCTCCACTCTGGACTACAGCAGAGACGGACTCGCTCGAGTCATTCTGTCTAAGATCCTCACGGCGGCCACTGATGTAAGATCACACCGCTGCCATTTCTGTGTTTACTAAAGCCATATAAACATTTTCATTACCAAATAAAATGAAAATCAATAGAAAATTAAATTAAACAATTTTTTTTACATTTTATTTTAGCTTGTTGTTCTGGCAGCTTAGTATAAATTAATAACATACCTCAGAACTGTTTACTTCACCTCACTCTTTTCCCCCCTCATCCCCTATTTTGCACTAGTATTTGTTTATCATCTACATTTACATATTACATCTTGTGTATATATATCTCTC
>CAIGQV010016645.1:25691426-25705088 GCA_903798115.1 Danio jaintianensis | reverse complement strand
TGACTTCAACTTCTATGAGATGACTTATATCGTGATATGAGATTTTTGTCGCCCAGCCCTACGTGAACGTGATATCATGATCTACATTCAGCAACTGCAATTAAACCCTTTTCCCTGCTGAAGTCTTTATTTAGTACATTTCTCAAGAGACACCCACTGCCATTGCAAGATTCATTAAAGACTTTCAGCATCTAACACAAACCAGATTACATAAACCACACATTAAACACGTAAAAGCTGATATAACATATAAAGGCATTGAGATGCGGTGAATGTTTACTGGCACAGCTCAACCACTGCATGCATTCTGCTGACCTGCAGATGTTTACAAGACAACAAACTGACTGGGCTGTGAATCACAGATCAAAACAACAGCTATTGCACAAATCATAGTGAGCTGCCTAGCTAGACAGCATATCTAGGGCATCAACGACGCATATAATGCAGTCTATTTAGGACACGCATTAGGTTTTGAGACATTGAACATCATCTTCACCCCCTCATTCTGCTGTATGAGGGCCAGATAGAGGAGATGAGCGAATACTAAAGCATTTTATTTGAATTTAGTTTGGTTATTATTACAGAGAAGCATTATTGAGGTGTTTTATTATTATCACTATGGTGACTCTCACCCCGCGTAAGATCCAGCGGTACATTCTCCTCCCCGCTGTCATTCCGACCTGTCAAACACAAAAACACAGCACAATAAAGAAATTGTGAGCATTTATCCGAGCTGTAATTTAAACTACACAAGCGAAAGGTTTTAAAGAGCGCCGGCTGAGCTTTATGAATGGGGTGTATGTGCCGTTAACTTGCCTCTCATCCGTACACTCCGAGTCGGACGGCCGCGGATGCTGACCGCCATGTTGGCAGGGACGTTCATCATCATAACACCGGAACTCTCGTAAACTCTCGCGGTGTTTTGAGTGCAGCGATGCTGAGGACTTGGAGCCTTTTATGAAAAAGCTCTTTTAATATAATATGAGAAAGAAAAATTAGCTAAAAAAATTATAATAATGTATGATATAATATATAATCATATAATTATTTACGTGAAATCAAATTATCACAATCACGTTATAACATGAAAATATATATATTTGAGATAATTTACTTATACATTATTAAAAAATTACATTATTGATTTCAAATTAAATAGTAGGTTAATAGATTAGGTAAAAGTAGGCAATGCATTAATTGTAATTCGCATAATATAATACTATCTTGAATTACAAGCGATCACAAAAAAAACTATATATATAACTATATATATGTATATATGTATATGTATACATATATATATATATATATATATATATGTATATATATACATATATATATATATATATATATACACATATGGCTGGGTCAGTTGCCGTTTCTGTGTGGAGTTTGCATGTTGGCGTGGGTCCAAAGACATGCGCTATAGGTGAATTGAATAATCTAAATTGGCCGTAGTGTATGTGTGTGAATAAGTGTGTGTATGTGTGTTTCCCAGTGATGGGTTGCAGCTGGAAGGGCATCCGCTGCATAAAACATATGCTGGATAAGTTGGCGGTTCATTCCGCTGTGGCGACCACTGATTAATAAAGGGACTAAGCCGAAAAGAAAATGAATGAATTAATGAATGAATATAAATATATATATGATAACATATTATATATAATATATTCTAACATAAATATAAACAAATGTGGTCAATATTTTTATATTAAATCTATCTATCTATCTATCTAATATTTTGTCACACAATTAAAAATATTATAATATTATCATATATTAAATATGACTACAATATTATTATACATTTTTCACCATTTGGAAACTGTATAACATTCAATTCACTCAAGGACATGTTTTAAGATCAGAAATTAGTTTATTTCACTGAGGTGTATATACTATGTACAATACAGTATTCACTATATATATATCATTCTCAAACAATAAAATATAATATATTGCTTTTCATGAAATGATCAACATCAAATAAGGATGTTTAAAGGGATAGTTTACTCAAAAATGAAAATTTGCTTACTATTTACTCTCCCTTCACTTGTTCCAAACCTATTTGAGTTTCTTTCTTCTGTTGGACACAAAAGAAGATATTTTGAAGAATGTTGAAAACCTGTAACCATTGACTTCCATAGTATTTGTTTTTCCTACTATGGAGGTCAATGGTTACACGTTTTCAGCATTATTCAAAATATCTTCTTTTGTGTTCAACAAAAAAAGAAACTCAAAGTTTTAGAACCACTTGAGGGAGAGTAAATAGTGAGTAAATTTTAATTTTTGGGTAAACTATCCCTTTAAGATGATGAAAACTCAAAACAATTTGTCTTCAGTCATTGTCGTAGATGCACTCTGTAACAGACCAGAAAGCAGAACCAATAATGAGCAAAAAAAGATTACACAAATAATCAAAATATATATTTCAATTCTGCAAGTTAAGCCTCACCATCACCGACATCATCATAAACTGATCCGTCCCTTAAAGAGAAGAAAGAAACACACACAAAATAAAGTACAGGTCAACTGATTATTCGGCGCTTTTTAATATCAAGGTTTTACACAATACTAGCTTTTATTAAATACATAAACATTTACACATATGTAACTTATACAGTTGAAGTCAGAATTATTAGCCCTCCTGCATATTTATTCCCCAATTTCTGTTTAATGGAAAGATTTTTTTCAACACATTTCTAAGCATAACAGTTTTAATGACTCATTTCTAATAACTGATTTATTTTATCTTTGCCATGATGACAGTACATCATATTTGAATAGAAAAACATTTTTTAAGATAGGGCTGCATGATATTGGAAAGATATTATATTAAAACATTACATAGTCGGCGCAATAGCCTAGTGGTTAGCGCGCTGACATATGGTGCAGTACCACTTCAGGGCGTCCTGAGTTCAAATCCCGGTTCGAGGACATTTCCCATCCCTACCCCCTCTCTCTCTCCCACTTCGCTTCCTGTCTGAAATACTGTCCTATCCAGTTAATTAAGGCCAAAAAAAAAATCTTTAAAAAAATAATAATAACAATAAAAAAATATATATACAAATATTTATATTACATTCATAAATTTTCCTTCGGCGTAGTCCCTCTATTCATCAGGGGTCGCCACAGCGGAATGAACCGCCAACTTATTCAGCATATGTTTTAAACAGTGGACGCCCTTCCAGCTGCAACCCAGTACTGGTAAACACCCATACACTCTCACATGCACACTCATAGCGCATGTCTTTGGACTGTGGGGGAAACTGGAGCACCCGGAGGAAACCCACGCCAACACGGGGAGAACATGCAAACTCCACACAGAAATGCCAACTAGCCCAGTCGGGACTCAAACCAGCGACCTTCTTGCTGTGAGGCGACAGTGCTAACTACTGAGCCACCGTGCCACCCAGTTATTAATAGAGATTTGTTTAAAGTTTTATTGAGATTGATTGTTGATGATTGGATGGGTATTGGCTTGATACATGAACAGAGAAAAATTTGGACTCATTTAAAATGATTTAAGACCTACATTTCATTGAATTTAAGACGGGCGACACGGTGGCTCAGTGGTTAGCACTGTCGCCTCACAGCAAGAAGGTCGCTGCTTCGAGTCCCGGCTGGGTCAGTTGTCATTTCTGTGTGGAGTTTGCATGCTCTCCCCGCGTTCGCGTGGGTTTCCTGCTGGTGCTCCGGTTTCCCCCACAGTCCAAACACATGCGCTATAGGTGAATTAAATAAGCTAAATAGGCCGTAGTTTATGAGTGTGAATGAGTGTGTATGGATGTTTCCCAGTACTGGGTTGCAGCTGGAAGGGCATCCGCTGTGTAAAACATATGCTGGATAAGTTGGCGGTTCATTCTGCTGTGGTGACCCCTGATGAATAAAGGGACTAAGCCGAAGGAAAATGAATGAATGAATTTAAGACTTTATAAGGGCAAAAAATTTGGGGAAATTTAAGACCCAGCAGACACCCTGTATATTAAATTTATATCTATATAAAAATATATTATTTCCGTGATGCAAGTCTGAATTTTCAGCAATACTCCTGTCATCAGTTTGACGTGATTCTTCAGAAATCATAGTAATATGATGCTCACTTTTTATCAGTGCTTTATTTATTCTTGTTGAAAACAGTGTTGTTTAGCATACAATTAGATTTTTTGATTAAAAGAACTTGTTTGTCCCTTGAATTGAACTGTATCTTTATTGAACTAAAGAATTTCCAATGTTAAAAAAAATTACTTACTTCTGAATGATTATTATGGTTTCCATGAGTATTGTGGTCTCCATAAAAACATTAAGCAACTGTTTTCAACATGAAAATTATAATAAATGTGTCCTAGGCATCATGTGGCATTAAAGTCTCGAGTAATCACAATGAAAAAATGTTCTTTGCATCACAGAAATCAATGCCATTTTAAAATAAATAAAAATAGAAAAGTATTTTTTTTTTTTTTTTATCTCATATTTTTCCATAATATTTCTAATAATATTTCCAATACAATATATTGCTAAACGTTAAAACTGTCTAATACTTTAATTATGCATATCAAATGAACTCCAGTGTGCTTTGAAAAGCAAAAACATACATACAAACAACAAAATATACACATTTTTACAACAGGAAGATTGTACTTACGGCTCCAAATTAGCAGTAAACACATAGCCAACTGAAACATAGAGACATTACATTTAATAATGGTTTCCTGCTCTGCTGGAATGATGCATATTCACAGCACAACATGTTTTATTTCCTCAACAAACTCACATTTCCCTTCACTATTGCGGCCGATGAGTTTGTCGCCTGCTTGGTGAAGAATCACATCTATCATTTCTCCAGGTTTGAGCGGCAAGTCTTTATTACCAAACTTCTTTACCGACAGTGTTTGGAGGACAGTAGCTTCATACAGCACTTTGATTTCTGCATTATACTGCGAGAAAAGGCAATGAGGGTTAGTATGTGGGACAGTTAAACAGTTCAACTTCTGTGTGTCTTACTTTAAATTTCTTCCTGAACTCTTTCTCCTCTTTCTCAAACTTTTTCTTTTTCTTCGGGTCCATTTCGGTTGCTTTGCTTGTTGAGCTGAACTGTGGAACACTGCTGTGAACAAGAGAGAATAAGGTGATATGAACGTCATTTTACCATCTTAAAAAAATAATAATAACAGATGCCTATACTAGGGGTGTAACGATAACAACCCAGGCTCATTCTGAAAACGTACCGCTATATACATTTCTGGAGAGCACCAAATACATCCCAGGAGCTACATTTTTTGCAGTTTTTGTTTTCGCGAATCCACCAGAGGCTGCTGCGTATGCTTTTTTTTCAGATCTCAAATTTTTCTCGCTTTCGCGCGTGCTGTTCTCACGTAAATCCACCAGAGGCCGCTGTCAACTGACTGACTGACTGATCAACTGACTGACCGATCGACTGACCCAGCCTCCTCCTACCCTAAACCCAACCAATAGTGTTTTCAAAAGTAATCCTGAAAAAGAAAAGCCCTCACCTGATTTTTACCATATTTTCAGATTTTACCACATTCTCACCCTGTTATTTACTTGTTTATTTTATTTTTTGGCTTTTATTTTTGTCTTACCTGCTTTCTGGAACCGTTCTTCGCCAGACTCGAACCCTGTCATTGTGGTCAACTCCTCTCTGAGTCTCAAGTCCGCCGACGTACATGGCGAACTAACTGGACAAACTGGTAACAGCGGGAAAGCCATTGATACGGAGGTAAGCGGTAAGCTGGTAAGCGCGAAAAGAAACGGCGTCATACCACCCCATAGCGTTCATTTTAAAAACGAAATGCAGCCACACGTACTTCTGGCTACATAATTCGCCATCTCCAGAAATGTATATAGGGCTACGTTTTCAGAATAAGCCTATGTTGAATGATAAAGTCAAGTCAATGTTTATTTATAAAGCGCTTTAAAAAATAACAAGTGTTTACCAAAGTGATGTATAAGCATGCACCATTTAAAAACAAAAGCAGAAACAAAACAGAAATAAGAGTAGAGATGCGTTTTAAGACTAGATTTATAAACAGAAAAGTCCACTAAAGGAGGTCGAGCCTTCTCATATATGGCTCCTAAACTCTGGAATAGCGTGTTCTCATTTGCTATTCCTGTCAACAAATGATCAGCTGCATTCTGCACCATTTGCAGACGAGTAATAGAGGTATGGCTAATATCCACATAAAGGGAATTACAATAATCTAGCCGAGTCAAGATAAAAATACGTATAACTCTTTTAAAAGTCGTTAAAAGGCAGAAAACTGCAAACTAGTTGAAAATTGATTCAGATATTTGACGATTCGGATCAGTTTAAATGCCAAACAAATACACAATACAATTGGAGTAGGAGTTGATATGAATGAATCTCTGAGGTGAACTGACTGCCTTTTAAAAAAAGTCAGCATGGAATTTTCAGTTCTACCAACAAATAATTGCACTTTACGCTAAATGCTAGTATCTTGCAAACTAACTAGTACAATATTATGTATTGTGATCATACATAAGCATACACATAAAACACAAATGCATAACTTTGAAATACAAATCCTCCAAAGAGGAACACTTCCCAAAAAGACACTGTAATTTGAATGGCGTCTACGGTCATGTTGGTCTTTCTTGTTTCTCCTAAAGGCTGGTTTATACTTCTGTGCCGGCGTGACCCACGGCGCATGCCTTGCATGTAGCCATGCGTTTATACTTCTGCGTGCTGCTTGTGTTGCTCTGCAATAGCACTTCCGAAACGCTAGCTGGCAGTAGGTTTTTATGTTCCTCGGTGTTGAGTTTCTTCGCGGGTGTTTTGTTTTTTCTGAACACTACCTTAATGTACAAGTAGCTAAAACTTGCTCATTCAGAGGCGGGAACCGGCGGACGTGCAACAACTTTAATCATAAGGTAAACACAAAACAAAAGTTTCCATCTGGAGCTCCTTCATGGGACTCGACACTTGTAAACACTCGCTCCATCTGGCTCGCGGCTCCCAGCACCACCCACACTCATCACCGCTACCAAGCCGACCAATCACAGAGCTTGCGCTTCGCGTCGTTGCGATGTGTAGTTACATTTTTTGAGAGGTGTATGTCAGCGTCGCCGTCAGCCATGGCAAGGGCTATGCGAAGGCTACGCTGGACCATGAGCGTGCACTTGACGCAGAAGTATAAATCAGCCTTTATCACATTCACATACTTTTGGATCCGGCCTGTATCCATTTGGTTCCTTGCTACTGTCGCCTGCTTGCTTTGGTGAATCGTATTTGTACTAAACTGAACTAATTAAAACTGAACTGAACATCAATAGTGACATTGTTTTAAAATGAACTGAATCTGTTTTAATGTAACTAGAACTACACCAGCATACTCTCCTGCCTGGCTGACACGCTGGGATGTTTCCACAATTTGAAATATTGTTATGCCCTTTTTTTTTCTTCTCTTTTTTCATCTATGTTAAGCTACAGTATGTTATAATGAAAAATACACTGAGAAAAAGATTCATTGGATTTACTACATTTTTTTAAGGCAAACGGGTGCAAACAAATTATATGGGCTGAATTTAAACAAAAAAATTAAATGTAGTGATGTTCAACTTAATTTGTTTGTTTTAATTCAGCCCATATAAGTTGTTTGCAACCACTTACCTTAAAAAAAAAAAAAGTGTAAATCCAATGAATCATTTTTCATCATAAATTATTAGAAACGAGTACTTAAAACTATTATGTTTAAAAACATGTTTAATTAATCTTCTCTAAACAGCACTTTGGAAATCTTTAAAAAGGAATTTCACAGGAGGGCTAATAATTTTGTCTTCAACTGTATAACTCATTTTGCAGAGTGTTTGATTGACAGGTCAACCATTCATAGCACCCACATATTTGAATGTTTTTCATGCTTTTATTCTGATTACACGTATGATCAAACCTGCTAGAAGAAGGGGGAGGGGGGAAATCTGCTTGAAGCACATCATCATACGTCTCATCATTGGCACCTGTTGAACATAAACCAAAAACACCTCTCAGGGCATGCACATTTATGCATTTGGCAGCATTAGTAAAGTGACAATAATGCACTCGATCATATTTTGCACATTGACTGTTCATGCATTGTGAGGAAATCAAACCAATGTTTTGGCATTGCTAGTGTCATGCTGTACTGTGTGATCAAATGTTAAAATTAATTCTTTAATATTATTCCATTTGGCTGTGTTCATATTCTTAGAAACTCATATAAATTATAGTAATGCATTAATGTGGAATTAAAATGCAGTATTACTCACCCTCACAATTAAATTCAAAACCATCTGAAGGAGGTGGAGGGGGAAAGCTGAAAAACAGCAGTAGATAACAGGTTTGAATAGGTTTTAATGGATTTATTAGGTTTTAAGTCAAATGAAAATATTTGATTTTAATTTATTAAAGTACGATAACATTTCTTCCAAAATTTAAATATAAAAACATTTTTATTTTCATAAATTGGCTATTGGTCAAAAGTTAGAATTTCATTAATTTTCCTTTGGCTTAGTCCCTTATTTATCAGGGGCCGCCACAGCAGAATGAACCGCCTACTATTCCGGCATATGTTTTATGCAACGGATGCCCTTCCAGCCACAACCTGGTACTGTGAAACCCCTATACACATTCACACAAACACTACGGCCAATTTAGTTCATCCAATTCACCTATAGCGCATGTGTTTGGACTGTGGGGGAAACCGGAGCACCCGGAGGAAACCCACGCCAACACGGGGAGAACATGCAAACTCCACACAGAAATGCCAACTGACCCAGCCAAGACTCGAACCACCGACCTTCTTGCCACCATGCCACCTGGTTTTGCATCTTCTAAATGCAAATTTTGTCACTGTTTTGGAGCACACTAGCTTACAGACATCCTTTAGACTAACAGACTGATACTAACATCTTTGACATCTTTAAGTATCAATTTAGGGCCAATTCATATATTGGAAATGGACCTGCAAAACCATTTCTGAAGAATTTTTGCACTTACCTTAGCCACATAGTAGATATCAGAAAACAATTTAACATATTGTATACATAAATGCATTCTATGCCACCTTTAAATTATTTTAAACATAAAAAATATGCAATCACCTGAAATCAGCTTGTTGATCTTCTGGACACTCGTAAATATCCTCATTGCCTTCAGCGGCTATCAATGTAAACAAGGGCAAACAAAGAAATCATTCCTGCGAACATTTCCTTGACACTCAGTAAATATTTCATATTTATGAAATATATATATATATATATAATATATATATATACACAGTTGAAGTCAAAATTATTCGCCCTCCTGTGAATTATTTTTTCAATTATTTCCCAAATGACGTTTAACAGAGCAAGGATTTTTTCACAGTATTTCCTATAATATTTTTTATTCTGGAGAAAGTCTTATGTTTTATTTCGGCTAGAATAAAAGCAGTTTTTAATAAAAAAAAAAAACATTTTAAGGTTAAGATTATTAGCCTTTTTAAAGGTGCTGTAAGTTTTTGACTCTTCTAAAACATAAAAATACCATAATATGTTTGCAGATATTTCAGAAACATGCTAAGTGAACATTCTTGTTTATCTGAAAAACAATGCTGAAGTCAGATATTCTGCTTTGAAAATGTCTGTTACGTGCCGGAACGGCTGTCTTTGTTTTGGTTCTTTTAACTCACCCAATGCCACTTTAGCCAATTATATTTCAGCACCCCGGGTTACCTTGATGGAAAACTGCGTATTTAATTCATTCAGTCATAAAGGCTCTCAAAGCATGCATCCGTGACCGAAATGCAACCTCCGGTGGACGGTAGCAGACTCCGAAATGAGATGCAGATTCAGAGTTTCACATGAGGTTATTATTAATTAGCAAATAATATAAATATTACAAGCGTAAACATTAGGTGAGCAGGTTACATTGTAACCCGTGTCCTAACAACACACTACAGTGATGAGATTTGCAGTGATAAGCAATTTGGCTGTTTGCACAAGACGAAACACGACAGAAATTTAAATACAGCCATTCAGAAGCTCACAATAGTGCACTTACTGCACTCCAACGAAACGGTAAAGTTTATAATCTAATTAATACATATTAAACCTCTTTAACATTATTAAATGTAGATGCTGAATCACTGATGTGTTGGTTTTGAGTCACGGTTCTTAAGCTCAATTTCAAACGGTTTATTTTATTTTCAAGATCTGAGGTGAACTATCTGCTGCTCCTTTCAGTAGTATGGCAATAAATGTCATGTAAAATGGCATTCAAACTCACATTATTAGCATTTAACACTGAATAAAGCACATGAGGTGTACCTGAGGTCATCACTTTCTGTTGTTCAGGTGCAAGAAATAGAAGCCGTTTCTAATATATCAATTCGAGGTGTTGGTTAGAACAAAAACTCCTTTTTATACATAAAATATTCCTTCAATCGTGTTTCATTGCTTTTATATGGAGCACGATTTAAATCAGCCTTTAGGCTCAATCGTCAGACTCGCTCCTGTTGGTCCTGAATCTGGCAACCTGCGCTTGCGTGTGTTTTGAACCAGGCATGCAAACTTACATACTGGTTAAGCCTTTAAATGTCACTTTAAGCTGAATACTAGTGTCATGAAAAATATCTAGTAAAATATTATGTGCTGTCATCATGGCAAAGATAAAAGAAATCAGTTATTAGAAATGAGTTATTAAAACTATTATGTTTAGAAATGTGTTGAAAAAAATCTTCTTTCCGTTGAACAGAAATTGGGGGAAAAATACACAGGGGGGGTATATAATTCTGACTTCAACTGTATATAATAATGAATTATAATGCAATGGCTCACCATCTGGTGGACTGAAAAAAGAGAGATTTATTGTTAATATATAAACACCAAATTAGCATGAACAATGTAAAAAAATCTACAGTGGTTATTCTCGTACTCATCGTCTGCTCCCACATCATCATACACTTCCTGTTTGTCCTGTGTGTGTTTCAATCCGTCATGCACAACATCGAGTGTGTCACGCTTCACAAAACCATCTGTATGGAAGAAAAATACAAAACAAAACATGCCTACACAATGTCAAAACAGCAGCTGACCAAGGCTAGTCAAACAGGAAGTCAAACACACACTCACAGTGGCCTTCGGTGTTTCTGGCAAGCCAATATTCCTTTGGGTTTTCAGTTTTGCGCACAATTTCAATGCTTTCTCCCTGCTTGAGTGGAAGTTTGTTCTTTCCACCCTTGTGATCCACTCTGACTTTCACCATTTCCAGCACCACAATCGGACTCTTGATCTACAGTTTCAGAGAATAGATGACAGTGAGATTGATAATGGAACTATTTTCAGAGACAGCGCATCGGCGGCCATTAGCCTGTCATACTGAGCAAAGACGGTTGACGCTGTCTATCAACAAGATGGCGACAGAGACCGCATAATAAGCCATTAGAGGAGAAAAAAATACAGCGTAATTTTAAACTACAGCTGATCAAATCATAATAAAACCGGCAAGTGACTTTCTTAGTCGATCTCTCTCTCTTGTATGTTGTAGTGCTGTATTTATACCATATAATTGTAGTGTATTGAGTGTGAGATGGGACTCGCATATCAGGAATGTATGTATTTTGTGTTGGCCACTCTTTGTATAACCCAGAGTTACTTTTTGGCTGACCATCTGTTTGTTTCTAATGAGTCTCCTGTTTTCGTTACTGCACACTAGTTCAGTAAAAAGAAAGAAAGAAGAAATGCCCGCATGTGTTAGGCGTTTTTCCTTATCTTAAACATTGGTCTGTCACTGTTCTGACATCAGCTGCAGATGTGAATGAATGGCGGAAGAAAGTAGTTCCTCAAAAGGACTCTCCGTGTTTGATTTTCTTTTTTATACACACGATTATGCCGCAGAACTGTTGTATAAACACAATATCACACGAGTAGCAGTGCGATATGGCTGTATATCCTCACTGGTGGGACACTAAGGAAACGCACGCCTCCCACCAGTGCTGATATACAGCCATATCGCACAGCTACTAGTGTGATATTGCTCATACATATATATATATATATTCATTCATTTATTTATTTATTTATTTTCCTTCGGCTTAGTCCCTGATGTATCAGAGGTCGCCACAGCAGAATGAACCGCCAACTATTCCTATTCCGGCATATGTTTTACTTATGTATATATACTGCTGCAATCAGAATTATTAAACCCCCTGAATTATTAGCCCCCATGTTTATTTTTTCCCCAAATTTCTGTTTAACGGAGAGAAGATTTTTTCAACACATTTATAAACATAATAGTTTTAATAACTCATTTCTAATAACTGATTTCTTTTATCTTTGCCATGATGACAGTACATAATATTTGACTAGATATTTTTCAAGACACTTCTATACAGCTTAAAGTGACATTTAAAGGCTTAACTAGGTTAATTAGGTTAACTAGGCAGGATAGGGTAATTAGGCAAGTTATTGTATAACGATGGTTTGTTCTGTAGACAATCGAAAAAAATTATATCTTAAAGTGGCTGATAATTTTGACCTTAAAATGGTTTTTAACAAATTAAAAACTGCTTTTATTCTAGCCGAAATAAAACAAATAAGACTTTCTCCAGAAGAAAAAATATTATCGGACATTTTCTTGCTCATTTAAACATCATTTGGGAAATATTTAAAAAATAAAAGAAATCTATAATAATTCTGATTGCAACTGTATATATATACAGTGCTCAACATAAATGAGTACACCCCCTAATTTGAAAATGATCCATTTTCATATTTTGATCCATTTCTCAGTGAATATAGGTAATATATTTTGGTGCATTTTAACAAAACAGATTTATTAAACTGATATATTTATTAAAATAATATTTTAGCCACCAAACATATTTAGAAATCGAAAGTTAATAGATTTAAATTAATGCGAAATATTGAGAAAAAATTACTACAGAAAAACTACAAAATTTTAACAAAATTATATACATTTTTTGTTTCTCTTGAATTTTGCTCTATTTTTTATTCAATATTTTTATTTTCAGTATTTGGGTGTACTAATTTTGGACCGTTATCATGAGTTATTTTGTGGGATTAGCTCCAGATTTGGCTTCAGTAATAACTAATCTAATGTACATGCACAAATATTGTAAAGCTTTCTATAGAAAACATTGATTTAAATGAGAGATTTGTGAGGGGTGTACTCATTTATGTTAAGCACTGTACTTATGTATATATACTAAAACATAAATTAAACACAAGCTTATTATAACACTCATATAATTTTTATAACAACTGAACAAAATATACTCTTTAGTTAAAATGTTTGTTTAGATTTTTTTGGTTCTGATTTCTAAATTAATTTGAAATTACATTTATTGATTATTATTATTATTATTGTTATCAGTATTTCTATTAAATATAAAGTATATATAATAATATACACACTACCGGTCAAAAGTTTGGGGTCAGCATAATTTTTTAATGTTTTAAAATAAGCTTCTCCTGCTCACCAAGGCTGCATTTATTTAATCAAAAATACAGTACAAATTGTAAAATTGTGAAATGTTATTGCACTATAAAATAACTGCTCAATACTAACAATAGTTTATAATTTAATTTAATCATTTATTCCAGTGATTTTAAAGATGAATTTTCAGGTTCATTACTCCAGTC
>CAIGQV010016645.1:25645830-25681426 GCA_903798115.1 Danio jaintianensis | reverse complement strand
AGTGATATCTAAGTGGCTCGGGGACCAAAACGTTGAAATTTTGGGTCCATGGCCTGGAAACTCCCCAGATCTTAATCCCATTGAGAACTTGTGGTCAATCCTCAAGAGGCGGGTGGACAAACAAAAACCCACTAATTCTGACAAAATCAAGAAGTGATTATGAAAGAATGGGTTGCTATCAGTCAGGATTTGGCCCAGAAGTTGATTGAGAGCATGCCCAGTCGAATTGCAGAGGTCCTGAAAAAGAAGGGCCAACACTGCAAATACTGACTCTTTGCATAAATGTAATGTAATTGTCGATAAAAGCCTTTGAAACATATGAAGTGCTTGTAATTATATTTCAGTACATCACAGAAACAACTGAAACAAAGATCTAAAAGCAGTTTAGCAGCAAACTTTGTGAAAACTAATATTTGTGTCACTCAAAACTTTTGGCCACGACTGTATATAAAAAAACACTTAGTTCTCTGAGCGCTAACAGTTCTTTTGTATAATGAGCATTGATAGCACTGTGTATTACCTCTTGTTGTTGAATCGCTGAATGCCTCCTCCATTGTAAGTCGCTTTGGATAAAAGCGTCTGCTAAATGACTAAATGTAAATGTATTTTTGCTTGTATATTTTTATATATTGTTGTAGGAATGCAAATTATCATATGCATTTGTTTATATGGCAAAACATGTCTTTTTCACCAAGAAGGTCCATACAGATTCCAAAGGCAGATACTGATAAGATCAGGGACTGGTTAATATTTGTGTGGACTTTGGGGGTTTTATGCTGTGGTCACATGTTGATTGGTCAGTTTATATGTCTCAGTATTTGGGCTTTGGTCACATGATCAAGAAAGATACAAAATAGGTGGTAAACTTCTTTGTTTTTTCTTGCTCTGGCTTTTCCTGCTCTGAAGTCTATCTTCTCTGGCTCTATTGCTATCAGGCTCTATCAGGCTTTGGGGCCCACTCTCTGTTCTTTGTCTCTCTGTCTCCCTCCCCGTCTCTTCCTCTCTCTCAGGTAACTTTAATTACATTTAAGCTGGGTACAATTAATATCATATGTTTTTATCATTTCATGTTTTATCATTTTATACAGTTATTTCGTAACTAATCAGTTGTAACCATAGAGAAATATTGTCATTAAATCATTTCATTTTCAAGTATTCTGTGATTTACTTTTGATTTAACATCAACACTTAATTGCCCCATATTGCAATGTAATTTTTAGCTATTATAACTGCCCTTATTTCCGTTTTTGGTATAATATTGCAGAAGGATGGTTTGACTAGAAATGTAGTTTTTCACCATCATACTGATAACTTTTTAGTCATTCGGCAAAACTACAGTTCGAACAGCTGTAGTTAAATCCCATCTTTACATTGTGTTCTGGCCTATAGTTTAGTTATAAGCTTTGTTTTTGAACACACCTTACTCCATTTGCTTTCATTGGATTCTCTTGTTTATTAAACGTAATTTTCCAACAAAAAAATGCAACAAAAGTAAGATAAAAATGATATAAAACGAAATTCGTTATAAAACAATAATCTATGAATCTATTACCCAACAATACATGGAGTGGTCAATAAATTGTGTGCGACCCACTTCTGTTCCGTTCCATTTTCCACACCTTTATGACATTTACATTCAAATTGAAGAACAAAACAAATACAAAACAGAACAAAACAAACTAAATAAAATGTTTTTAGTATGTTAGTCTTCAAGGATGTCTATAAGCTAGTGTGGTACAAAACAATGACAAAATTTGCGTTTAGAAGATATAAAACTGATATAAACATGTGAAGCTCGCAGTTTATCACTTCCGCCTAAAGGCTGATTTATACTTCTGCTTCGAGTGATCGGCGTGACCCACGGCGCCTGCCTCGCGTGTAGTCGTGCATTTATACTTCCGCGCACTGTTTGTGTTGCTCTGCAATAACACTTCCGAAACGCTAGCTGGCAGTAGGTTTTTATGTTCCTCTGTGTCGAGTTTCTTCGCGAGTGTTTTTTTTTTTCTCTGAAAGCTACCCTAATGAACAAGTAGCTAAAACTGGCTCATTCAAAGGCGGGAACCGGCGGACGTGCAACAACTTTAATCATGAGGTAAACACAAAACAACAGTTTCCATCTGGAGCTCCTTCACGGGACTCGACACTTGTAAACACTCGCTCCAACTGGTTCGCATGTCTCTCGGTCCCGCCCACACTGGTCACAGCTACCAAGCCGACCAATCACAGAGCTTGCGCTACACGTCGTTACGACATGTAGTTACATTTTTTGAGAGGTGCGCATCAGCGTTGGCGCCAGCCACAGCAAGGGCTATACTATGCGACCTTGAGAAGGCTCCGCCGGACCATGCGTGTGCGCTTGACGCAGAAGTATAAAAAAGTGGATCAACATTTTTATTCACGTCACCTCATACTTCAGTTTCTCATCAAATATTGATCAATCAAATGCTCTCTAGTATCTAACAATCCCCCAGCCCCTTCAAGAAACTTTTAATTAGCTTTTTATTTAATTTATTTATTTAAAGCTCAACCCCTTTCACTGGCAGAGCGGTGATAAAACAAAACGCTATTGGTTTGTTTTTTTAAAAGGGGAGGAGCTACTCTGTGTCACCCTCTCTTAATTTTTCATCTGAGATTATGTCAAACGTCGAATAAAAATGCATATTTCAAAGCACTTCACGAGACCTTTAAGCACTTCTGTTGTAACTTAGAATTAATAAGTTCACTGAACCTAATTTTTTATAATTATGCACTTATTATTTAATCATTTTAAGGGAATGTTTACAAATTTTTTTATAAAGTAAACTAATGGGGTATATGCACAGACTTTTAATTTCAGTCAGCCAGCCCCGGGGCTTCCGGTTAATTGTCATCCCATATAAAATCGCTGCGTTTAAGATCTGATTTCTTTAAAAAACAGCCTGGTCATTGCCTGGTTGAGATACGATATAAAGTGGGTATCAGACCAAACAAGAAGCACTGCATTAAATTATATTTTTCCACGCCATGTCTTTAAAATAAGGAAATTAATTTTACCCCAGTGTTTTCAATGGAGTTTCGCCGCTAGCCTGCTGCTAATGACACCGCCTGTGTTTAAACGGTCTTTCGTCTCTTTTTACGCTTTAACAACCAAATGGATGCTTAAGTCTATTTAACTGAATGTATTGTAATTACATTACAACATCGATGCTGTAAAAGGAACCTTATGAAATTGAAAATAGTCACATAAAGCTTTCACCGGAAGTTCATCATTGGCTGAAAAACACTAGCTGTGCATATAGTCCATTGCTTTTTACAGTGTAATGAAACCTTATTGTAAAGTGTGACTGAATAGTTTGATCACATCTTACCGTTTACACCGAATTTGCTGAGGTCAACAAGAGAAGGTCTGGCTGGTTTAGCAGGACACTTTCCTAAAGCAAACACACTGGGAAGAGTCTTCTTTTTCGGCACCGATAAATCAGCCGATGTCGTTTCTGTAGCTGCAGGACTGTCTTTCTGGAGATTTATTTTGGGCATGACAGGCGGTGTGGTTCCAGTGTTGGGGGGTTTTAAAAAAACGTACTCCTGTTGTCCTTTATTGGGTAGCTTTAATCCTGCGGCATCAATGGCTTTTAATCTGGTCTCGATAGAGTTGACTGTGAAGTTGGGTTTGACTATGAGGGGTTTTGGAGAAGGCCTGGTGCCTGGGGGTTTATTCATATCCACAGGTTTGAGTTTGGACATTTTCTGGATCAGCTCTGAATTCTGATCATGATGGTTGGTCGGATCATGTCGAGTCGGCAGAGAGTTAAAGTGCGACATCAGGGCTTGAACATTCGAGAAAGAGGCCTAAAAGAGTCAAATACAAAAGAAACATTGGTGAAAGTTTACAAGAATAGACATTAGTTAATGTTAGAAATACAACTGTTTGTCGTTTATGTCAGTTTGTAGTGGGTTAAAGCAGTAGTTCACCCAAAAAAAATTTAATTTGGTAATGTGTTCAAGGCTGCTAATAATCAAACCTGTTTGAGTTTCTTTCTTCTGTTGAACACAAAATAAGATATTTTGAAGAATGTTGAAAACTGGTAGCATTGACTTCCATGTTACACTGTAAAAAATTGATTGAACATAAAACAATTAAGCTGTCCCCCTCAAAAATTGTGTTGTTTCAGCTCATTTTAAATAAATAGTTTGAAATAAATGTTTTTTCCCTCCTACTATGGAAGTCAATGGTTACAGGTTTCCAATATTCTTTAAAATATCTTATTTTGTGGTTGAACAGAAAAAAGAAGCTCGTAAAGGTTTGCAACCACTTGGGAGTTACCATTAGCAAATGGTGAATTAGTTTAATTTTTTGATGTGAACTTTCTGTTGATGTTGATGGTTACCACTTTCAATCTCCCTTTCATTGGCAAAATCATTGAAAAAGTTGTTTTTAACCAGGTTAACACGTTCTTAAGCTCCATGGGATGTTTAGACAATTTTCAATCTGGTTTCAGAGCACATCATAGTACAGGAAGCACCCTTATAATCAATGATATTCGCCTAAATACGGATTCAGGCAAACTATCAGTGCTTGACCATACTTCTGGATGGGCTGTCTGGGATGGTCCTCAAATGGTTCAGATCCTACCTCGAAGGAAGAGGTTACTATGTCAATATAGGTGACCCTAGGTCGAGGTGAACACCTGTAACATGTGGAGTCCCACAAGGTTCAATTCTGGCACCTCTCCTGTTCAACCTTTATATGCTCCCACCTAGCCAAATAATGAGAAAGAACCAAATCTCCTACCACAGCTATGCTGATGACACTCAGATCTACTTAGCCTTACTGCCTAATGACTTCAGCCCCATTGACACCCTCTGCCAATGCATTGATGAAATTAACAGTTGGATGTCCCAAAACTTTCTTCAGTTAAACAAAGAGAAAACTGAAGTCAGTGCGTTTGGGAACAGAGATGAGGTTCTCAAGGTGAATGCGTACCTTGGCTCTAAGGGTCAAACAACAAAAAATGAGGTCAAGAATCTTGCTGTGATTCTGGAGTCAGATATGAGTTTCAGTAGCCATGTCAAAGCAGCAAGTAAATCAGCATACTATCATCTCAAAAACATTGCAAGAATTAGATGCTTTGTTTCCAGTGAAGACTTAGAGAAACTTGTTCATGCTTTTATCAGCAGCAGTGTGGATTACTGTAATGGACTCCTCACTGGCCTTCCCAAAAAGACAGTCAGACAGTTGCAGCTCATCCAGAACGCTGCTGCCAGGATTCTGACCAGAACCAGAAAATCAGAGCACATCACACCTGTCCTCAGGTCTTTACAGTGGCTCCCAGTTACATTCAGAATAGATTTTAAAGTATTACTTCTAGTCTATAAATCACTAAACGGCCTAGGACCTCAATACATCACAGATATGCTCACTGAATACAAACCTAACAGATCACTCAGATCTTTAGGATAAACTAGAAATTCAAAGGGTTCAGTCAAAGCAGGGTGAATCCGCCTTCAGCTACTGCGCCCCCCGCTGCTGGAATCAGCTTCCAGAAATGATCAGATGTGCTCCAACATTAGGGACATTCAAATCAAGACTGAAAACACATCTGTTTAGCTGTGCCTTTACTGAGTGAGCACTGTGCTACATTCCACAGATTGCACTATTATATCTTTCTTTAATTTTTCATTCTGTTATAACCCGTTTAAACACATTTTAATATGTTTTAATCATTTTTAATTCTCTTAATCACTTTTATTTTCTTGTTTCTTTTATTCTTGTTTATGTAAAGCACTTTGAATTACCATTGTGTATGAAATGTGCTATATAAATAAACTTCACTTGACTTAGTGTTACCGAATTGTTTATAATACTAACACTAAGTGCTAAACAACTTTGCAGCTCACTACATTTGCATGATTACACTCTGAATGACACGTGGCTTGCTACAAAGAACTCTCATTACTTCTCTATTTAACCGGACAACAAAATGGGTCAAATAAATCCCACAAACCCACAGTAAATGCATTCTGACATTGCGAAAGTGCATGATTGTTTTAGAACTCCTGGTTCAGTTGCCTATATTCAGAATAATATAAACGGCAGAAAATGGTCAAACTACTTGGCTCTACAAACAAGCATTCATGACTATATATAAAAAATAGAATAATATAATATGAAAATGTCAGTTTGCAACATTAAGCAGCATAACGAGCTGTTTATAACATCTAAAAATCAATGGAAGTGAATGAGACCGGGAAAAATCTTGAGCCAAAAAGATTGTCAATACACTAATATATATATATAAAATTATAATACTGAAAAGTATGTGTATTGTAATAGTAATGTCAATTTATGGTCATTTTCTTTTTTCATTTTTTTTTATTTTTACAATTGAGATTTATACAGGGTGAATAATTTATCTTTCAGTTGATGTATGGTTTGTTAGGATAGGAGTTAGGTTAGAGTAAAAAAAATTTTTGTTTAATTGTTGAAAAAGACAATGTTGGAGAGAGGCTGTTTGTCCTGGTTTGAGCTGCATTTCTACCAGTGTTGTTAGCATGCTGTCTGAATTGATGGAATTGTGAATGTTTATAAGTACAGATAGGTTTTATCCCATTATGTCATTCCTTCTGAAAAGCACTTCAATGGTCATAGTTTTTATTTTCAGCATGATAATGAGCCGCAAATTGCAGTGAAATCCTATTTGGAGAAAGAAAAGTGATGAAACACAGACAGTCATGAAATGACCTCCACAGGGTCCAGACCTGAATATTATAAAGGCTGTATGAGATCACCTGGACAGAAAAAGAAAGATATGACACTCTAAACCTAAAGAAGAAAAAGAAACTCAAATAGGTTTTTGACAAATGAAGGGTGAGTAAATGATGACAAAATTAAAAACATTTTTGGAATAAAAAAAAAAGATCCATCTATATTTAAAGGGACAGTTCACCCAAAACTGAAAGTTCTGTGATCATTTACTCACCCTCAAGCAGTTCTACAGTGGTTCTGTTGACCACTAAAGAAGATATTTTGAAGAATGTTAGAAACCTGTAACCATTGACTTCCATAGTAGAAGAAACAAATACAATGGAAGTCTATGGTTACAGGTTTCCAACACTTTTCAAAAGCACGTCTTTTGTGTTCAACAGAAAAAAGAAACTCAAATAGGTTTGCGACAAGTGAAAGATGAGTAAATGATGACAAAATTAAAAACCATTTTGGAACAAAAAAAAGACCCATTTATATTGAAAGGGACAGTTCACCCAAAATCTAAAATTCGGAGATAATTTAGGCCCAATCCCAATTCTACCCCTTAGCCCTTCCCCTTAGCCCTACCCCTTGTTTTTGCTAGTTCATGTGAAGGGGTAGGGGTGTCCCAATTCTCTTTAGCTTGAAGGTGTAGGGCTAAGATGACGGGCTAGATAGCCCTCGAAAAGGAGATTTTTCAGGACCACACTCGAAACCAAGGGGTAAGAATATTTCCCAGAATACACCAGCCACGGTGTAAACGCACAGTACAGTTATGAGCTTATTGCCACATTATATCGATATGATAACATGATATCGTTACATTCAGTGATTTCCTGAAGATAAATACCAAAAAATAACACAACTGGAATAACTACAGCAGTCGCGATCGTCTGATCTCATATGAAGCAAGAGATCGCGATGACATATGGTGATGTGTGCAGGTGTTGTAGTGCTGTCCCATTTCTTAGGGGTAAATGTTAAAGCCCTTCCCCTTCACACTCTGTTTCAAGGGCCAAGAGGAAGGGGAAGGGGTAGGGGTACAAAAATAGAATTGGATTGGGCCTTAATCACCCTCAAGAGGTTCTACAGGGGTTCTGTTGACCACTAAAAAAGATATTTTGAAGAATGTTAGAAATCTGTAACCATTGAAAAACAAATAGTAGTAGGAGAATAGTAGGAGAAACAAATACAATGGAAGTCTATGGTTACAGGTTTCCAACACTTTTCAAAAGCACGTCTTTTGTGTTCAACAGAAAAAAGAAACTCAAATAGGTTTGCGACAAGTAAAAGATGAGTAAATGATGACACAATTTTCAGTTTTGGGTGAACTGTCCCTTTAAGTTCTCCTTTTTTAAACACTAGCAATGCACTATTAGCTGTTCTTGACCTTTAACCATCCATTACATCCTCCTGTTAACACTGTGATATTGAGTTCACAAAGTTCAACACAACTCACATTTTCTTCAGCATAAAGAATGCTTTTTACTCTAATATTTTAATAAATGCAGCATATGCAAATATTTATATGTAGACAATGGACAAAAACATATTTGGACGGTTCAAATAGCTGTGAAAAGCTGTGCTGAGTTCACACCTAGCGTCCCGCCTTCACACTTTACACTCACAAGCCTACAAAAAACACAGTAAATTCTTATACTGCATCTTAAAATGCAGCCATAAGATCAAAATTTTTTAAATCCTCATCAGTCATGTCACATAACTGGCTCTCAATCCAAGAAAGAAAATGCACAAGAATTAATCAATATTTCTAATTAGTCGCCTGCTCTAATTTGCTGCATTAACACAAGTACAATCATGATAATAAAAAACTGAAGCATTAACAAACAGTATGAAAAATCTAAACAGCATGGTCATTTAAATACATTTAAATGCAAGAGTTTCCTGCAGACTCACCTAGCCTGTATGCAAGTGTGTGCAGACGTACAGTAGCTCTGAATCTAGTGAGAATCACAAATACAGCCAAAGGAAATGAACGCTTCTATTATTTTAATAAGGAAGAGGCGTATAACCAGGGTTTCACTCTTGAGTGTCACAGCGCTGATCTGGGGTCAGTTTTAATATTGGCACAAAATGACACCCTTATTCTTAGTATGGCCATTTAAAGCGAGCTGCAACACAGACTCTGCTCACATGCAAATGACAGTGTTGTTCTTGTGAGCATTAAGCAATCAAAAGACTAGACTGTATATATACACACACAAAAAGTGGCCCATCCAAAATAATTCATACCCTACTCAATAATCAATATAAAAGCCTTTATTGGCTATTACAGCAATCAAACGCTTCCTATAATTGCTGACCAGCTTTTTGCATGTCTCCACTACATATATATATTAATATTAATATAGTACTGTGCAAAAGTCTTAGGCCACCACCAGCTTTGGGAGGCTAAGACTTTTGCACAAATCTATCTATCTAAAAGGTATGGAGCAAGTGCTGGGTCATTACTTCTGGGTGAATTATACCTTTAATATACAAACAGAAAATATGGGAAGTATGTACACAATATTCAGATCAAAATTACTTTGGAATCAAAAGACTAGCATCAAAAGTCTGTGTTTAGCATGACCTCTTTAGCACCAAGATAAACCGCTTGAACTTGTTGTTGAGTCTTCTGTGAAATGATGTGCTATTTCATATCAAACATCTTTCAGCATTTCTAAGGAGCCGATCACATCGAACGAGCTTTACCATTCTGAAAACGCGAGGCGCACCACACTGCCTTTTTGTTGACAAGAAAAAAAGTAGTGCGCTGCGCTTTTTATGTTGCTAGGCAACGACTGAATCAGCTGCATATTGTGCGCAAGTGTTGCTGTTGATATTGTTATAATTTTAACATTTAATAATATTGTGATATTCAAGATTTGTGAAGTCATACAGCTCCAGATCACTCAAAACAGTAACCACTAGTCTCTCCTCTATCTTCAAAAGTCTCCGTAGTCGTCTTGACCATAGATATTTACATTAGATGTCGCCTACCCTGTTGTTGTCTATTGGAAGGAATGCGTCAATAGAGCCGCAATTTTAGTACAGGGTAGCGCTCTTTTGAAATGAATGTGGGACCAAGGTGTAGTGGAGGACTGGCCGTCCGGAGCCATAGATATGTAAACATTTATACATATATCTATGATCGGGAGTTTTCCCGGTGGTCAGTATGCAATTTTTTTTTTAATTACGAAAATTATCATTTTACATCACTTTTCTACATCGATGGATAAGTCAGCTCACGAGCATTGCCGACAAAGAGCGTGTGTTTGTGTGCATGTAAATGTATTATCCTCCCTCCATCCCTGTTAAATTTGATCTAATCTGTGTCCTGAAACACACCCCCTCTCCCGCTTTCACTTCTAATTCTAACGGAGGGAACAATTAGTTTGTGAATGAATGCCCATTATGAACGACTTGTGTGAACCATCGATATCCCTGCGTCTCAATGTGTACGTCCACCTTTCTGATCTAAATGGTATCCAACATTTTTAATATTCAATAATTTAGGGTGGACAGGACGCACATTGAGGTGCTGGCACTTATGTTATCAGGCACCCTTATAAGATACTTCAAAAACTAGCCGTTACTTCCTTTAGCCGACAAGGCACCGCAACATCTTGTTGTCATATTTCGTTTACATTGTTTGCTTATTTTATTCAACAAAACTAGCATTAGCCTAGAATTTAATGCAAGTTGGTGCTACTTTGCCTTATGGTCAGTGCAGTTAGTGGCTGTATTATCATCAATAACGTTACTTGTTGTGCAAAAAAGTTCGTAATATACAAAAACTTAAAAAACGAAATCTTACCTACGAAATGTGATGCCTTTATGCTTAGTTTTCTTTGTTTGCTCGTTACTACACCTGTTCGCAGCGCAAAAGTCCAGCATCTTCAGATTGGCTTTAGTCTTCTTGACTAGTGCGGTTGAATGACTTTTGTCCTGGGAGCACTGTACAAATGTGGCGGCGGTATTGACGCATGCTCAGGGTCCGTATGCAATATCTAGTGTATATATCTATGGTCTTGACAGCACAAACACTGCAGTCACCTCAACGGAAACCCCGCCTCTGCTTTCATTTGATTGGAGAATGAAAAAAACGCGACTGATGTAACACGCTTTTTCCGCTCAGAGTTGACTTTTTTCAACTGTGAGCGCACAGAGCATAACGGCAAAAACGCGAGGCGCAGCAGGAGGTTAAAACGTGAGACATGCAGGGTGCATAAACACTCACGCCATTAGTAAATCATTCAAAAAAAGGCGCCTCTCAATGCAAAAAGCACATTCGGTGTGATCAGCCCCTAAGAGTTCTTCCTTAGAATAAGCATATTCTAGCTTTCTTTTTCTCTCCAGGTGAATCTCATAGCTGCCTATAATACTGCCTACTGGATATAATATTCAGGTCTGGACTCTGTGGAGGCCATTTCATGACTGTCTTTGTTTCATCCGCTGTATTTCTCTCCACATTTCATTACATTAGCAGTGTGTTTGGGATCATTATCATGCTGAAAAATTTAACTATTACAAATTGGGTGCTTTCTAGTAGGAATTACATGACAAATTAAAACCTCTCTGTACTTTTCAGCATTCACAATCCCATCAATTCAGGCAATATTGACAACAGCTCTGGCAGAAATGCAGATCAAACCAAACTCTACATAATTCAATTCAATTCATGTTTATTTCTATAGCGCTTTTACAATGTAGATTGTGTAAAAGCAGCTTAACATAGAAGTTCTAGTAAAGTGAAACTGTGTCAGTCCAGTTTTCAGAGTTGAAGTTCAGTTTAGTTCAGTTCAGTGTGGTTTAATTTTCACTGCTGAAAGTCCAAACACTGAAGAGTGTTGTGAATTTCTAAGACGAGACAAAACCAGGGAGGCTTTCGGGTATCTTCAAAACAGAATTCTTTAATAAGAACTCGGCATAGCTGTGGCGTTCATCGAAAGATCTCTCCTCTAGTACAACTATGCACTCAAATATATACATTTTAACAGCCAGTGATACATAATAGGAGGGGACAAACCTCAACAAAGCATGCAAATGAAGTGTTGTTGTCAGCGGGGTAAATTGCATCTCCAGCCCCGATCTCATCAGCATATAAGTATCCATTCATGTTACATTTTAGCATGAAAACAAAGCGTGCAAATCAAGTACTGGAGCCAGAACCTGTCCTGCCACTTGACCAGCCTGAAAGTGTTAACTAGCCATTTGTTAGACAATAGACACAACTGACAATTTGCATTACTTTGGAGACATGTTCCTGTATTTCACATATAGGCTCCCTCAGAATGCATTTTACAATGTAATTTATATATTTAAAGAAATTTGTAATCTTTCAAGAGCAAATCCATCAATGCGCAGCTCCACAAGTCCCACAAGTACATAACTCTAAACTCAAACAGCAACTCTCTATATATACACAAAACCAAAGACTTTTGCACAATATTTAAATTTTCAATATTCAGGCACGCCCTATTACAATGTAAAGTACTTCATAGGATCCATTTCACTAATGCCAAACTTTCCAAATATTTCCAGACAGAAGTGATGCCTGTAACAGATGTAAGCAGTCACCGGCCAATTACCTTCACATGTTTTGGTCCTGTTCAAAATTAACAAACTATTGGTCTAATATTTTTAAAATTCTTTCTCAAGCCCTTAATACAATCATCACTCCTGACCCTCTGACTGCACTTTTTGGTTATCTTCCAACCCCAACTACACAAACATCAACACGCTGCGTCATTGCCCTTACCACCTTGCTCGCCAGGCATGCAATTCTGCCTAATTCTTGACTAATCTAGTCAAGCCTTTAAATGCCACTTTAAGCTGAATACTAGCATCTTGCTAAATAACTAGTCAAATATTATGACCCATCACCATGACAAAGATAAAAGAAATTAGTTATTAGAATTTAGTTATTAATACTTTTGTTTAAAAAATGTGTTAAAAATCTCTGTTAAACATCACTTAGAAAATATTTTTTAAATAATACAAATAATTTTGTCTTCAACTCTATATATATTACATTATTATCTTGTGGACATTGTCTTTTTATGGTGAATTTCTAAATGCCATCCTCATTTGTGAGAGGCTTTGAATAAAAACCCTTTTATTCAAAGCTGAATAATGCTAGATAAGAAGTCCATTGTTTAATTTAGCAGCATGTTAATCAGAACGGCACAAAATTGTTTGACGAATATCGCTGTTAATACAAAAGAAAATTACTCACCATAATGTTGGCTCTATGGTAGTTTAGCTTGTGTGTGCAGTCTTTTCTAGGAGTGTGGTTGAAAATGCAGGATAACTGATGACTAATCAAACTTTTGCCACAACTCTTTTCTTCCTCCTAAACGGCTTAAACATTTGAAAACACATCCAGTTACATTAGAGAAACTTATTTATAAGCAAAAGAGAAATTCAATAATTTAAAGTTTTTTTTAACTGATATATGACAAGGCACAATGTATTTCTAAACAGTTCAATGAAATGCCATTTAACTGATAAGGAAAAAAGAATACATAACAGGTTTGCATGGCAGACAGTCATATTGGACGCTAATTTAGGAAAATTAAAGAGATCGCTCACCCAAAAATGAACGTTTACTCATTATTTAATCATTGTCAAGTGGTAAACCTTTCTTTCTTCTGTTGTACACAAAAAAGGTATTTTAAAGAAAGCTGAAAACCTGTAACCATTAACTTCCATAGTAGAAAAAAATATATATATATATCGAAGTCAATGGTTACAGGTTTTCAACATTCTTCAAAATATCTTCTTATGTGTGAAACAGAAAAAAGTTAAAGAGGTTTCTGACAAGTGAAGAGTGAGTAAATGATGACAGAATTGTCATGTTTTGGGTGAACTGTTCCTTTAAGATTTAACCAGTGACTTTAAGGGCTAATTATTTTGGGGGAAAACAGCCGACATTTGTGCTGCCCATTACATTACAAAGCACAGGAGAGGGCAAATTCTTCAGCAGGATAGCGCTCCTTCTCATACTTCAGCCTCCACATCAAAGTTCCTGAAAGCAAAAAAGGTCAAGGTGCTACAGGATTGGCCAGCCCAGTCACCAGACATGAACATTATTGAGCATGTCTGGGGTAAGATGAAGGAGGAGGCATTGAAGATGAATACAAAGAATCTTGATGAACTCTGGGAGTCCTGCAAGAACGCTTTCTTTGCCATTCCAGATGACTTTATTAATAAGTTATTTGAGTCATTGCAGAGATGTATGGATGCAGTGGGAGTCATACACAATATTCATTCTTTTTCCACTGCACCATGACTTTATATTCTATACTGTACATTATTTCTGTTAAGTGACAAGACTTTTGTCTAAGCAAAGTCAGACCTTACTGTCCTAATTAAATAATTAGAAATCAAGGCATGATCATATTTTATTTTGGTAAAATAAGCGTAATCTAGAGGTCTTTGCCTTTCATATAAGCCACTTCTGATACCAAATGATCAACTAGAAGTCAAGTTATTATTTGTTCTTCCTAAAACTTGAAATAGGCGACAAGACTTTTGTCAGGTAGTGTATACCATACTAAAAAATATATTGTATTGGAGTTAAGATTAAAATCACACGCATAAAATGCAAAATGAAAAACAGCCTTCATTTTTATTTAATTTACAATAAAATACTTCTTTGGATGTTTTAGGATTTGAAATATGTTCTTGACAGGTGAACTGCGAAATATTCCTTTCCCTGAGTAAGATCCATAAAAGCAGATGAGTTGTGAAATACGTTTGGAAAGCTGCATGTGCACACGAGCCTACGGTCTGTCTGACAGCAGAGCATCAATGTCCTGAATGGCTTTGGCGGTTTTCTGCAGAGCCTCAGAGATGCAGGTCTCAGTGAGTTCAGTCTCAGAGAGGTCAGACGAACGCTCGCAGCTCAAAGATCTCCCTGGAAAACGCAGGACAGGGCTGTTCTCCAACAAAACTGAGGGTTTGTTAAAGAAATATCTACTATAGCCATTTCGCTCTCAAGGATATATTTCTACACTATCAGAGTCTAAAATACAGACATAAACAATAATAAAAAAGATACAGTTGAATCTCTTGATTTTTTCCAGCTCTGAAACAACAGACCTGTAGGGGGGAAAGAAATCAGGATGATGAAAGGATGATTAAATAAAAGAAAACAAATTTATTTATTTATATTCTCTTTACAATATATACACTGCAAAAAATGATTTTCTTACTTAGATTTTTTGTCTTGTTTCTAGTCCAAATATCTAAAAATTCTTAAAATCAAGAAGAATTTTCTAGGCAAGCAAAACATATTGTCTTGTTTTAAGAAATAATATGCCATTATTAAGTAAGTTTTTTCCTTAAAACAAGCAAAATAATCTGTCAATGGGGTAAGAAAAATAATCTTATGTCAAAAGGAAAAAGATTATTTTGCTTACCCCATTGGCTATCAAAGGAAACATCCAAGGAAAAAAATCTATGGCTGAGTACCACACTGTAGTAAACATAATAAATGAGAGTTTCTTAATACCTGCAGGTTATTGTCTGAGGCGTGTCAGAAGGGGCGGAGACTGAGAGAGCCACACCCACTGCACTCATGCTCTGTTCTGTCTGATTTACCCAGTCACACCACTGCACTACTACAGACACATATCTGAGAGAGAGAGAGATTATCATTTTTGTCTTTCATTATCGTAATAATAATAATAATAATAATAATCATATTAGTGTTTTTATGTAGTTATCAAATTATATCTAATTTATCTAACATTCATCAAAAAAAAGACAAATCTAATAATTATTTTTTAGGTAAATAAATACAATCAATCCTGAAATTATTCATACCCCTGGCAAATTCTGACTTAAAGTTTTTGTTTAGACGTAAATAAAAGCTGAGAATTGTTTTTGTTTTTTTACCACAATGATACTTCTTGTACATCATCTTATTATTTATTGGGAGAAGCCTGTGTCATTTTTGGTCAAAAAACCTTGCTGGTCGAATAAAAGCTACTTTAAGTCAGAATTTTCCAGGTGTATGAATAATTTCTTGTTTGACTGTATGTATTATATAATCACTATACAACTTTATTCATTGTTTATGTAATGTGCAATGCTTTGCTGATATACTTTACCAGTCAAGTCATTAAAGCTCATTTGAATTTGAGAAGAAGAAAGAGAGAGAATTTTTTTTCCCTTTATTATTATCTTTTTACTCCTCATATTAATCTTTGTTTTATTTCTTATGTGTATGTATTTATCAAAATTAAAATTGTGTGTGTTTTTTATCCTGTATGTATATACAGTATGTATTATATAATCACTTTTACGATTTTATTCATTGTTTATGTAATCTGAAATGCTTTGGCAATACTTGCCAATAAGAGAGAGAGAGAGAGAGAGAGAGAGAGAGAGAGATACATTAATGCCTGTCACAAAAAGAGAGGAGACCAATAAAAAACATCAGTGATGCGCTTGCGCGCACACACACACACACACCTTTTTTTAACTACTACTACTTTACTGTGTTTACTGTGTTTTTTTATTATATATGTATGTTCTTTTATTTTTAATGTAAACTTTATAAATGCTTTGGCAATACATCTGTAACATTTGTCATGCCAATAAAGCAATTATTGAATTGAATTGAGAGAGAGAGAGAGAGAGAGAGAGAGAGAGAGAGAGAGAGAGAGAGGTTGGGAAATTGAATATTTTCCTAACTAACTGATCAGTTGAGTTCTCCCTCATCTCTTTACCTTTGATAGGTTTTGTCTGTGTCCACATGTACAAGAGTCTGATACCCATCTGGCAAACTGAGCTGGCACCACCTGTCAGATTGTCTGCTTTCTGTCTTCAGTCTGTGCTCCATTTCTCCACACTGTCATTACAAATACATCAAAAACCACTTACTGTAATAAAAACATGAATAAAAACAAACAATAAATCTAGATTTTAAACCATTTTGTTTACTGACTTCATTCCAGCTCAATGTCATTTGTGTTCTAATATATCTGCATAATTTCATGATATATGTTAATATACACATTCAAGAAGTAAAAAAAACGTATAGTAATATTTAAATATTTATAATATACACATACTTACGGTTTCCATTAAAGGAAATATATATATATATTTTTTTTTTCATACACCAAAACAAAAATGTGTAGTAATAAATCTGGAACATTACTTTTTTAGGGTAGCTTTTATTTGATTTTATTAGATTTTTAGATCTATTACTACTATCATTATTTTATATTTCTAATTATTTTTTATCATTACATGTTTTTTTTGCATTCATCCTTGTATGTATCTTTTACTGCTGCAAATTTTATATGTCTGTAAAGTGCCTTGAGATGCTACTTTTGAAGGCGCTATATAAAAAAAATAAATAAAGTAAACATTTCATTCATTCATTCATTTTCTTTTCAGCTTAGTCCTTTTATTAATCTGGGGTCGCCACAGCGGAATGAACCGCCAACTTATCCAGAATATGTTTTACACAGCGGATGACCTTTCAGCCGCAACCCATTACTGGGAAATATCCATACACTCTCATTCACACACATACACTATGGACAATTTAGCTTACCCAATTCATCTATAGCGCATGTCTTTGGACTTGTGGGGGAAACTGGAGCACCCGGAGGAAACCCACGAGAACACGGGGAGAACATGCAAACTCCACACAGAAATGCCAACTGACTCAGCCGAGGCTCGAACCAGCGACCTTCTTGCTGTGAGTCGATTGTGCTACCCACTGCGCCACCACATCTCCCATAAACATTTCATATTATTATTTATATTGTTATATTTATGTATGGTACTTTATATAAATAATAAATTATAATTTATTTGAAATTATATGTAGTTTTTTTATATTTCCTTTTTAAATAGCATTTGAAATATTCCACTATGTGTGTGTATAAATTAATTATAATTGATAATATGCATATTCAAGAAGCAAAAAAATATAGTAATATTTAAATATTTATGATTCAGACATTCAGACAATGTTTTCATTAAACAAACAATGAAAAAAATATAGAAAAATATATACTTTAGATACACCAAAACAAACATGCATAGTGATAAATCAGCAACATTTAATAGTATTATAATTATACAATAATTTCTTGAATAAATTATAATTGATTCAAAATTATATCGAATTTCATATTTCATTTCATCGTATTTCATGACATTTCGATAGTATTTTAAATATTTTTACGTTAATTCATCAGTATTACAATGCACAAATAGACCCATGTGAATATACAAACAAATGGCTGAATTTGATTTTGAATTCTTCTAAATAAAAAATAAAAAACATAGCATTTTATTTGTTGTAGGCTTCTCAAAATAAACCCTTCATTTGTAAAAAACCTAATTAAATGCGGAAGTGAACGAGCATCTTGCTGAGATGATTCACCATCAGAATTGTATAATAATAAGCTCCAGTAGCAGTACGTGATTGAATGTTAATGATGTACCTGTGCAGCGGTATATGCATCAGACTTCCACATCATTTGTGCTTTAACTCCATCCAAAAACAAAACTTCGACAGTCCCGTCTGATAGAGCTTTAAAAGATCCAGAACCTGTCACCGTCACATCCTGAACCACACGAGCACAATCACACACCGCAGCCTGCTGAAGATACAACAGTTATCATCATACACACATAATGTATGCACCAGGTAAAGAGTGAGCATCTGTCAGAGTTCACACACACCTCAGTCCAGCAGTAAAGAGAGAGCGGGGTCCTGACCGAGCTTCTGGCCTGAATGAAGCATTTCAGAATCCTAATCAAACACAGAGGGAAAAAAGAAAAACCATACTTTATGCATTTCAAACAGCTACACTACACATAAAATATTTGAATGACATCTTTTTATTACTTGTATTTTTATTGAAATGATAAAAAAAACCAAAAGAGTATTATCATTTAAAATAGGTTTTCGATTTAAAGGTCCCATGAAATTAAAATAAAGTTTTTTAGATGTTATTATCAGTATTATTCGTTTTTAGGATATCTATAAGCTAGTGCGCACCATAACAGTAACAAAATTCGCATTTAGAAGATATAAAACAGATATACACGTGCAAAGCTTGTAGTTTGTCACTTCTGCCCAAATGGATCAATTATAATTTTTATTCACGTCACCTCATACTACAGTTTCTCATCACATCATAACCACTGATACTCTCTCTAGTATCTGACATGCCCCGCCCCTTCAATTTGATGCGCTTGAGCTCAACCACTCTCACTGGCAGAGCTGTGATAAAACAAAACGCTACTGGCTGTTTTTAAAAAAGGGGAGGAGCTACAGTTGAGATTACATCAAACATCGAATAAAAATGCATATTTCAAAGCACTTCACAGGATGTTTAAAGTCAGGGTTCATACACATTTTTACTACTAAAATTCCATGACTTATCCATGATTTTTTCCAAGGCTTTCAAGTAAATTTCCATGACCTAATGTTTCATGCAATGTCTACATATACTTGATAAAAGAAAAACAATGCATGTTCAAATTTATTACAGCATATCGTAAAACACGAAACAATCTATTTAGTTTCAATTTATATTTATATCTATGTAAAATTGATTTAGATAATGCTTACACCGCACTGATAATGTGAGAGTATGTGATTTGTCTTTTCTTCGTTTCTGTCCTTGGCCACTAACCTATATTTAGGAACACAGATATCTGTTCTCCATGACTTTTCCAAAACTTTGTGGGTTTTTCAGATTTTCCAAAACTTTTCCAGGCCTGGAAAATGCCATGTCAAAATTTCATGACTTTTCCTAATTTTCCATGACCGTATGAACCCTGTAAAGTGTAATCTTAATAAAGTGAAAAGTTGATAGTTTATTTATTTTAGATTTTATTGATTCAATGTAACCATTTAGAATTTATGCTGTTATATTATATTTATTATTAATAATTAGTATATTTATTTTTAATGAATATATTTAAATTAAAGAAAAAAAAGTTTTTAAAAATAATATGCAGCTTTGTGATACATAATTTGCTCTGCAGGATTTTCTGATGAATGGAATGATCCTCAGAATAGAATAGAAATACTTATTATTGTTATCATTATTAATAATAATAATAATAATTCATTTATCGTATGAATATCTATTTCTGTCAGGTCAATAATTTACTAGCCAATGGTGATTCCATGGCCAAGGTTCCATGGCCAAAGAGGGTTGCATTATAAACATCTTTACTGGCATATTTGATCAACTGAATACATATTTGAACATGTTTTGGAATAAAACGGTATCAACTAAATAGCAAACAGCTCAAACTTTAAGTAAAAACAAAATCGAAGAATGAAGTGAAATCCGGTCTGATGTCCCTAAAGTGTGTATAAGAAGTTTCACCTAAAAAAAAAACACAGATAATGTTTTATAACTCCTTGAAACTGACCCTTTTATACTTTGATCCTAACTGTGCCATTTTGGTGACTGTCGCTTTAAATTCAAATGAGATTGTGGTCTTTTCAAAAGAGGGCGGAGCTAAAAATGCCTGTGTGTGAGCATAGTGGCAGATTCAAAAACAAGACTAACGTCCTATGCTACTGAGGGAGAGATGGTCACTAATGGGCGGGGTTTTCCCCCTCTGATGACACGTACAAAGGGAGAATGTCAATCAAAGAGTGTTTTTATAAAGTGTGATTATAAAAAATAAAATGTATACATTTTTACCATTAGAAGCTGGTTATATTCACAGACGGTTGCCACACAACTGATTTTAAACCCTTATAAAAGTTATTTCTGCATAGTAGGTGCCCTTTAAGTTTTGCAGAATGTAAATTTAGTTCTCATTATCACCCCCCTATGACCGAACTCTAGAAAACCATGAAGTGAATCATAACTGAAGGTTAATATTTGGACACTGCCCCTTTATAAACAGATGCTCAGTGTTATAGGAGTACTTCAGACACCATCTGTCCTGGGAATCTGTGTCTATTGTTGTGAACTGTATGTTGTAAACCTCTCTTCTCACCTTCGAAATAATTATACACTTCCGTCTTTCACATATTTTAGCCATTTTGCAGTACCACAGCTGTACGTTGAATATTTTGTGTAGCATCTATGATAATTAATTTGTTTTTAGGCTATAAGCTATAGAAAGGCTCTGTATTTGTATTTCTCTGTATTTTACTGTACAGAGTGTTCTGTATTTTTATAATTATTATTTTTATGTGTCTATAATAAGCTACACTATCTCCCTAATTTGAGTTGAACTTGTTTACAGAAAGGTAAGGTCATTTTATTTGTGTTTTCTGATTCTGAAATTTCTGAATATTTAAAACAAATTTGAATAAATGTTGGAGTAAGTTAATATCTTTTCAGTTCCTTTTTTAACTAACACTCACTGCATTTCAGCAGTAAGAAGCTACCATACAGATTATTAAACTGAAGCTTGACTACTAAAATTAAATTGCAAATCAAATCACAATCGAAATATCTGTCAAAAAAAACCTCTCTTCTCACCTGCTGGCCCGTGTAACAACAGACTGGACAGAATACAGCTGACCCGGGACATCCGGCGGGAGACCACACAGGTAATACACACACTCCATCACCTGAAAACACACTGAAATCAACTCCTCTTCTCCATCATGCACCAACATTAACTCATTCTCATTACGGACTCATTCATTCATTCATTTTCTCTTCGGCTTAGTCCCTTTATTAATCTGGGGTCACCACAGCGGAATGAACCGCCAACTTATCCAGCATATGTTTTACGTAGCGGATGCCCTTCCAGCTGCAACCCATCACTGGGAAACACCCATACACTCTTGCATTCACACCCATACACTAGGGACAATTTAGCTTACCCAATTCACCAACAGCGCATGTGTTTGGACTGTGGGGGAAACCAGAGCACCGGGAGGAAACCCACGCCAACACGGGGAGAACATGCAAACTTCACACAGAAATGCCAACTGACCCAGCCGAAGCTCAAACCAGCGACCTTCTTGCTGTGAGGCGACAGCGCTACCCACTGCGCCACCACGCCGCCCCATTACGGACTCATGTATCATATATATTTATTGAAAGCCATGTTAGGAACAAAGACTATTTTAATGGCAAAAGCATTTAATTAAAGTACATTAGAGTTGTATATGAACTGGTGCTGTAAATTACTGTACAAATGCCTGGTAAAAATTCTAAAATGCACATCCAATAAACACAACTCTATCCCATGAACCCACAGGAGAGGATTTATGAATTAAAGTGAGGTATACTGTGATGATGACATGGTGGATGTAGCATGTCGGAACTCCATTCATACTGCTCACATACTTTTCTTTTACAATTTTAATTTGTATCGTATGTCTTTTTAATCCCTCCCAAAATTGGCAGTGAGTGCATGTCTTACGTCTGCATGAACAGCTCCGCCTTTGTAATGTGTGAAGTAGTTTGCTAGAACTCCATTAGATCTGATAAGTGAACCATCACCGGGTGAGATCTCCACCATCGGTATCACTCCATCTACTATACTGAAGAAAACAAAAAGACATGAAATCAGCATTTGTCAGTCCTAACCTTTCCAAATGTTTGAGTTTCATCTGTGTAATGCAAAATATTACCATTGACATTCATTGTTGTACAAACAAAATCAGTAGACATTTCTCTAAAAATCTTCTTTTATGTTCATTAAAGGGATAAATTAATGATATGCAGGTGAGTAAATGTTGACAGAATTTTCATTTTTGGGTGAATAATAACAATAACACTGCAAAAAAAGCTTTTCTTAAGAGTTTGTCTCATTTCTAGCAAAACAGTGCAAAGCACTGCAAAACAGTGTCTTCTTTTCGGAAATAATCAGTCAAAATCATAGACTGTAAAAGATAAGGACGTAGTATCCGTGACATCACCCATAGGTTTCTGAAGAGTGCAAATGAAGCTACAAGTGGGCCAACCGGTGTCATTTTGTTCGCGCATCATCGCTTCAACCGGGGGTAACCAAATAAGGGCAAAGAGGCGGAGCGTGAGCAGAGCTACAGACACCTGCTAGCATTTTGCTTAGACGGGCTTTTCTTTGGGAGAAATGCTTAATACTTCACTACTTGCGACTCGTTTGTGTTCTGACCACATGTGCTTGGTTGTGTACTATATCAATAAAGTGTTTAGACTTTTAAAAACACTGTTGTAATACACTGAGCCACTAAGCATTGCTCTTATGATGTTTTTCTACAGGAGGTAAAAGGGAATTACTTCCAAATACTTCAAATATAGTCTGTGTTAGTAAATGCAAGGCTATTGATGAAATCCAGGCATAAAACTGTATGACAACGTTTCAGATGACTGTTCTATAGCCTACAGCTAATCAATCTGTCAGATTGTGGAGTGCATTACAGGTCTAAAGACAATTATAAATGATAAATTATCGTAAGTAAAACAAATACATTTATAGATATGGTATGCAAATATATACTTTTACTCACCTGGGAAATGGAGGCCACGTGAAAGGTTTGTGAGCACAATAAAGTGAACACAGCATGCCATATTATCTGATAATTGTAGGAAATAATTCCAATAGGCAATTGACTGTGTAAAGCCACATAAAACAACACAAAAATATGATGCATTTGCAGAGTTCAGTGGCTAATCAGCCGGAATTAGCTGAGGAGAAGTGACGGTGAGCAGCGAGACCTAGCTGTCACTCAAGTGGTCATGCCCTTAATTATCCAGACTTATTATAACTTAATAAAAACGAAGTTGTCATGAGGGGTAATATTAGCTATATGAACCAAAATCTTTCTTTGTACCAGGCTGTAAACACCTTTTTTTCTGTAAAGTTGGCCATTTTAACAGTGGGGTCAATAGAAATTTGCTCTATTATGGAGCCAGGACAAGCGGAATATTGATGAATTGCAGTTTCAGTTACTTCCGTATTAGCTTCTCGAGGAAGAGTGGGAGGTTGCCGCTTGGTGCAAAATCAAAATAATATTGTGTTAGCTTGGAAATAAGTTTATTTTACTTACACAATTGGCAGATTATTTGCTTGTTTTAAACGAAAACTCTTTTTTTTTTATTTTGACTGATTATTTCTGAAAACAAGACCATATTTTTTGCTTGTCTAGAAAATGCTTTTCATTTAAGAATTTCTAGATGTTCGGACTAGAAGAAACATGACAAAAATCTAGGTAAATTTTGCAGTAAATAATAATAACAACAATAATAAAAGAAATGGCACAATAACATGAAAAACAATAATCAATGATTAATCAATGAAAATCCTAAAGCAAAGTACAAAGAATGCTTAAATAACATAGAAAGGAGGACACTTAATACACAAATACACCATTACACATGTACACATAGACATCACCTATACGCTATAAAATTGCAGGTTAACGTCTGTATATAATAACTTAAATTTGATTGTAACTTTAACCTAATTTGATTGTTATGCAATATTTTGCATCTTTTGTAAAGCTGCTTTTAAACAATAATTATAGTAAAAAGCGCTATACAAATACACTTGAATTGAAAGTGTATTTTTATATAAATAGTTTTTGTTTATCTAATTATTAAACATATTTTATTTCTGAAGAACTCGTTTGATCATCTTAGGATCTTAAAAGATTTGTTACCAATTAGTTATTGAGTTTTCAGGTTTATTTTGACTAGATCATTTACAGTGTAATATAACACACTATCTGTACCTTAGTAAACTTATTACACAAGCAATGCTGTTTATTATTATGTAATGGATAAAGGATTAATAATCACCGGTATGTGATGCCTTTGCACCAGACAATTTTAACCAGCTCGGCTGTGACTTCCTCTTCCTTTTCCAGCAAATCAGGATTCACAGCATCATATCTCCACCTGAACATCAAACAGCCAGTGTTATGAGAGTAAATGAGAGGGGTGAACCATTTAATTAATTAAATAAACAAATAAATAAATAAATGAAAGAAAGGAAGATTTTTTTTCCCCATAAAAATGACTCTAAAACAATTTGTTGATTTATCCACTTATTAACTAATTATTAATTTCTTTGACATTTTATCTTAAATAAAATGACCTCCTGTGAAATGTTAATTCTTTTTCAAATATTTCTTTCAATAATAAAAATAAAATAAATGACAGCTTTTATTTGCAATCGTTTTTTTTTTTTTATATTATAAATGTATTTTAATTGTAAATAAATTTAAAAAAGCTAGAAATAAAAGCTATAATTGAGCTTACTTTTTTTTTATCAAAAAATCCTAAAATGTAAAATGTATCACAGTTTCCACAATAATATCAGGCAAGACAATACTTTTCAGCACTGATATTTGTAAGAATCATTATTAGTGACTTTGTATGATCATAATAGAACAGCAAATCATTATACGATTTCTAAAGTCTGATTTCTCTAATGATGATGAAAATGCAGCTTTGAATCACATGAATAAATTAAATAGGAAACTACATTCAATAAGAAAACATTTACTTACACTATTTAAAATTGTAATAATATAAATAAAAATTTAACAGTTTTTCCTGTATTTTTGATCAAATAAATGCAGCCTTGGTAAGCAGAATTAGCTTCTTTTAAAACATTAACATATTGGGCTCTATTTTAACGATCTAGGCGCAAAGTCTAAAGCGCAGGGTGCAAAAGCATTAAGGGCATGTCGGAACTTTTCACTTTTGCTATGTTAAGAATGGAAAAATACACTGCGCCACGGCGCATGGTCTAACAGGGTTGTGCTTATTCTCTTAATGAGTTCTGGGTGTGTTTTGAGAATAAACCAATCAGAGTCTCATCTCCCATTCCCTTTAAGAGTCAGTTGCGTCGCGCCATGGCGCATTTGCTATTTACATGGCGGACTTTGTAAGTGAAAAAACTGAACGCGTCACTAGCGAGAAAACAGTTAAACAGAGCATCTGCAGCACGAGGATAAAGAACGAGCCTCCTCTAATCGGTCTTTACTTTCACTTTCTCTTTCTTGGATAAGGAAATGGTGTTGTACACTCCACTGAAGACATCCATTAGCCTACATAATTAATTTCGTTTGTTTAGCACAAATATTTGTTTCAATACTATTTCTAAATTCAGTTTTAATTTCCAGCAAACGATTAAATGAACAATAATAATGAAGTGTGGTCAAAAAACGGAGTTATATCCAAACACACGTCCTATGCCCCATACATCTCCAAAAGCCGACAGGTGGACAAATCTAAGCTTGTTTTTATTAAAACAAATAGAAATATGCATATAATAAATAATACTGCTAATAATAATAACAACATTATACAAAAGCAAGTTGTCATAAATAAACTAAAAAAAGTCCCCCGAGGTGAAGGAGGCATGGAGGCAGTGGTTTTTATATTTATTTAGAAAATAATAATTTTTGTAATATTTTAATCCTTTAATTCTTTTTCATTTGTAAAGATATTTCTGTATTGCTGTACATCCTGCGTGTTTTAAGCAATGTGTAAGCAAGGCGCACAACTAACGCACTCTGCGCTGGACTTTAGACCTGCTTTCAGCTGGTCTATTGCACAGTCTATCTTAGTTCCGCAAAATAGCAACGCGCCAACAATGCGCCTTAACACACCTCTGTTTAAGACCAGCACACCCATGAGTCCACAAAGTGGCGCAAATGGATTTACTATTTAAACAATGTGGCGGAAAACGGGAAAATTAAGGTTGTGCTGGTCTGAAAATAGCAACAGGTAGGGGCAAACACGTCTTGCGCCTTATTGCGCCGGGTGTATGATAGGGCCCATACAGTTAATAAATTATTAGCCCCCCTGTTATATAAAATTTTTTTATATTTATTCCCCATTTTCTTTTTAGATTTTTCTCAACACATTTCTAAACATAATAGTTTTAATAACTCATTTCTAATAACTGCTAATAATAATTCCTTGCACTGTTAAACATCATTTGGTAAATATAAAAAAAAAAAGAAAAAAAAATGAATACTAACAATTTAAATTTTGTGTTTGTGTGTGTAAGTAAAGTTGAGATATTTGTCATTTCTCACTTGTGTTGATGAGGAGAAGGGCATTTTAAAGGCAAAGATTTTGGAAGAGGAGTCTTCCGGCCTGTTTGAGAAGTCTGTTTCTCTTCTGTATCTGTTGAACCCTCTCCGTCTTCCCCATTATCAGTATTTCTTTTAGTCTTTAGTGATTCCCAATGTTCGAGAGCTAATGACAGAGGATAGTGCCATATCTCTGGGTAAAGAGCTCTGGAAAACTGCTGGATCACTCTGGTGTACACATGCAACTTTCCAGACTTTAAGCTTGTTGATTCCTGTATTTCTGCATTAGGGGAATTTATATCCAAACCAGGACGGGCCATCTGATCACCCGCAGATTTGGATGTCAAACCTCTTAATAAACATGTGCTTCTGTGTTGATGTCCTTGAAGCTGAGGATACTGCGATTCGACTTCATTTCTGCTGGAGTGACAGATAAACTCTGTTGTGAACTCTTCTCCGGAAGAAGAAAGGATGAGTTTGGAGTGTCCATCTACAGAGCAGACTGTGATCTCTCCATTCGCTCCTGTGGTGGAGGAGTCAGACTCAGGCCACTCCACCTCTGTTATGGCAATGTTAGAGGATGTCTGAAAATGAGCATTTGCTTAAATAAATAGAGTAAATGAGAATATACATGAAAAGTAAGCCTTACTACAGCTTTAGGGTAGTCTTACCTGGTTCAGTTTCACAGTTATGAGTTCTTCAGGCAAATATGGACGAGTTGCATACTTGTTTCTGAATGCCAAAGCATTCAATACTAATGGCTACATAAGAGAAAGTACAAATAAATGAGTTGTTTTATTAATGGACTGACAGAAATAGACAAATAGACAAAAAGATAGATAGACAGAGACATAAACATATACAGACATATACAACCCCAAATCAGAAAAAGTTGGGACAGTATGGAAGACGCATTAAAATGCATTTCTAAATTTATTTTGACTTGCATTTCATTGCAGACAATACAACAAACATTATTTAATGTGTTCCTCATAATATAAATATATATAGTTTAAATAGGGCGTTGCGGTGGCGCAGTGGATAGTGCTGTCGCCTCACAGCAAGAATGTCGTCTCGGCTGGGTCAGTTGGCATTTCTGTGTGGAGTTTGCATGTTCTCCCCGTGTTTGCGTGGGTTTCCTCCGGGTGCTCCGGTTTCCCCCACAAGTCCAAAGACATGTGCTATAGGTGAATTGGGTACGCTAAATTGTCCGTAGTGTATGTGTGTGAATGAGAGTGTATGGGTGTTTCCCAGTGATGGGTTGCAGCTGGAAGGGCATCCGCTGCGTAAAACATATGCTGAATAAGTTGGCAGTTCATTCTGCTGTGGCACCCCCAGATTAATAAAGGGACTAAGCCGAAAAAAGAAATTATATTGTTTAAATAAACACGTATTCCAATTTTGGTTCTTGCATCACATATCAAAAACAGTTGGAACGGTAAAGCATTTTTCACTTTGTGATGTTACCATTGCTTTTCAAAACACTAAAAAGACGTTTAGAGGCTGAAGACACCAAGTGATTAAGTGTTTCAGGTGTAATTTTGTCCCATTCTTCCTGCAAACAAGTCTTAAGGTGGGCAACAGTATGGGGGCTTCATTGTGGCATTTTGAGCTTCAAAATACACCATACATTCTCTATTGGAGACAGGTCGGGACTCCAGGCAGGCCAATCAAGTATCTGTATTATCTTCCTCCTCAGCGAGGACTTTGTAATGTGTGCAGAATGTGGTTTTCCATTGTCTTGTTGAAATATGCATGGGTGTCCCTGGAAAAGAAGGCAGCATATTGTGCTCCAAAATCTCTCTATGTACTTTTCAGCATTAATGGTGCAATCACAGAAGTACAAGTTACCTTTGCCAAGGGCACTGACACAACCCCATACCATGACAGACCCTGGCTTTTGGACTTGTTGCTCGTCCATTTCTCCCAAAAAATACCTGAAATACTGATTCATCTCACCACAGTACACATTTCCACTGTGTGATGGTCCATCCCAGATGCCTCCAAGCCCGGAGAAGTCGACGGCGATTCTAGAAAATGTTAACATAGGGTTCCTTTTGGCACAGTAGTTTTAACTGGCATTTGTGGATGTAACTACGTATTCTGGTACTTGACAAAGGTTTGCCAAAGTATTCCTGAGCCCATGTGGTGATATCGCTTATAGATAAAATGTATTATAAATGACGATTCTTGATGCAGTGCCGCCTGAGGGATCGGAGATCACAGTAGTTCAGTTTAGGTTTGTGCTCTTGTCCTTTACGTACTGAAATTACTCCAGTTTCCTTGAATCCTTTAATTATGTTATGCACTGTTTAAGGTGAAATATCCAAACGTCTTCCTATCTTTCTTTGAGGAACATTGTTTTTAAACATTTTAATAATTTTCTCATCTATTTGTTGGCAAACTGGCGATCCTCTCCTCGGCCCATCTTTGCTCCTAAAGGACTAGACCTTTCTTGGATACTGCTTTTGTACCAAATCATAATTACAATCACCTGTTGACATCACCTGTTTCAAATCACATCATTATTTAACCAATTTACCTGATTACTAGCCCTAAACTGCTCCTGTCCCAACTCTTTTTGAAATGTGTTGCAAGAACCAAAATTGGAATACAAGTTTATTTTGAAAAAATAAAAAATAAATAAAAATCGTGAGGAACATATTAAATAATGTTTGTTGTAATGTCTGCGATGAAATACAAGTCAAAGTAAATTTAGAAATCACTGCTTTCTTTTTTATTTGCAGTTTCCATATGGTCCCAACTTTTTCTGATTTGGGGTTGTAAATACACAGACAAATAGAGAGAGTGAGACAGACAGACAGACAGACAGACAGACAGACAGACAGACAGAGAGACAAACAGAGAGACAAACAGACCAATAAATAGAATAAGTAGACAAACAGACAGACAGATACTGTAGATAGATAGATAGACAGACAGACAGACAGACAGACAGACAGACAGAATGACAGACAAACAGATAGATAGATAGATAGATAGATAGATAGATAGATAGATAGACAGACAGACAGACAGACAGACAGACAGACAGACAGACAGAATGATAGATAGATAGATAGATAGATAGATAGATAGATAGATAGACAGACAGACAGACAGACAGACAGACAGACAGATAGATAGATAGATAGATAGATAGATAGATAGATAGACAGACAGACAGACAGACAGGCAGACAGGCAGGCAGAGATAAACAGACCAATAAATAGAAAGATAACGTTAATTAGACAGACAGACAGACAGACAGATAGATAGATAGATAGATAGACAGACACAGACAGATAGGCAGAGAGAGACAGACAGAGATAAACAGACCAATAAATAGAAAGATAACGTTAATTAGACAGACAGACAGACAGATAGATAGACAGACAGACAGACAGACAGACAGACAGACAGGCAGGCAGGCAGAGATAAACAGACCAATAAATAGAAAGATAACGTTAATTAGACAGACAGACAGACAGACAGATAGATAGATAGATAGACAGACACAGACAGATAGGCAGAGAGAGACAGACAGAGATAAACAGACCAATAAATAGAAAGATAACGTTAATTAGACAGACAGACAGACATATCATTAGACACTTCTTAGATAGATAGATACTCATATCATTAGACACTTCTTAGATAGATACTCATATCATTAGACACTTCTTAGATAGATACTCATATCATTAGACACTTCTTATTTTATACCCAGTAGACAGAATCCTACCTAAGTGTATATTGTTAAATGCAGTGTTAGGTCTGAAAGGACGACATGTAAGTTACCTTATACTTGCTAATGGCGAATCTTGTCCTCTGTTTAACTGTGTGTGTGTCCTGCAGCGGGTGCGCGCAGGCTGACGGCTGTTTCTCTATCAGGAACTCAGAGCCGCAGGGCGAGAGCTGCAGTCTGACCCCGTCTGTATAATACACATCCACACACTCATCCACACACATCACCATAAACCTCACCGAACACATCACGACTACATTCAATTACACGCTACCTCTACCGTTGTGCTCTATAAAGTGCCAAATAAACTCAAACTCGACGGTCGTGTCAAACTGTGGTTGTTGCTAATGAGGGATACAGCTGCAGACGGAAGTTAATGCGAATGATTTATATTATTTATTAACTTTCCCATTAAAGTGTATTTTATTAACGTCTACCCCTAACCCAACCTTCACAGTAATATAAAAATATTATTTATTGTTGTACAGTGTCACAAAAATAATGCTATATAGATGCGAGTATCCACAGCTGTATCCCATCTAGACTTTACCTCAAATTGTTTACATTTGCGTTGTTCGATTCGTAAGTGCATCGTTCTTAAGAGTCGGATCTTTTGAATGAATCGACTGTAAACAAAATAAATAAAAATGATTTAAATATGATTAACGGTCGATAAAACGATCAGGAAAATTAGTGTTTCCTGATATGTTTGTATGCCACACCTATGTTTAATAAATGCCTTTACATTAAAACGTGGAAAATGTGGAAGTCAAAAACGCCTAGGATTTTATCATCTAGCGAAATTAAACTGAACTGCTTTACGAAATCCCAGTACACCTGCCAAAACTCGTTATAATAAACACATATTTACACCTAGATAAGACGTTTGCAAAATATGAGCGTCTTTAACGAAACTGTCATCGAATCGTTTTTGATTCATTTGTTTGAAAGGACTGTTCAAAAGAACCGATTTGCAAAAATGAATCGCACTTCCCGTTGCAATGGTGTAAATTTTCGCGGTTGATGAAGAGAATGACGCTGATTGGTTGAACCACTTCTTCTACAGAGGTTATAAATATGTGCGCTCTTTTGTCGCCATCTTGAGTCGATGATTCAACCTCAGCGGATATAAACACAGATCAATATTTGATTTTTATATTATTTCTGAATGGAAAATCGTGTAAACTGACGTTCCCATTTATGGCAAGTATGCTTTGGTATACTTTTATCATTACTTAAGGGTGAAATATGACATTCACAATTCATAATTTTGTTTCTGTAACTTCCAAATAAAACAATATATATATATATATTAGAATTACATTTTATTAGAAAGTTATGTCTTTATACATATAATTGAAAATTTTCATATAATTTTTAGTCAAAAGTTTACACCTTACATTTGTTAAATGTTAATTATTTTAGCAAAATAAGAGGGAATAAACAAAATGGATGTTATTTATTACTAACCCGAGTAAGATATTTCACATAAAATACATTTACACACTGTAAAACCCAACAGTCAACTTTATCAAACGAAATGAGTGTAGTTAACTCAAAATTTACTGAAAGTTATTTCTACTCATTTGAAAAGAGTTTTGAACTCAGTGTTGGAGGTAATGAGTTAATCAAATACCTCATTACTTTAACTTAAATGGAGTAAGTTCACAGTACTCATATGGATTAGTTTTTTAACTCAAATGGTTTGTAGCAATCGGTTTCCTCAAACGGTTTGAGTTGCCTTAACTTATTGGGTTTTACAGTACTCAGTTGGTTTGAGTTCTCTTCATTTATCGGGCTTTACTGTGCTCAAATTGCTTCGTTTACTCAAATGGATTAAGTTCACAGTACTCATTAGGATTAGTTTTTGAACTTAAATGGTTTGTTGCAATCAGTTTCCTCAAATGGTTTGAGTTACCTTAACGTTTTGGGTTTTACAGTGTATATAAATAGTCCACAAGAGAAAATTCTAGTCAAATGTAAAATCAATGACACCATTTAAAAGTTTATAGTATTAATTCTTAATACAGTGTTATTCTCAGAATGATCCACAGCTGTTTTTTTTCTTCTTCTTTTTGCTTGTTTGTTAGTTTTTGTTTAGTTATAGTTGTTTGAGAGTCCCTTGTTTGTTTTGAACTGTTTCACTGAAGTCCTTCTGGTCCCACAAATGTTTTTTAGCATTGTTGTGTTTGAACCTTTTCCAAAAATCACTATAAGCATTTGAGATCCATCTTCACACTGAGGACAAACTGAGCGACTCAAATACAACTATTACAGAGAGGTCAAAGGCTCACTGAAGCTCCAGAAGGAAATAAATCATTTAAAAAGAAATACCCCAAAATCCTTCAGGTCCCACCAATTCTTTGAAAAATCTTGAAAAATATAATTCAGGATTTTGTAAATTCTTGGGGAAAGTCTAGAAAAACAACCTTCAGGTTTCAGAAATTATTCGAAAAAAATCTTCAAGTGCCACCAATTCTTTGACAAAAATCCCCCATAAAATCCTTCAGGTCCTTCAAATTCTTTAAAAAAATCCTTCAGGTCCCACCAATTCTTTGAAAAATGCTGAGGGAAAAAAAAACTCAGGTCTTTTGAAACCTTCGAAACTTTCAAGGCTTTTAAACTTCTTCCAAAAATGACTATATGCGATTAAGAGCCATCTTTTCCCACTGAGGACAACTGAGGAAAAACTCAGAAAGCAAATCCAGAAAAGTTCACCAATTCTTAAAAAGAAAAAGTAAAAAAAGACAAAAAACTTTCCAACAATGACTATATGAGATCATCAATTCTTTGGAAAAGTCCAGAAAAAAATACCTCAGATCCCACTAATTATTTAGAAAATCTTTTTTAAAAATCCTTCTAGACTTTGTAAATTCTTGGGAAAAGTCTACAACAAAACCTTCAGTTTCCCAAAATACTTCGAAAACAAAAATTTCAACTCCCACCAAAGAAAAATCCCCCCAAAATCCTTCAGGTCCCTCCAATTCTTTGAAAAAAAAAAAAGTCCATCAGGAGTTCTAGGAAAAAAACTTTCTCCAACTCCCAACAAAACAAATCCCCCAAAAAATCCTTCAGGTCCCTCAAATTCTTTGAAAAAAAAAAAAAAACTTCAAAAAATCCTTCAGGAGTTCACAAAATCTTTGGAAAAGTGCAGAAAAAGTATTTGTTTTTTCAGCATTTCTGTGTATTTGAACGCTTTCCAACAACGACTGTACAATTTTGAGATCTCCCTTTTCACACAAAGTTCAAACACAAACTGATGCTCCAGAAGAAAAAAAAAAACGATGTTAGAGTTAACTAAAACTCAGTTTGTTACCTGAAATTAAATGTAATATTTACTAATGAAACATTTATTAACTATCAGTAATAGAATAGTATTTTAATGGCGCTACAACAAAAGTGCTAGTTTTACAAAATCCACAGAATCAAGAGTACTGGTTTAAGTTATATCACATTTTGCACGGAAAAAAAAATACACCTTTAGTGTGCAAATTCACAGCATCTCCTCTAACAGTTCATTAAAAACCACCTGAATTTCCACGAAACGTAAAGAGACGGCATTTTTATAAATATTTATTGCAGGCAAACAGTATGCAGTAAATAATATTTACAACTATATTAAAATAAACATTCCTTTATTTGGGATCCATGAGATGTAGGTAGGTGATGAGAGAACGTCTGTAAGTCACAGTGGCGAATGAATCGGTATAAACACCCAAACCCTCCCGTTTTGACACACTTAACGTTTGCGGAAAACCTTTTCGAAAGAAAGAAAGCCAAACAGACTATAAAAGTCGCAGTTTCTTTTTCTTCCTCAAACGTGTGGAGAAGCTGGAAATAAAACTCTAAAAAGGCTTGAGGAGCATCTGAGAAAGGAAGAACGGTAGATTTGTTTACATTTATGAATGTATTATCCTTGCGCTCTGCAACTCTAAACAGAGTAAAACAAACGAAACAGTCTCTCCTACATGTACTTTGATATCCGGCTGTTAGTTTGCAAATAAACCACACATACACTTGATGATGCTACTCTGCGCCTCGTATTAAAAATCTCACTGCAAACTTTTTTATGAGGGAGGGGGAGGGCGGAGGTCGTTCGACAAACCTGAACACGCATTAAATAAACCTCACAACTCAAATGCCAAACCAATGGATATTGACAACTCCTGATGGACATTTGGGGTTATACTGCATTAAAACAGCAACTAAAACAGTAATCCCAGCCATTACGTCCAGTGACATTGCAGCCATGAAGTGCTTGTTGAGAAATTAAACGAAAAATCAACCAAAAGGGTATTGGTTTCCGGCCGCACATTCCAGCTGGTCGGGTGTGGAGATAATAACGTGACCATATCGCAGTCTCTCATTTCTTTCTTCTTGCGTCCGACTCCATGCAGAACTTCTCAAATGCCTCCTCGATCTCGGGATCCATTTCATCCTCATCACCGCACAAACTGCAATGGAAAGGAACAGCCCTTCATTATATCTGAATGGAAATTTGTTTCTAGTTAAAAAAAAAATGCTACTTTAACTTTTTATATCACAGTTATTTCCTTTTTCTCACAATTCTGATCTTTTAAAAGAAAGTCAGAGCTGAGTTGTTTTTGTGATGAAAAAAATAGTATTGCGAGCCGTAAAACTTAGAATTGATAAGGTGGGGAAAAAAAGCTCAATGACTGAAAACTCAAACTTATATTTTACATTGTGAGAAAACAAAAATGTATATATAAAAGTTACAATTACCATTTTTTTACATAATGAATGAAATTGTGAAGGGAAAAAAAGTAAAAAATTAAAAAAGTGAAATGTGAAATGCAAGATAAAATCTTTGTGGTAAAACGTCACAAATACCCTTTTACCCATTGCCAGTGGAAAAAATTATAATAAATTTTTTTTTTAAAATTAATTGCAAGATTATGTAGATTAAGTAAAATATTATGTACTGTCATCATGACAAAGATAAAAGAAATCAGTTATTAGAAATGAGTTATTAAAACTATTATGTTTAGAAATGTGTTGAAAAAATCTTCTCTCCATTAAACAGAAATTGGGGGAAAAAATAAACAGGGGGGCTAATAATTCTGACTTCAACTGCATGTATATATATATATATATATAT
>CAIGQV010016645.1:25608606-25620380 GCA_903798115.1 Danio jaintianensis | reverse complement strand
ATAGATAGATAGATAGATAGATAGATAGATAGATAGATAGATAGATAGACTATCTATCTATTAATATATCTTGGAGTTGCTTAACGTTACATAGACAATTAAATCAATAATTAGACTTAGTCATTGTCATTTTATCTATCTATTTGTCTGTCTGTTGTCTAAATATTGATCGGTCTATCTATCCCCTTTTGAAAATTCAAAATTGACACATAAACATGAATTATCTATATATTCAGGTAACATTACCTGTATTAGAACAATAAATTAACAGTGACTAGCATTAACGTTAACTGTCATCGACTCCTCCACTGGCTAATTTAACCCAAATGTTCAGCTTTTAATAAATGAAAACAATCTCAACCGAAAGCTAAACAAAGCTAACAAAGAAATGTGCGTGAGCAGAAATAAATATTCCCCCTTAAAACCCCCTCTGACAGCATTAGCTACTCGGCGGAGACAGTTATTAGCGGACTAACGTTAGCATGCGAGCTAGCAGTGAACTTTACTTCACCTGAGCCGCAGTCCGACACCGGAGGAGAAGTGCGCGGCTGTCTGAGCGGCTCACACGGGTTAAACGCCGAACTTCTGGCATCTCCAGCCTCGGATGAGGAAGAGGATGAAGGCGCACTGCTGTTGTTATTGTTGTACATGATCTTGATCTTCTTGATGTCGCCGTTTCTCCCCGGTACCGATCACTACAGGCAGCGCGGATGGGATAAACACACGGATCGGGTCTCAGTGGGCCGATGAACACTACACGGACAGCTGGATTCACCCTACAGTCTGCTTCTCACTTTCATGTTTACTATTTCTGTTTCTGGCACCTGGCCCTCAGTACAGCACTAATAATCACTTCCTCAGTCATCCTCCAGAAGAAAAAACACACAAGCTAATCAGAGGAGCACTGCCATCTATTGGAAACAATACACAAATCCTGATGGAGGAATCGTTGTTTTGGGATGTTTTTTATTATTATTATTTTAGTTTAGCTTTATTTTATTATTATTATTGCTTTTCAACAAAGACAAAGTACACAGAGCAGGTTTAACAGTAAACACGAGAAAACAAAACAAAAGCACAAACTGAGATTAAATGTATACACAGTTGAAGTCAGAATTATCAGCCCTCCTGAATTATTAGAACCTAGTATATCTTTTCCCTAATTTCTGTTTAACGGAAAGATTTTTTTCAACACATTTCTAACTTTCAACACAAAATTAAAAACTGCCCTGCTGAAAAATCCAGCTTAAACCAGCCTAGGATGGTTGGCTGGTTTTAGCTGGTCGACCAGCCTGGTTTTAGAGGGGGTTTGGCCATTTCCAGGTTGGTTTCCAGTCATTTCCAGCCTGGTCTTAGCTGGTCAGGCTGGGAGATGACCAGCTAAAACCAGCTTGACCAGCCTAGCCAGACTGGGAGCCCAGCTTAAACCACCCATGTCCAGCTTAAACCAGGCTGGTCAAGTTGGTTTTAGCTGGTTTTAGCTGGTCATTTTCCAGCCTGACCAGCTAAGACCAGGCTGGAAATGGCTGGAAACCAGCCTGGAAATGGCCAAAACCCCTCTAAAACCAGGCTGGTCAACCAGCTAAAACCAGCCAACCAGCTTAGGCTGGTTTAAGCTGTTTTTTTCAGCAGGGTGCTTTTATTCTAGCCGAAATTAAACAAATAATATTTTCTCCAGAAGAAAAAATATTATAGGAAATACTGTGAAAAATTCCTTGCTCTGTTAAACATTACCATTGAGCACATGTGACAGATGTGACAGAGTATGGAGACGCCGTGGAGAACATTCTGCTGCCTGCAACATCCTCCAGCATGACCGATTTGGCAGTGGGTCTGTAATGGTGTGGGGTGGCATTTCTTTGGAAGGCCGCACAGCCCTCCATGTGCTCTCCAGAGGTAGCCTGACTGCTATTAGGTGCCGAGATGATATCCTCAGACCTCTTGTGAGACCATATGCTGGTGTGGTTGACCCTGGGTTCCTTCTAATGTAAGACAATGCTAGACCACTCGTGTGGCTGGAGTGTGTCAGCAGTTCCTGCAAGATGAATGCATTGATGCTATGGACTGGCCCGCCCGTTCCCCAGACCTGAGTCCAATTGAGCATATCTAGGACATCATTTAGGACATCAACTAGGACAGATGGCGGATGCTTTAGTCCAAGTCTGGGAGGAGATTCCTCAAGAGACCATTTGCCACTTCATCAGGAGCATGCCCAGGCGTTGTAGGCAGGTCATACAGGCACGTGGAGGCAACACACACTACTGAGCCTCAATTTGACTTGTTTTAAAAGACATTACATCAAAGTTGGATCAGCCTGTAGTGTGTTTTTCCACTTCAATTTTGAGTGTGACTTCAAATCCAGACCTCCATGGGTTAAATTGGTTTCCATTGATAATGTTTGTGTGATTTTGTTGTCATCACATTCAACTATGTAAAGCACAAAGTATTTAATAAGAATGCTTCATTCATTCAGATTTTTTGAGCGGTGTATAAGTTTTATTAAGTCATATATTCATTTATTTATTTTATACTTACATTTATTTATTATTTTATTTTAGCTGGTTTGGTCTTCTGTACTTATTTATAAAGCTTGCTTATTAAATGTAGGATACATTTATTGGAGATTCAATTTACAAAATTGATTTTATAAACATACAAAACATATTAAATGCAAGTGTCAACTTTGTTTCATACGGATTTATAAATTGAACATACAGACCAGCACATAAAAGTATTAAATGTTTATAATAAATTGTTCTTTTATTTAACAGTAAAAACTTTTAATAGTAAAGCTAAGAAAAGTGTGATTGCCTTTGCTATGTTTCTAGCTAGAAAGTTAATATTGCTCAAATGGAAGGAAAGATCCTCTCCTATCTTTAAGCATCCTTTGCAGGTCACCATGGTTAACAATGGAAGAACAATGATTTCAAGCATCACCCTCCTTTTAACATGTCAAGTCTGCCATTCTAACCCAATCAGCCTGACATAATGATCTCCAGCCTTGTGCTCGTCAACATTCTCACCTGAGTTAACAAGACGATTACTGAAATGATCTCAGCAGGTCCTTTAATGACAGCAATGAAATGCAGTGGAAAGTTTTTTGCAGGATTAAGTTAATTTTCATGGCAAAGAAGGACTATGCAAGTCATCTGATCACTCTTCATAACATTCTGGAGTATATGCAAATTGCTTTTATAAAAACTTAAGCAGCAACTTTTTCAATTTCCAATATTTATGTTAAGTTTTAGCTTAATATTCTGTTGAACAGATTTCAGTTTTTGTACTAGAATTTTTTAGGTACTCTTCTTTTTTTGGGATACCTTAATTTATGTTAAATCCACTTAAATTTGTTAGTTAGCTTAATGTTGGGACAACATGAAGGAATTGTGTGGAATGCAGCATTATTTCACAGTGTAGTTGGCCAGTTTTCCCATTTGTTTTATTCTTATTATTTTTAATTACATTTTTTAAATACTTTTTGTTTATAATTGAAGTAGTTCCTGATTACTCTTTTCATAAATTTAAAATTGAGTTTGTTACAACCAATACAATAAATGTTAAAATTTAATTTAGCATTAAAAACCAATGTTAAAGGTCCACATTTATCTTATGATTATCATATGATACATTGAAACTGTAATGTATGATACAGTTTGAAACTGAAGCATTAAAGGTGCTGTATGTAAGTTTTTGACTCTTCTAAGCATAAAAATACCATAATATGTTTGCAGATATTTCAGAAACATGAAATATCTGCAGTGAACATTGTTGTTTATCTTAAAAACAATGCTGAAGTCAGTTATTCTGCTTTGAAAATGTGCATTACGTGCCGAAACGTCTGTCTTTGTTTTGGTTCTTCTAACCCGCCCACTGCCACTTTAGCCAATTATATTTCAGCACCCCGGGTTATCTTGATGGAAAACAGCTTATTTCGTTCATTCATTCAGGAAGGCTCTCAAAGCATGCGTCCATGACCGAAATGCGACCTCCGGTGGACGGTAGCAGACTGAGACGCAGATTCAGAGTTCCACATGAGGTTATTAATTAGCAAATAATATAAATATTACAAACGTAAACATTAGGTGAGCAGGTTACATTGTAACCCTGTGTCCTAACAACACGCTACGCGAGGAGATTTGCAGTGATAAGCAATTTGTCTGTTTGCACAAGACGAAACACGACAGAAATTTAATTACAACCATTCAGAAGCACAGAATAGTGCACTTACTGCACTCAACGAAACGGTATTGTTTATAATCTAATTAATACATGTTAAACCTCTTTAAAATTATTAAATGTAGATGCTGAATCACTGATGTGTTGGTTTTGAGTCACGGTTCTTAAGCTCAATTTCAAACGGTTTATTTTATTTTCAAGATCTGAGGTGAACTATCTGCTGCTGCTTTCAGTAGTATGGCAATAAATGTCATGTAAAATGGCATTCAAACTCACATTATTAGCATTTAACACTGAATAAAGCACATGAGGTGTACCTGAGGTGATCATTGTCAATTTTCTGTTGTTCAGCTGCAAGAAATAGAAGTCGTTTCTAATATATCAATTCAAGGTGTTGGTTAGGACAAAAACTCTATTTGTTTAAATCAGCCTTTAGGCTCGATCGTCAGACTCTCTTCTGTTGGTCCTAAATCTGGCAACCAGCGCTTACATTTGTTTCGATCCACGAATGCAATACCTAGTTCAACCACTGGGTGTCAAACTTACATACTGCACCTTTAACAAAATGACCAAAAAAACAGCTAAATTGAACAAATATCAAAATATTCATACAAACAAAATTATGATTTTATATGGCTATCAGATGTAATTAGGCTAAAAACCCATATAGACATTATCATAATCACTTCACACAAGTAAAAACACAGAAACAGCATATAAAGAATAAAACGCCTTTTAGTATTTCACCTATTGCTTTTACAAAAATTGCCTCATGCAATTAAATCACAAATAGGTCAACAATACAAATATGCAGCAACAATAAACCGAGTTTCTTCTCTTCACAGATCTCTCTGAACACATTTACGAACACCAGTTGTTCAGACAAACGAACAGCAACCATTTACAGAGTCACTTCTGTAATCAGTCCTGCATTGAACATACAGTTATTATATAATATTGTCCAATTACTCCCCATCAGCTCCTTTCTTCTTCTTCTTCTTCTTTTGTTTTTGCTGCTGCTGTGTTTTGGCTTTCTTAGGCGTGGGCTGATCTTGTGTTTCTTCTCCTTCTTGCTGTTTTCTTTTCTTGTTTTTCTTCTTCTTGTTCTTCTTTTTTCCCTCTCCTGACGCTCCTTCAGGTGTTTCCACAGGTGTTTCCGTCTCTTTGCCCTCCAGTATGGTGGGCTTCTTGCGGTTCTTGCGTTTTTTGGTCTCAGGAAGGAAACCCTTTTTCTTTTTCGTGGTCTCTTCGGTTTGCTCTGCCTCTGGGACTTTCTTCACCTTTTCCATTTTCGGTTTTCTGAATAAAACAAATATAGCATTATAAGATTGGCATCGCTCTTAAATAAAATGTATTGATCATCCGGATAAATGACAACTGTTTCATATTTTCAGTATTAAAAAGCAGGTCATATGAGGTTTTAAAGTGTCTTAACGGTGTGTTGGAGTCTCCTACAATAGATCTAAATGCATCCAAGGTTAGAAAACGGTGTAATTTCCTCAGAATAGAGCTTAATATATATTCAGGATATTCAGAGCTTAAAGGTCCCGTGAAGTGCTTTGAAATGCGCACTTTTATGCGATGTTTGACGTAATCTCAACCGAAACATGAAGAGGGCGGGACATAGAGTAGCTCCTCCTTTTAAGAAAACAGCCAATAGCGTTCTGTTTTTATCTCAGCTCTGCCAGTGAGAGTGGTTGAGCTCAAGCGCATCAAATGAAAAGCAAATGAGAAGAGTCTTGAAGGGGCGGGGCATGTCAGATACTAGAAAGCAATTAATTGGTCTGAAGATTTGATGAGAAACTGAAGTATGAGGTGACGTCAAAAACAATTTTAGGCGGAAGTGACAAACTTCCAGCTTTTGATGTTTATATCAGTTTTATATCTTCCAAATGGAAATTTTGTCACTGTTATGGTGCACATTAGCTCATAGATATCATTAAGGCTAACATACTGAAACTAACATCTAAAAAATCTTTATTTTAATTTCACAGAACCTTTATTGTCTGTAAGCCCCTCCCTCCCATAAACCAACTGGCCAGGTCTGTTTTGATTGGTCTCTCAGTATCTATTTCATGTCGGGATACGAACAGTGTATTTTGCACGCACAAGTTTGTTGCTCTGTTATGCGCAAATAGGGAGCAAAGCGGTCATGACTAGGCCCACACGGCATCTGCACGCACAGAAAACTGCAGTTTTCTGCAGATTTTAGCCCATAATTGAGTCTATTAATTTACTTGTGTAAATGTGTGTAAATTTAAATTTATTCCGTTACTTTTTTATTAATTTCAGTAATATTACTGACTCATATGAAAATGTTCATTTGATTTATTTACAGTACAGTTTGTAAGTTATATTTTCTGTCTTTTAGTAGATATATTATATGAGAGATTTGCTTTGTTTACCAAATAAGTGGATCTGATTGGATTTGCATTGTAAACATTAAATAAAAGTTAAAAAGGTAGTATTCTTTTTTTTCATATATTAAGTTTTTAGTTACGATACTACCAAATTCATTCCGCATAAATCCGCAGATTTTTTACAAAATTCTCCAGGAAAATATAACACCACATTAAGGCAATTTAGATGGGACTCTTTCTTTTAAGAGACAATATCTTTACTCATCCTGCACTTTTTTACATTAACAACTTTGCAGACTGTTTTCATTAAAGGACAGCTACAGCTATGTCGAATAGGTTTTTATTTATTCATTTTTCGAAAAAACGTGACCTGCTCTTTAAAGATACTCCATTTCATTTTCATTTGGAACAAGATTGACTCAAATCAAAGCATAATTATTTCTATCAAAAAGAGATTTCAGAATAAAACTTATTCAATGGTCAATTCTTGATTTTGATTGGCTGGAAGTTTTGATCACAGTTGGAAATTAATGTGCTTACCCCAAAAAATAGTAGTAACCATAGTAACTCAGTGACAGTTGCCGAAGTCTTCATAAATCTGTGTAATCTCGTGGACATCAACACAGATCCACCAGGGGATCAACCAACTCATAAATGTGCTCAAAAATATTTGCAAAGACTCTTTCATATGTTCGGCCCATATCCTTTTATTTCTATTGTGTTGTTAAAACGAGCCTAAAGGTTTATAGGGTGAAACAGTCGGCCATTGTTCATATACATATATCTCAAAACTATAATCAAAAGAAATATTTATGACTCACATAAGGCCAAACAATCTCACGACACTCCAGTACGTGTCCTCCAGCTTTCCTGGTTTCTGCAGGCTTCCTTCTGCGTTCATGGATGTGAGGACATTCTGGAGGAGCTGCAGGTTAACTTGCATCTTCTACTCAAAATAAAAGTCAAGGCCATTTTTTTTTTTAAACGCACATCTAACAAAAATGACTGTACTTTTACACATGAACAAGCACAACGTTTTGGTTGGTGATTCATTACCTGATTGTGAACAGTCTTGACTATGTGCTGACAGAGCTCCAGCGCTTTGACCACTTTATCATGAGCACTTTTGTTCTTACACTGCACATTCTCCAAACTCTGCAAAAAACAAAGGGAGCATTTATTAGTGATGTTCTTTCCTTTCTCATATAAGCTCACAAACGTTAATTCTTCACAACATTTTTGTGAAAATTAAATGCTAAATTTGAGTGACAATGTTCCATTGTTATTCAGCATAAAGAACAAGTGCTTGTACTAATTTTGATTACATTTTAAAGGGCACCTATGATGCAAAATCATCTTTTGTAAGCTGTTTGGACAGAACTGTGTGTATGTATAGTGTGTCCACAGCCATTTTGGAGTGATAGAAACAAGTCTTTTTTTTTTTATTTCCTGACGTTAAAATAGGATCTAAATCCCAGTGATTTTGAGGCCCACCGCAACGTGATGTAGGTGTGCGGTTTTTCCCACCCACCGAATTGACTGACAGAAGCGTATTAACATGTCTCTGTAGTAACACACATAAACATGTACACAGAACAGGATTTGCTAAGAAACTGGAATTTAAAAGATCTGTTCCAACTCTCTGTGATCAGCTCCACCTCTAGAATGACTTACAAGTTTAAAACAGAGGATGTTTTTATTGCTACGTAATTCATAACCACGGGAATCACCACAGCACAACTATAAACGAGAACCAGGGGTGGACTTAACCAATAAGCAGGTGCTGGTGTGTGTGCACTGCGAACATTTTAACACCATTTGTGTGCGATGGCAGTTGCAGAAAGGCTTGAATAACCAATACATCAATGTTGCGTCCCAATTCACATACTATCCGTCCTAAATAGTATTTGAAAATAGAATTAGTATGTCCCAAACCGTAGTATGTTGAAAAGAGTAAGCCAAAGGTTCCCGGATGGTTTACTGTTTCCGGTAAAAGTTGGAAGTGTAGAACTGTCTGTACTCTAACCACTAATATTGCCCACAATACATTGTGCTTTGGATGTGAATTTGATTAGAACTACAAGTGTGCATAAACTACAAACATGGCGGATGCGCAAGACCAACAGTCAAGTAGAGAGGCTTCGGTAAAGTTGTTTGAATGACTATTAATTAATATCTAGCCAACTGGAAAATATTTAAATCATATTTCCTGTGTTATATTTCATCTGCAACAACAATGTGAACTTCTATCAAGATATGATTGGACATTAACTTCTGAATGCGTAATTATCCAAACACCTAAGGAGATTTCTCTGCATGAAAGACTCGTTAATGGGAGATTAACCTGCTGCTGCTTCTCCAATAAGGTTGGTAATTAAATATGAAAGAAATATGGACGATGTGTCGAGATGATTGACAGGGGACATAACTAAGCAACATAACAATCGGTTAACGAGGATCTAGTATGTCCCAAAGCTAACATACTCTTCTGTTATACACTCAAAAGTATATACTTTTCCTTCACAATAAAAGTATATACTTTTAGGGTGTAGTATAAGTATGCGAATTTGGACGCAGCACAAATAACCTTACTTGATATTTTGTCTTTGAACTGAATATCTGCTTCATTCGCATCTGTCTCTGACTGCTGTTTATCTGACGTGATGCAGCAGGAGAAATGGACACGCATGTGGGAACAGTGGGCGGGGAGAACCAGCTCATTTGCATTTAAAGGCACAGGCAGCAAAAACAGTTACAATAATTGCATTTCACAATATTAGTTTTACTGATAATCAAATAAATGCATCCAGCAATAAAAAAAATCCCCAACTTTTGAAAGAATTTACTGGAACTGAAGAACTGATATTTTGAGGTTATAACCATTCATAAAGAGCTCAGTGGAGTCTACCTTAGTGAGCTGATCCACAACCTTCTGATGAAGCTCAGTGGTCTGTTCATCAGTCATCAGGTTCTTCACATGTTTACACTGCAAAGCTTTGAGCACCATCAAACATGCCTGACCCTGAAACCGCCACACAAAACACATTAAACACACACACAAGACAGTAAAATCACAATTCAAGTAAGTTAATCCACATGTCAATAACGTCAAAACTGATCTTTATGTACCTGCTGATGTTCCCTCAGTCCAGCTGTAATGTTCTCCACCGCCGTGTCCATCAGATTCACACACAACACCTGCAAACACAACATAAATCAGGAAACTTTACCACAAAAAAGGCAAAAGAAATAAAAATAATAAAAGATGATAAACATTATACAATATAACAATATAAACATATATTGATTGATTTGAGTTGAAACATAAACAAGAGCTAAAAAGATATATTTGGAATTAATAATACATATTACCTTTTTTGCAATTATAATAGCAATTAAGACAGCAAGTGTAATATTTGATAATACTATTAACAATATTTGTATCATTGTTATTAATAATATTGTAGTAATTTTATATTGATAATTATGTTTTATTTATTTTTCAACAAGCACAGCAAAATCAGAGCTCTTTAAATGCACTTTCAGAATTAAAAAAAGAGCTTAATAATGTGTTTGCACTAAAAATGGAGAAAATGGAAACATAAAAGATTCATTATTTTATTTATTCATCTTGTTGAGACTATATTGGTTTAACTTGCAACGGCCCGTATTCGGGCCGTCTGGGCGTGGCTAAAGAATTTATTATCTTTGTTTATTACAAATATTCAACTATTTATCAAAAACAAGGCATCATTTGAAAGCTATGACACTCTAGTTTCATGTTCTAAACTTGTTTTTTTAATCTGTGCACCAGAGAGGAAAGGGTTAAATCAAATCTTGAAAGACCGGACATTTAAACATGCACAAAATGCACGGTAATGCTTACGTTTATCGCCTGTAGTTTTGATCAGCGGGAACGATTCCAAGAAACAACAGCATGCAGATAAGTGTAAGGGTCTAGTATTCAAAATGCATCCTAGTTTTTCATCCAAAACAAAGGAAGAATTAGGAAAAAAACGAAAGATACTTTCGAGCCATTTAGGCTCCGATAATGCATGATGTCTATTTTAAATGAAATATGGATTATACGCCGCATGCCAGTGATAAAAAGCCCTGCTATTCTCACAGTTTAGACTCTTCCGGACAAAATGAGCCCTCCCCCATCTTTTTCCTTCAATCACAGGCCCTGTTACAAGTCAAAAAGGACACCAGCTCCTGACTGGATCAGCGAGCTGTCAATCTTCGCACCTCGTGTTTACGCTGAATAATACCGGCCAATGCCTAGCCAGCAAAGTTTTGATGGATGGATGAAGTAGCCAATCAACTGACCTTTACAGTGATATACAGTTTACGTAGTTTGCTCATACAGTTTTGGATATAATCCTTGCGCATTTTTCATGCGTTTCCGTCATTGCGCGCGTAGTGAAAGTACTATGGCGAAGTCTTATCTAGCGACCTCCCGATCAGCGCATGGATCGGTCTCCAAAGTTCACCTCTGAGCCTCTCTATCAAGTAAAGTCGACATCAGAACATTTTTGTGGTCTTCATACTGTCTTGGAGGATGAAAGGCGATGAATGGACGCGGAAACACGGATCGAACAGCCTGGAATAGTCGCTAATCGAGCCATGGATCCAGAAGCTTTGTTTACATACGCCGTCCACGTTTAGATCGGTAAGTTTCAACACCATTCTCTTGAATGCTTGCATATTTTATCACGAATTTGACATTTGTTGTTTAATGTTAGCTGTTTTGATTATTTGATCATCGTTTGTGATGATGGCAGAGGTAAACAATGCGCGCACGCGTGTGTGAATCTATAGAGATCGCTGATCTGTTATAGCGAACATATGCATACTATATCAGTGATGCAGACAAAATTAATGGAAGGAAATAATTAAAGGTAAAGGGAAGTAAGCGTAGTACAAACCATTTATCATGCTGAGCATTATAAGCATCAGATATTTGGCAAACAATCATGAGTAATAGTAATATGAAGGAATATATGTGCTGCTAATTGTTGTATGTTTCTAATATTCGACTGAAATCGTTTTTACTTTTGTTTTTCTCCGTCAGATTTATTCAGATTTCTATTTTATTGAATATACTTTTTGTTCTGCTTACAATCTTTCCATAGTGCAGTTGGAGCAAATGGATGTCTGGAAGGCAGTGCTACTGTAGGTAAGTTCTCATACAACACACACACACACACACACACACACACACACACACACACACAC